>VXBO01000345.1:321219-378139 GCA_013400135.1 Rhinoptilus africanus
GGGGTGAATTTAATTTTTTTGCTACACTTCAGGTATTGAAATTTGCAGAACAAAGACTTGCAGAAGACAAACCCCAAGTGTGGAATGTCTTGCACAAGAGAGAAGGAGAACGTGCTGCTTTTCAAACTCCCGACTCTAGTGAAATAGTTCATATATATTTTTTTTAATTATTATTTAACAGCTTACTTTCATTTTTAAAACTTTAATTTCATCAGTGATTCACGTTCATTAGAATCTGTTTCATTAATGCCATTTGTATTTGCTTAATTTCTATTTCCCCACGCTAACGCTAATGTTTTGTGTGTTCGTGTAGACCGATATGGAACCATACCATGAATATAACCCAACCTTCCTCAGCCACCAATGGGGAAAAAAGCTATCTGCTCTTTTGCCTTAAGTATTTCAAAGGGAAAAACATGGCTGAGCGAAAAAACATCACCCCGGTTTTTCCTCCCAGCCCACTTTTGTCTAAAGTAATGAGGCCATAGTCAGTTGGCTCCAAAAAGCGTTGTGATTTACTGTGACGTACAGTGAATCATTGCAGATCCATTCGGACTGCATTCGTTATTTTAATGAGACAGAGGCAAATCTGTTTTTTGGCCGCAAACCTTAAGATGCAAGCATAATGCGAAATGTTTGTTGATTGCCACAAGGCAACTGACATTATAGATTTTTATCGCCATCATTATGCGGCTTAAAACTCGCCACATCCCAAGATATTTACCCCCTTCCCTTTTCTCCTGGAAATGACAGGAAAGTTACCACGCTGACATTTAAAAGCAAAAAGCTCGTCTGTTTAATTTCTCCTCTTATTAAAACCTTACGTTGTGTCCTAGGGTCCGCGCTTCTTTTTTTCTTTTTTTTTTCCCTTTTTTTCTTCTTCACGCTTTCCCAGAGGAGTAGGAAAACCCCCACCACAACGCGGTCACCCAAAAAAGGTCACATTCAGTTGGGCGACAGCAGCACTAGGTGCCCACCAGCCGTTGCTTGATGTAGTATGAGAAATGACAATGGGGCCGGCGCATCTCTGCACAAACAGTAATCACAGTAATGGTCTTCATCAGAATTTACCAGTGCTCAACTTTTCTGTAGTCCCTAGTAATGGTTCCCCTTCCGTCATACCAGTAAGGAATTTATTGTGCTTGTGTTTGCCTTCGAGCAAACGGCAGCTGATTGATTAGTGAAAAAAAACTTTCAAAATTAGGTTACACGGCTAAATGCGGGTGGATGTGTGGGCGTGTTTAGCTGTGTAAAATGCATCTCCACATTGCACAAGACATTGAGACGCATTTATAATATCTTCACATATATCACATGCGTGCACGAATGAGTGTTTCTATCCTTTATTTACCCACGATGTCTTTTTTCCCTCAGTTGTTGGTAGCTTTGCTGGAATGCTTTTATTATGTTTTCATGAAACTTTGTACAACATCATTTGGTGGCAGCACAGAAGGTGTCATTGCCTCAAAACTGCTGGTCTCCTGAAGACCTATTCAACCTGACAAATCCATGACTAATTTTTTTTCATTGTCTCATTTTACCCTTAAAAAGAAAGAAATGTCTCGGGCCAGGACAGGGTGTTAGTTTCCCATTCTGCCATCGGCAGCTTTGCAGTAAGAACGATGGAGAACCAGCTTTTCTTGGCTTTTACTGGTTTCCAAATGCATCGTATTCTTATTGATTTGCTAAAAGTAAAAAAAAAAAAAAATGCGTTGCGCACTTCACAGAGATGTCATGAAGAAATCCTTATGCCGCCCATTTGTGAATTATTTTACTGTAAGTATTTGTTTATCTCCTGGCAGCTTCAGTGTAAGGCGGCCGCCGCGGCTGACAGCCGTGGTGGGTGCGCTCAGGGTTTACGGCAGAACCGGGGCTGTAGGGGAAAAAGATGAGAATCTCTCACAAAAATGTTAAAATGGCTGCTGACTTGGAGGCCTCTGGGTTAGTTGTACATCCTTTCCGATGTCCAAGAGAATACAGTTTTACTTCTAACAAGTTTTCTCCCCTCGGCTTTTTCCCCCCTCTCTTGCCTCCATCAGTTTCCTGGAAGATTTGAGGACAGAAAACACTTTAGTTAGGGGAGCTCTATTACTCCTAACGCTTCTTTTTGCAATTGAATGTGGCACTCTATAGAATAACCTTGGTACCCGGAGATCGCACAACATAGGCAAGGTTGCTCCTGCGTGACTTGACTCCTCGTTCAGATGCTTGCAGCAGTTCACAAATACCCATTTGTGGGGGGTAACCCTTTTTTAGGGGGGTAAGCAATGTGCAAAAAGCACCTTCTCTGAAATGTGTCGCTCCTTTGCAGATGTTTGGGGTCCGTCTTAGATTTTATTTCAGCAAAACCAAAATCCCTTGTTGGGCAAGAGGTTTTCCTTTCATTTTGAGCTCTTGCATACACTTGTTAGGACCAGACTGCTCATGGAAGTTCTCCTTTTTGCAGATTATCTCCCGTCCGGGTGCTTCTGCCCTCGGTGGGCTTCTGATCCAGCCTGCAAAGAGAAGAGTTTCTATAGAAATAAGTGAAAAATTCTCGGCCATGTTGAGTGTGGATGTCTGTAGGTATTTACTTGGGTGTTTTTTTTAGAGTTAAACCAAATTTGGAAGCAGCATCTGATCATTTTAGTGAAATTCTGTCACTTTTGACTTCCTTCTGCACTTGCCTTGCCCTGAGGCACAGCGAAGATGAAGGCGTTTGTCCAGGGACACACACTGGTGGGAGCGAGCGGCTCCCCCTCTTTGAATTCGGATGATCTTGGCTTGCTGCTTTCCTAAACAAGCCGCGCATGGCGCTGCCTCCTCAGCGGCATCTGCACTGACGTTCGCGCTCTCTCCCCGCACTCGGGGTCCCTGGAAGGCTGGGCCTCTATTGTGGCGGTGGTGTCACCCAAGTCACCGCTCGGTTCCTTCTGGGGCGGTGACAGCCGATGGAAAAGGAGGTGTAGCTGCATCTTGGCTCTTCTCTAGCAGTCTCCTGCCGCTACACTTGCCTGAGGCAACTGGAAATTACCCCAGGGACCAGCCAGTCCCCAGCTGCTTCCAGAGTGGAGAGGCATAAAGGTGGCTTCAAGCCACCTTTGTTCTCCAATCCTCGCCTTGCACTAAGCGCGGTTGAGTCTTAGGGAAGAATCTGGGCCAGGGTTTATGAAATGCTTTGCTGTAGAAACATGCCCTGGGTGCAAAACTGCAGATTTCTGCTTTTCCGAGCTCCTGTCTCGACGCCCGTCGCTTCTTGCCCTGCAACGGGGGAGATGGCAAACGCTCCAGCCAAGATCCGGGCTCTGGCTGTGAAAGCATCGGTCTGTAACGTGAAGTGTCGTCGCGGGGCTGTCCTTTGCTGCTCTCTCTGTGTCTCTGTCGCCACTCGAGCCAGCGGCTTCTGCCTCAGAGAGGGTCCTGCACGAAGCTGGTGACCCCAGGGAACAAGCCTGAGACACGGTGGGAGGAGGGGGTGCTACCCGGGCTGTACAACTCTGGTTTTCTTTTTACTGGGAAAACAGGCACTTCTAACAGAGATTGTTTTATTCATATAGTCGCATCCCTACTTCAGCCTAGCCTTTGCTTTTGCACCAGCCCTGGTTTGCTCTCACTCATCCTGAGGTGATGATACGTACAACCTGTAATTCCCCTCTCAGTAATTTCCCCTCAGAAAACCTTTGGTTTTCATTCCACAGAGCTAATCGACTTCTTACACTTATTTTTCAGCACTATCACTCCCCTAACTGCAGGGAGCCTCCTCATTTTCCAATGAGACAAGTGCCAGCCTCATAAAATTCCCTTTTTGTGATGAGCATTATTTGGGCCATCGGCTTCCAGCACTTCATTTCTATTCTCCAGCCCTTCCCAGGATCTCCCGTGTGGCACCCAACATTGCTGATGGCACATGCACACATTTTGCTGGCTCAAACACTTCTAATGGCTGATTTTAGTTGTCTGAAAGGAAAGCGGTGTTTTCACCTGCGCCATGGCATTAAGGACTCTGCTGGGAGATGGGATGAGGAGTGCTCTGGCCAAAAGGAGACAACCCAGGTAAGGCACGGAAGATATTTTATTCAGCCCAGATGAAAAGCTGTGTCTCTGCCCTTTTGCTGAGCATGGCAGATATAGTCCACAGGGGTTTAACTCCATCAGGTCCTGCAGTAGTAGTGATGCTCATCTTTTGCGTTCTAATACAATCCAAAAGCTTGTAAAAGCTCCTCCGAGGGGCTGCAGGTTGGGGTTTGCTTGGGATCTGGCCAGCAGAAAGTGGCTCAGCCTGGTAGCGATGTGAGGGGTATCTGCTCAGAGAAGGATGCCCCGTAACCAGTCCAATCGTGGAAAAGGCTGATATTTTTTCATCGCAAATCTTCTGATGCCTCTCTAATAACTTTCAATCTGTTTACTCCTCTGGCCTCTGATTCATCCACCACGTTATTCTGGCTGCTGGCCTGAAACACTTTATTTGAGTTAGACCAAAAGTTTCTTCTGATCTCTATTTCCATTTGGATGTGGTTTTACCCTAAATTCAGGGTTTAATTTGGCCCATCTGATAAAATTCAGGATCAGCATACCCCAGATTTGGAGGCACAGGATGGTGGAGTTTAACCCAAATATGAAAAAAGAACCCCACTCTGGTCATTAATTTTAAGATAAAAACATGAATAGCTTGGGATAAACTGGAGCCCCTCTGTTCACATACACATGGTCATTGCAACTCCGTGATCCTGATTTCTAGTATCTCTGTGGAGAGTCCTGGACAGAGGAGACAGAGTATCTTCATCTATTCAGGAGTTGAGAAGTGGAAATTACGTGTCTTTCCTCTTCATTTTCTCTGGGAAAATCTTTTAACTAATTTATGGAGTAGTTAATCTGGTTTCGCGTGTGTGCGAGTAAATGAGCATGTCATGTGTCCTCGCGTGCTGGAGAAAAAATTATTTCCTGATGGCAAGATAATGGAAACATATTGGGGGCGAGAGAAAGGTTTCATTAGAAAAGCACAGCTTCACGAATGTGATTCTTGCATACGAATCGTGATTCATCTGCTCCAGACCGAAATAAAAAAATCACGGGGAGTCAGATTATTGTCCCTAACTCAACATCTAAAAGTCAGATAACTAATTAAGCAGGGTCTGTCTCCGTCCTGAGGAATAATAGATAATGGTTTCCCAAGGGTAATTCACGCCAGGGTAGAATAGGTGGACAAGTCGCCTTCTGGGGATGCTTATTCTGACATTGAGTGCAGAAGCTGCACAGGTAGCTTAGAAGAGATGCCTGGTTTTTAGAGAGACAAAGACAGTGGGAGAAACCCCTGCTAGAATTAGGGCTTAAAATGAGAGCTGAAAAGGCTGTGGTTTCCTAGCAGTTAGAATAACCTGGCCCCAATAAGGAGCAGCCCGTCAGCAATCAGAATAACCCAAGGCAATGGGAAATTAAAAGCGGCTTTCAATTAAAGCTGCCAAGGGAAAGTGTTTGTATCTGGGGGAAGCAAGTGTGGTCACTAAATAGTATGGGATAATAACCATGAAAGAGATAAATGAATAAGGGTAAATGGAGTCAATTATGCTCACAAACTTGAGTTAAGCTCTGAAAGTTGAGGGTTGAGGAGAGTGTCTGCGATGAGGACGTGAAATGTTAATCCAGGTGAGAGCCTTTTTCAGAGGCCCGTTGAAAAGACCTACTGAATAACTCAAACTGGATTTATCGCACAAGGTATTTGCGTGGGTGAGGTCAAATCTGTGCTTCCCTGTTGCCCGGGAGCTGTGAGCTGAAGGTGGTGATGCTGTTTGGTGTAAGAAGGTGATGCACAAACACACAACAAAAATCAGCCAGCACGAACCTACTGGAAAGTCCTGATTCCACAACTATAAATTGGAAAAAAGCACTGCGCACACAAGACGGCATTTTGCACCTGAGAATACAGCAAATAATATTGCATTTCTGGAGAGCATGGTGTGGCACTGCATTATACGCTTACATCTGATTAATGTAATGTGGAAGTGGCCTAATGCAGTATGGTATTTGTCCTGATACATTCTGGAGCTTCCAAGAACAGACATTAAGGAAGCTGTGAAGCTGTCACACCTTGTAAAGGCTACCCAAAGGGTGTAGATTTAGTAGCTACAATGCTAAAATACAGTCATGTTTTTAAAGCTTTTCTTTTCCCTGGGTGGAGCCTTCACAGACACCCAGAAGATTTTTTAATTGATGCCCTTAACTCTTCCCTGGTTCAAGTAGGGCAGCAGAGAGGGCACCAATACACATTGCGCTGGGGTTTGCTATCAAGGCTTGATGACAGTTTTCCATCCATATCTACTGGAAAATACTCCTAATTTCCCCTCAAACAGAGCATGTCTGCCATCCAACACATCTACAGATCCTGAAAGTCAGTGATGGAGCGAGAGCGGAGGGAGATTCATCGCGTTTAACCCGTGACTGCTGCATTTTTCATCCTTACGAGGACGTTAGACACACTAAAATGAATTCTGGTGGAAGCATTGTGTCTCCCTGAAGTGGGCAAACGATAGGTTAAGAGAAAGCAAATGAAAGGTAAGATTAATAGCATTTATCATGGCAGATAGACTAGCAGTTTGCTAATTAAAGATGTTAGAACATAGAAGCAGCCAAGGATCAGTGGCTTTTAATGAGGATGTTGTAGGGTGATTTAGGTCTAATTTTCTGCTTAATAAGGCTGGTTTAAAAAGTAATTTTGTTGGGATGTGACTCTCCTAAACCTGTTCATTATCAGTGATGGGACTTCACTTCAACACTCCAGGAAATGTTGTGTTTAATTAATATTGTGTCGGCAAGTGGATATGCTGACAGATGAGAAAAAAATTGATGAAGAACTTTCAAGGACATTGACTTCATTACACAGCTTCATTATAGCCTGAATAACTGGCTAAATATGTCATTGGAAAGATAATGTGTGGCTTTTAACTCTTCTCTGTGTGCTGTTCAGGTGAGCAAGCAGAGTATATTTTCAAAACAGCCACAACTGGAAAAAAACAACATCAAGGGATCAGTTCTACAACATTTTATTGTTGCTTCATTCTCTTTATGAGATTTCTAATGGATGGTGGACTATTTAAAGCAAAATACTGTAGATTATTTATATTCATTTATCAACCATTTTATTTGTACAGAGTAACACTTTGGTAAGTGACATTCTTCACGCTGGGTGATTTTCTGCAGCTTTCCACCCCTGAGACAAGAGGAGAAATTAACTTAAAAGTTTTTTATCTCTGTGCAGAAAATGACATCCTGAGGTAGAGCGATGGATCGATCAGTGTCTCGCTAGATCTGCTTTGGCTGGTTTGTCAGCACGACAATGAATGTTTGCCCATTTAAAGCCCATGATCTGGTATACACACATACACTCAACTTCATGTATCTGGGCTTATTGAAGCTAAATTAAGTGTCCCAAGAGGTCCTAAATACTTTGCCTCTGCACGGAGGGGGATCATGCCTTACCCTGCTAGGGGAGCTGAGGGAGGCAGGTCCTTACTGGCATTGCTAAGGGAGCCAGGGATGCTTTTAGTGTCTGCCATGCGAAAAGTGGGTACCTGGGAAGGTATGAGGAAATCACTCCATGAAATGATTCAAAAAAGAGTCTATGATGTTCAATTAATTTTGGGGCCGGGAACCACTGCGGTAGTTCACAGATATTCGCAGACCACCCTCCACCACCTCACCAAATGTCGACCAGAAAAACATGGCAAAGATAATCTGTTTCAGGCTAGATGGTGTGACCCAAGTGTGGCCTTAAAGTCTTCATGTTGGGCTCCCCTGATCTGTATTACAAGACGTTTTGCAGCAAGAAAAAAAACCCTTCAAATCTGACCTTTTAAACTGTGGTTAGGAGAGAAAAAAACAGCACTGAAAACAGGGTCTGGAGCTGAGTTTACCTGGAGGATACAGAAAAGCACCCGAAAGGTGTCTTACAAGCTTTCTAGAGAAAAACAGGTCAAGCAGCAAACCGCTGACTTTTCCTGGGTTTCAGTTCCCTCTTCTTTGAGAAATAAGACTGTGTAAAGCAGAAAAGGAAGAAAAACAAAGCTCAGCCTTTCAGTCTGAAAGCGAAAGAAGAAATAAATATTCCCAATTTTAATCATTAGGCATATTAGCCAAGAGACGAGGGCCAGACAGGGGAAGGAGAAGAGGCGCTGACTGGAGGCGACAGCTGGAGTTTCTCTGATGTGTCAGTTCTCTTTAACACCTCCATTTTGCGGCTGCTGTCACCTTCAGATGAGTACTTTTGCAGAACGGGATTCACTAAAGCGTTCTGCCGTCTCAGCCCTGGTACACACCGGAGCGCGCCGTCCCCGTCGCAGTAGTCGCGTTTACGTTCCTATTTCCCATAGCTGCGGGGAGACCCGCAGGTGGGAGCATCTCTGTGTCCATGGAGCCATGGGCACGAGCGTGATTTGGCCCTCACCCAACACCTTTGAACTTTGCCCACATGCCAGCAACCGTTAATAATGACTCATTATTTTTTTTACCCCCAGTAGTAAAGCAGGCAACACTCAGCCCAACTGTTCAATGCAAGCCTAGCAGATAGCGTCCTGTCATCACCGCAGAGCTGAATCCGCTCCAGCACCTTATGTCTAGAGAAACTCAGTAAGATATCCAGGGTTTGGAAAAAAGGAAGGGGCTAATGAAAGCCGTCAATCTCCACCCAGGTTTGGCGTGTCGGCCCATGTGTAATCACCTCCCTAATGGGTAATTGCGGGATTAGAACCCCACAGTTTAAATATCGCACGGGGACATCTGTCAGTGGGGCAAACCATCGCCTGGGAGCGGTACAATGCTCTTCAATAATCTTATATGGATCAGCCCAGAGGAGAGAAGGTGCCCGGGAGGTGTAACGCTGGTTAAGCCCATTAAACACACAGGTCCCGGGACGGTGATGGTCACTGTCTGCTGGCAGGCAGAGCTGCCCGGTTCTTGGGCAGGAGCATGGGAAGATGGTGCACAGAGCCCACGCGTGTTGTGTACACATCACCCTTGTCATCCTCGCCTTGGGGAAGTGGGACCTTGTTCCATGGTGGCAGCAGGGAGTAGCTGGGAAGTGGCATTTCAGGGTGCCATTAAGTATGCCACTGGATACGCCGCCATCTGTCAGTGATCTCTGATGGAATCACTTACTGGGTGCCACACGGCTCCTAAATGAGAGCTCGAGTCACATCCAACCTGCCTCCTATGGACATCCACCTCCCACACCACAGCTGCGTCTCTCCTCTGAGTCAGGACAGAGTCAGGGTCGTACACCTTCGGAGGCAGGTATTTTCCAAATTGCTCATCTTTCAGCGCTTTGCGTGGCATGACAAACACAGAACCAGTCTGTTCCTTCATACTGATCCCCTTTAAAAGGCTGTTGGCCAATAAGGGATTAAAGAGCCTATAGGCGAGGCTCAGGTAATATTTTATGGCTTTAGTGGAAAACATGCTTCTTTTTAAGGGTGTAATCTTCCCGTGGAGCCTTTCCATGGTGCTCTGGTGATTTTGGAGACCACCTGGTCTCGTGACAGCAGCTTGGGGCCATCCCCTTCAAGAAGCATATATTGAGGTGAAGTTATCAGAGCAGTGTCATTGTCTGTGGGGTTCCCCATCTGTGTGCTCTGCCAACACCCGCGGCTGGAAATCCCTGTGCTCAAGTATTGCGGCAGCGTCGTTTATGTCCAACTAACAAAAGGCTTCCACCCCATTATTAGCCACTTCGTGCCCTTTTTCTCCTGTGATTTAGTTGGTTATGTGGCATCCTGGGTAAAATTTCACCCACATGGGATTTGGCCTTGGTTTTCCAATGGTTGGACAGCCAGAAATACCACAAGGACTTCTTCTAAAATAACGCCCCCTCTTACCTTGGTCCACGGAGGGATATGCCTTACCTATTCATCTGCATTTAATCGCGTTGGTTGCGTATCCCTGCTGGTGCGTGCTCTGATGTAGATTATGCGCAGCATATGGCTGCCCATTCTCTGCGGATGTCTTGTTCTTAATAGCTTTATCTGTGCTGCTTGTGTAAACGCTGAAAGCCGGGCTCCGGCCGTTGATCCGAGCCAGCCAGGAAAAGGCTCTCTCTGTGCTCCCTCTCTCCGGAGCCAATTGTCGGGGCAGAGTAACCACCTTGTTCCAGGACCTGGCACCCTGGCATGCATCTCAGGGCGAGTAGTCCAGCCTGGGCTTTCCAACAAGCCCTGTAGTTCCAATTTATGACATCCGTTCTGCCTGCGCTTTTCCCACGTTGCCCGGTACCTCCTGACGGAGGATAAAGCGATGTCACACCACGCGGTGACACTGATGGACCTCTGTGGGTCCATCAGGCTGCTCCACTGCTTTCTCCAGTTTTGTGTTATTCTTACCTACAGCAGATCCATGTTTTGAATACACAGCAACTTTTTTTTTTCCTGTGGATCCTCAGCCACAGACGCTGGTAAATGTGTCAGACCTCAGGGTTACGCGTCCCGTGGTGAGTGCCAGCCTTTTCCCAGGCCTAACCTTCACCTGCAGAGAGTGCAGCTTTCTTCTACCTCCCACTTATTGCTGCTGAAAAATCGCTCTCCTTCCACTTGTGGTTGCCCAATGCCTGCTGCAGTCAAAGAAAGAGGAGTGCAGATTTGCTTGGAAACAAATGATTTCCAGAAGGGAACGTTATTGCACAGCTAGGAAGTGGGTGCAGAAGTTTTTCAGAGCCCCTTAAGCTCAACGCAAGTGGAGATCCACGGACAACTTTTCCTCTCTCCATGTGGGCATGTAGGTGGCTAAAGCTGTTTAAAATTTGGATAAATAAGTGCAATGTGGGGAGTTGACTGAAACTTTTCTTCGAAGGACGCAACTGTGCGGGTGCCTCGCTGCGGGCATGTGCGATGCTGGTCCCGGGGACTGCTGGCTTCTGCCGG
The DNA here is from genome assembly GCA_013400135.1 of Rhinoptilus africanus. Classification (NCBI taxonomy): domain Eukaryota; kingdom Metazoa; phylum Chordata; class Aves; order Charadriiformes; family Glareolidae; genus Rhinoptilus; species Rhinoptilus africanus. The sequence goes on from VXBO01000345.1 coordinate 332,100, forward strand.
AGAGGCAGGAGACAGGCTTTTATTCTGCTCTGGCTCTTCTTGTTCCTGAGCTTGCTGCTTAATCGTTGTCTGACAAAGGGGCTAATTAATTCCTATGCAGGGCAATTAAACCACATCGGATGTGATCAGTTTTGCGGCACTGACAAGGAGGAGGCAGAGAAAGCAGCCCCCGGACAGGGGAAAAGACACGTTCCCACCGGTCGCCTGATCTCAGCCCAAACGGAGCTGCATCCCTGGAGCGTGTGGCATCTTCAGGCTGAGCTCAGGCAGCTCGGAGGAGGAGGCCACATTTTTGGAGATGAGCTGCTCGGTTCATCCTCACTCCCACCCCAGGCTTGGCGAGGGGACGCTTAGTTTAGTCACTCCAATCGAGATCTCATCTGTGGGGCTGGAAAATGAGAAATCACATCCTCTGTGGAGGGCACTTACTGGTTCCACTGGGTCACCTCCTGCAATGGGATATGTTGGCTTCATGGCACCGTCTCCCAGGGAGGGGGAGATGTGCCCAGGGCCAGCCAGGCAGTCGGTGGCAGAGCAGGGCATCTCCTGCCTGGCTGCGTCACCTAAGTGTGAGCTAAATAAAAAGCGGCTGTAAATGTGGAAGCAAAGGGTGGAGGAAGCCTTTGTAGGTGTCAGCAGCGCCTGCGCCTCTTCTCCAGAAGAGCCTGTTGCTCCTTTGTGTGGTTCTGGAGTCTCTCAACCGAGCCTTCACCTTCAGGGCTGCAGCAGAGAGTCCCTCAGGGCACGCTCTCTAAATATTTAGCTGGACTTTTCAAACCAAACGCTGTTAGAAATCTGTCTGTTTGTAGGCTGCTGTATAGTCCAGTGCAATGCACAATTATGCAATTGTCAGCTATCCAAGAGTTTAATATTTTGCAGCATGCCAAAATCCAAAGGGTGCTCTTATTAAAGTCCCAAATGTGCTAAGTGTTTAGTAAATACTGGAAGATACATTTCGTGCCCCAGAGAACACGCCGTCTGAAAAATTAATATTGATTCTAGACAAATCAATGTTTGCTTACTAAAATCATGTGCTGAATACTTCATAGCACCCACACAGCTGCAGGGATATCGCAGGCTCCGTCTCCCCGCGATGCTGTATGTGAGGCTTCACCTTCCCCTGCAGCTTCCAAATTGTGGCAATAATGCTACTTAACAACATCTCCCGTCAGTAATAGCGGAGGGAAAGAAAAAAATCAGACTTTTTCTGCAGATCCCCAATGGGTTTCTTTTAGGCAAGGGCCATGTACATTAATACAAATCATATTTTATGTTACTCACAGGACATAGAGATAATCAGAAAGCTATCTTCATAAACAGAGGGTTATTCATAATCCCTCACATGGCATTTCAATTATCAGTCTGATGACGATGTGACATTATGGATGAGGTTGTGATTAAATTTTCTTGTGTAATGACCCTAAGTAAATCTTTGCAATTTTCATTTTGCAGAGATTTAATATAGATTGGTGGCCTGTTGTTTGGCCCCTGTTTAATCCAAAATCACTCATTAAATTGGGACCAGTAAACATCTGATGATTGCATTTCATGGGCTGAGCTATGAATTTAACATATTAAATCTACATTCCAGATGGATATAAGCATCTGTTCTCATTATGGTTATTGGTGTTAATCTGAAACCCTGACCTGTTTCTCCTAACATTACTCATATTAAATTCCACCCCAAATTCTAACAAATATTGGCGTGAGGGCAGAAGACAGCTAAAATACCTTCACGTGCCTGTAATCCGGTGAAAGATTAACAGCAGAAATTAGGGGACAAATAACATGAACTTCTTCCTTGTTCTCAGAAGGTGGCTTTCACTGCTGCAGCATGTAAAACAACTGCTTTTGTTTCCTAGCGTTGGAAAAAACCAACAAACCTACAAAACCCCGGTACCCAGTTCTATTCCACCATGTCCTTGCTAATCACCGGGCTTGAGCCGTATCCTTTACAGAGCGGCACATCCCTAATTTATAAATCTGATTTGTCACTAAATCTCTGCAGATTTTGACCCAGCATCTTGCCGGCACTTGTCTGGCAGGAGCCGGGCTCCCCTGCTCCCGAGCCAGCCAGCTGAAAGTCAAATCAATCGGTGACTTCCAAAGAGCAGTAGGAAGAAGATATTTGTTACAGGACTGCTGAGAGCTTCTCCACGCCGAGTGATTCATGTTTATTGCAGCCGGGGCATTTATTTATTAGATTGCTCGGTGTAATGGGAAATTTAAAATGACACACATTGTATTACAGGGAGGCTTAGCAAAATATTATCTCCCTGTTATTGTAAATCAAACCATTCTCAATGTCAGCTCGGATCACCTTTGCTCAGCAGAAGTTTTTGCAGAGGGTTTGTTTGGTTCCTTAGGTTGGTTTTTCTTTGCTTTACTTTAAGCAAACATATCCTCTTCCCAACCTGGTGTGCAAGGCTGTACAGCTCGGTGCCACAGACCGTGTTGGGATGCTGACAGTAATCCTGGATTTACCTGGCTCTTCACACCCAGGTCCTGCGTGTAACGGATCAGACAATTCAGCCCCCTGGTAAAAAACAAAAATAAGCCAAAAGGGTGGATATAGCCTTTGCCTTGAAAAGGAGGGAACCATTCAGCATTTTAAGGGAACAGAAGTGGATTAGTTCTACCCGCCTTGTACCAAAAGGCACAGACCCCCTCCTGATGCCTCATTAGTGATGCCCCAGGGTTTTTCTGGCTTGTGAGGGGGGGGAGCGGGAAGGATCCAGCCTTCGAGGTGGTGGGAGAGGGAAAAACAGCCAGGAAAATTGTCAATACCGGAAAAGCCTAGCTAAATACTGGTAAAACTGGGCTGGAGCCAAAAATCTGAACTAAGCCCATCACTGGAGTTTGCCCTCCCGAAGCAGCATCCCCCCGTCACGGCTCCCTGCCTGCGGACTGTTACTGGCCGAGAGCGGGAATAAGGGTTAGAGAAAAGGTTCTGCTGGATTTTAAGCACCAAATATTCACCTGTGACATATAAACACTGTCCCTGCAAGGCAAAATTTTGGAAAATGTATAAAAGCTGTGGTTATCTGTTAAGCAGTGGGATGCAGCGTTTCCCGATGGGTGCTCCCTGCGCTGGGCGGTCGCTCGTCTGTAAAATCTCCTTGTGATTTTAACAGGTTGAAAAGTGCAGAAACACAAATATACTATCTCTAACATGAACTGAAGTTTGTACATAAAACAAGGGGAAAAGAGATTTAGATACACAATAGGTATTACAAAGCGCATCATCTACACGCAGAAAACTCCGGCTGCCTGCAGCCTCCTGTACCCATTTTGTAATGGGGAAAAAAATCTGATCTCTCAAATACCATCTAAAAGACCACAAAAAGAAAGGTGGAAAAAGGACTGCAACATTCAGCAGGTGAAAAAGCCCGCTAAGGTGTGTATTTAGCGTCACTCGCAGTGGTAACAGAAGGGGAAAAAACCCAACCCAGCCCTGTCATTAGTAATTAAGCCTGCATCATTCATGGGAGAGCCGTTGTGTATATGCAATGAGGCTAATTATCTCCAAAGTGCTGTCGGATTTAAAAGAGTTTGGTTCAGGGGAGCGTGGCGGGGCTCACAGGGCTGGGCTGGCCACCCTTCAGTCGGAGCAGTTTGACTTCGGCTCCTGGCCCCGGCGATGGGGCTGGGGGGCGGTGGAAAGGTCGTTACCGCTCATCAGCATCTGCAGCTCCTGACAGCCGCAGCCGCAGGAAGGATGGACCACGGCGTTGGGATGACGGCAGCGGGGGCACAAGCGCAGCTTGAGGAGATGCTGCCTGAAAACGATCCACCCAAATCCATTTTTGTTCCAGAATATTGATGTTTTTTCATAGCCGGGTGCGGTTGCACCAGGTTCATGCCTGGCTGCTCCCACGACGGTTGCGGTGGCAGCAGCAGTTTGGGTGGATGGACGTCGCCAAAAGGGTCACCGGCTCGCCAGCTGGGAATGGAAAGCGGCTGGGGAGAGGGGTCCTGGGGAGCTTCCCTGGCAGAGGGGGGTCACAGCACACGTGTGAGCAGAGGCCGCCTGGGCTTAGCCATGAGATAAGGAGACGTTCATTTGGGTCACTGTTATCTCATGGTGCTTCCCACTGGCGGCAGACCACCGCCACGGCACACATGAGGGGTAGGTATCTCTGGGCACCTGGAGACTTCCACACGTGGAGAAAATCAGAATTAAAAATCCCCTCCCCCAAACCAGATTCACGCCGGTTTAAGTAGAGGAAGAAACCATCTATTCCCGGGAGGGCAGTCCCTGAAATTCCCCCCAGCCTCCCAAATGAGGAGTTTTAAGAGGGGACGGTGCTGAGTGATGGCTCTGGGCAACTCTCCTGCAGCTTGCAGCAACAATGGACCAAAGATTTTAATTGCTTGCTGACTACTGCTGTTGCACACACGTTAGCAAAAGCTGAAACCGTCTGACATAAATCACATGTATCAGCCCAATAAATCTCCTCCTGAAGTGACAGCTTTGCAGACAGCCCTGAGCGAGAGCGGCCGTTGCACAGACCTGTACGTACCACCGCCGCCTGCAAACCGGTGACAGATCTGTTGAGACCAAAACACTTGGCATTCTGCTAATGTCTGTCATTACCGTGATTGATACAGCCCCTCTATCACACTCTGCAGTTGTCTACATTTGCAAAGCTTTATTAAATTACCACGTCTCCCAACTGTTATCCGGCATCAGTACAAGGAAATGACCAAGAGCAGTCAGGGACAACTTGAGGATTTTCAGCTCTAAAGACCTGGGGAGGTGGAAGGGGTGAAAGCCGAGGGTTTGCTGACTTTTCTCCAGCTAAAATACCGAGTACAGAATTATCTTTCTCTTTGAGGATGGGAGGTGACACTGTCCCCACGTTCGGTAGCGGAGGGGTCGCTCCAGATGGAAGAAATAGGTGACACTGACAGCTCCCACTCAGGGCTTGGCTGGACCAAGGGACTTTCTGCTCCCTTCAATGTCTTATGATTATAAAGGTTGAAGGATTTATTTGGCAAGTCCTGGTGCTCTCGGGGCCGGGGTTATCTTAATGACTCTCCTGCAAGTGTTCGCCTTGACCTACCTTCAGTGCCAGCCCCGCTAACAGATACCATCACAATATATTCCGCCCCACTGAAAGTCCTGTCTTCATGGAGACTTTAGGAGGAAGAATACACAGATATATTGTTTCTATAAATCCCCTGATATTATCTTTTATCGGTGGTAATAAATGTCCATATTAATTAACTTAATGGATTTAACTGCAGTAATGACTTTGTATTAAACTAGCACGCTTTCATGTCCCATATAAAAGCTGCAATAATAAAATTCGTCTGCAGTATTTTTTTCGACTTCTATTGTGCTGAAACAAAGCAAACCCATGGCTGGAATATTCCAGCCGCCAAGGCCAGCAGATGAATCAAGCTTGGTGTAAATCACTTCCGTTTTAAAAGGAAAGTTTACTCAAATTTGGAAAGTTTTGAGCAAGCCATAGATAGAATAGAAACAAAACGGGGCAAACGCTTTTCTTTTTTTTCTATATTTTGCTAATAAATGAGTGAATCTGGTCCTCAGTCTTCTTTCATCTATTGCTGTGAATATTCTCAGTATTCCTGTAAATATTTAAGAAAAATTCATAGGCTTTTGCAATCATTTTGGGATGGGTGTCAGTGCCAGGGGAGGTGTTGGTTACCAGTCAGAGAGCAGGAAACACTGTGTGCGACGAGAGCAGTGAGCGAGCATCAAAGAAATAACTTCAAAATTTCATTTGCATTCTCCAGGCTGAAATTTCTTTACATTAAATATGAACTTCTGCAACTGGGAAGGTGGAAAATGTTGATTATCAGTAGCCAGGGCAGTGGTGGAGGAAAAAAAAAAGCTTCTCGCCATAAATTGACATCTGTGAATAGTTTTCACTGGTTCTACCAGAGTTATGTCTGAGCCAATTGTAGTCATTGGGTTTGCGGTGGATTTAAAACAGCCTGACTGTCTTCACCGTCTGGGTGAACTGGCCCCATTTAAGAGCTGGCTGCTACAAATGTTTTTCCCAGATTTACGGCACTCGGGCAGAAGTGTTTGCTCAGGGCTCCTGAACCCCCCTGAGGACGCCCGAAAGCCCTCCTGCCATCCCAGCGCCACCCACACGCTTCCTCTCAAGGAATCCTTACCTGCTTCTGAAACTGGAGATAAAGCCTCTAAATTAGAGTTTCTTGACACATAGAAAGTGCTGCTTTCCAGAGGTAGTTTATCTCCTGCGCATGATTTGGGAGATAAAAAAAGGAGGTGCACCAGGGGGAGAGGTCAAGTGGGACCCAGCATCCATTCACTGGGATTTCCTTCATGTCTGAATTGCACTGGAGAACGACTAAGGCTGTGTATAAACAAGTCTAAATTTTGCACCATAACAGCAATGGGTCTCTGCAAATTAAAACTTTTCCCCTCAGCTTCTTCATGCTTTCTAACAAAAGCCCATTGCTGGCACTTGGTGGTTAAAACAAAAGTGTAAGCCGTGCTCACAACCAGTCTCAGTGAAACCTTTCTAGTCTGGTCAAGAATCCCAAGTTTTTAAAAGTGCAAATTAATCTCTAGAGTCTTTTCCAAGGAGAAAATGTTAGATTGAATCAGCCTTTACAAGCAACAAAGTGAACTGAGAGGCAGCTGCCAGCCCTTTGATACGGCCACCAAAAATCGCATCCCCTTCCTCCTGCTCTTCCCACCGAGCCAAGCTGCTCTCCGCATCATGTACTTCTTCCCGGATTTGAAGCTCAGAAAGTCCTAATCATTGTGCACGTGCCAATAAGCTCATGGTGCAGCAAGCAACAAGGCTTTCCTGGTCTCTTAAGATGGTTTTGAGCTTTTCTGAGCAGCTTCAACAAACCTCCCACTGTCTGCAGAGCATCTTCTCCCTTCTCTGAGAAGAAGAACAGAAAAATCAGGCTCTTGGGAGCTTCTTTAGGTCTTGATATGTTTTATTCCCACGAGCTGCAGCTGTGGTGGCAGCAGTTTGCCCGTCTGAGCCGAGGTTGGGCTCTGCAGACGGGGGCAGATGAGCCGAGCTGGTGGGCATCACCCCGAAGCTCCGAGTCAGGCTGCCCCCTGGCCGGCCGTGCTGGCCTGCCGGGAGGCTTGTTTGATGGCTCCCTCTGGGAGTGCTAGTTATCCTGCAAGCTTTATGTAAATATTTTTAAATGGCACATCTGTCTGAATTACAGCCCTGCCCTCCTGGATTGCTAATTGTAGGTTTTAATTCAGCTCTGACGACCAGTTTACATCAATTAGGGAGCTGGCAGTAAGCAAGCTTTGAGGAGATGGGATATGGATTTAGCGAGGGCTGGTTTTTTTCTCTCTAAATGCTTCTCCTCCCAAACCAGTGCCTCTTCCCTTAGCTTGAATCATTCTGGGGGAAAAACAGGGAGTAATTCAGCTCTGCTTGTTGAAGGCACACAGCACTGTTTTGCCTTTACCCCCGTGCTGGTGTGCCCAGCTCACACCAGTGTCTCATTGGCTTTAATTGGCTATATAAAAAGCAAAGGATTTGGCGTTTAATTTCTATGGCAAGAGGCAGAGCCATTGTCACTTGGCGTCGCTCTGCCGGCTCTGGCTGAGGCGAGCCCGGTGTGTGTGTTCCCCAGGCAGGCGGTGCTGGAGCGAGGATGCACCGACCAACAGGTTGTTCCGTGGTCAATAAAAGTCTTCCAGCCCTTTTTCAGCTGCAGGGGCTGCAGGACTGGTGTGCCCAAGCCAGCGCTGGCCATCAAACAAAGCCCAGCCAAACTGGTCCAATCTGCAGCCGCATCCCTTCTGCAAAAGGGGCTGGGACCATCCACAAAAGCTTTGAAGCCACCGTTTTTTTTCCTGGCTCTTGCTTGTGTTGGAAGCATTAACACTCCCTCATGCACAGTCTTGATGTGGCAAACTGTAAAGTAAAAAATATTTTGCCCCGATTCCCATCAGTCATTGAGGCGGACCTTCTGAAATTCATTTGCTTAATCCGAGGAGGGATGGCGATATGTTTGGAAGCAGAAGTTTCCTCCACACAGGGTTTGAGGGGGATGTGGAAACATCCCTCCCAGCAGCCCAAGTCTCAAATTCGTGGGAACCAGGTTTCGCCATAATATTTACATACTTGGTTTGTATGTCACCAGCCCCTGAAAGGTACCACAGCCCTGGGGTGGACGCAAGCTCTGAGTCTTCCTAGTCCTTATTCTTCAGGAAAATTTCTAAGCACTTATTTCAAATGACAGCTGAGGTCTTATACCTGAGTGGGGAAATGGCCCTTTAATATAAATTAGTGCCCAAAATACAAGCAAAGACTAGAATACTAGATTTCTTTTTGAGAACTGAGCTGTCTGGTCGTGTGTCTTCTTATCAGCACCTGAGCGAGCAGAAAGGTCGCGAGCTGCAACTGCACGTGGAGTTCCCAGTTTGTGGATTAGGTAGTTCAAACTTCAAGCAGAGGTTAATCAGGCAGGTGAGCATTCACTTTCTCCCAACTCTGGCCTTAGGACTGGAATGTCTTTGGCTGATATTCTGATCCGTGTCATCCCCTGTCTTCTGCCTAAAATTAATACGGTCGTGAGCCATTTTTCCTCTGTCGCATCCCCCTGTTCTCCCAAGCAGTCGCACGTTTAACACCACAATCACTGACACAACTGATTAGCCCTCAAGACATGCAGGGTTTGTCCCAGCGCCGATCAGGTGTCCTGTGCTTGGATAGAAGCTGTACTGCAATTATAGACAGGAAAGGCAGAGTTTCTTTTAGCAACACATGCTTGCAAATAAAGTATTGCTGCCTTCAAGCAGCGGTAAATATATATTGAATGTTGGAAGAAAAATCAATGTTTTTCCAATAAATATGTGTGTTTGCAAATGAAACCAAAATGTTCTTTATTGTTGCCTGCCTCTTGCTTTCTTGAAACTCTCCTTTCCTCAGGTCTTTAACAACTTAAACATGAGACTTACAGAAATACCCCCAAACACGTGCTAGCAGAGATTCCTCTTTCTCCACCACCTACCCCTATACTGTGTGAGGCCATCGCGCTGCACCTACGAAAAAATCCATCTGCCACCTGGCATCTCCCACCATCAACAACGTAATATTTATGGCACTGTTAGAACCAGCTTTGCTAGAGAAAAAGGAAAAAAAAAAACGTGATTAATAACCATCTATTTTATAGGTGGCTCTTTAGAAGGGTCAGTGGGCAGGCAGGAAGAGTTCAGGACTGGGTTCGGATCAAAGGAAGGAAAGAATATGGGAAGGACAGGCTGGGAATCTACTTGGATAGTCAATCTGTTCAGATGCACACGTGCTTAAACTGTAATTGTCCAATTGACTAAAATAGTTGCTGCAAGCCGATTTTGTGCTACGATACTGTCTCATCTCAATTAGACACTTGAGATCTCCTAGCTGGCTGGAGAATAAGAGGAATGTGGCACCTCCTTGGAAAATGTCAACCCAGAGAAGCAAAACTAAATAAAAATGTGGAACTTGGAGAGCTGGTCATTCGCCCTGTCCTGCCTGAAATGAGACTGCCAGCTCCTCAAGGCACCGGGCCATGCCTGCTCGCCCGCTTTTTCCTTCTGTGAAATTCCTCCCACGCCGTCGGGCTTTCTGTTCTAGTGAGAACATGCGGATCCCCATCCTTGCTGCCATTGTATGTTTTCTCACACCCCAGACCGAGCCATAAAACAGAATATTGCCTTAAACCCAAGGAGCCAAACCCTCGGCTGACGCAATGGATCTGAACAGGACAGCAGCCGGCTGGATTTTTGACCCTTTCTTCCCAACACGTACACTAAGAACGATGGATTTCATCCACTTTGGTGACAACTCAGCTGCATCCAGGCTGGTCCAGAGCTCATTAAAGCTGTCAGGAGTCTTTCCCTCGCTGCAACAGACGCGGGAGCAGCCCTGCTGCCATGTGCGTTGCAAGCGGGTGCCGCTGCGATCGCGGTACAGCAACCAGACTTTCCAGAACAAAAGCTTTAGGGTTGGTTGTTGTTTTGGTTTGGTTTGGTTTTTTGCTCTGGCTGGCTGATACTTTTTGTGGAATCACCCAAGGGCCAGGTTGTAGTTCTGTAATTGTACAGGGCTGTCATCCTCATAAATATTAAACATCGCTTCCAAGTGAAACTGCAGCTCCTTTTATTGCACAAAGCGGTGGATATCCCAGCTGAAACCATTCTGCTTCCTTGCTGGTGCCTGCTGAAAAGTGACTGTGGTTCAAAATATTTATCGATGCTTTGTTGTATTGGGAGAATGCTCAGTGACAGATGGACACTCTCTTTAAAACCTCAACGTATGCAAATCTCCATACAAAAGAGCCCAGGATGTTTTTAATATCACACACTTGCCTCAGGACATGTTTTTAAATCCCCACTTACCAAGGGCCCTGGCTTTTTATCAGTCAAACGCCTTAAGCACTATGTCAATGTGGACATCTGGCCGCGTGTTTAAAAAATTTTTTATTTGCTAAAATATTTAGTGATGTGACAGGGGTTTTAACTGGGGACATCAGGTCTAATGGCATATGTTTCGACCCAACTGCTCAGAGAGGAAAAAGTAACGAGGTAGCTCTTTGGGGCAGTTTACCATTTGGTGTGTAGCAAGCCAAAAAAAAAAAAAGGGAAGGGAAAAGACCACACCCAGGCTTTATTCCTGACTAGTGCAAGGGAGTAAAGGATCGGGGTTAAATACACTGAAATAGCTCACTGGGATTATTCTCGTTCCTCTCCATCACTTTGACGTGCAAGAGCAAGTCTCATAAGGATGTGTGTGGGTTTTAAGAGCTTCCCTTTCAGGCTGTTGAGGTTGGCCAAGGAGGTTGGCTTGAACTATTCCCACGTGAGAGCCCGAGCAGCAGTGATAAGGGGTTGGGACCGGTGGGGATGGGTGGCAGAAGATTACCAAAGAGTAAATGAATGATAAATAGCGAACAGAAAAGTGTCATGAGTCTTTCAGGTTTCTTTCAGACCTCTTACTCTTAATTCCCACCCAACACCATCTAGAGAGCGAGTCCCAAAACTTCCTGCGGGTTTTGGTTCTCCACCAGCACCCAGACCATGAAAAGGCGTTATGATCCCAGCAATACCAAGCATCGACCTTTCTTTTGTCCAGCTATTCCTGGCAAGTACTTCTTGAAGGACATTGTCGAGTTGGGAATTGAAAGGATGGAGTTGAACAAAACCCAGCACCCGACAGTCAGTGGTGCCAGTGGTTCTCTGGAACTCTGCTGCAGCAACGAGTGCTAACGTGACACCCCAGCCTGGTGCCGGAGGCCCTTTTGCTTCCAGAACAGCCATCTTTTAGCTTTAAAAATTAGATATGCAAAAATGATTTCCAGCCTCCTATGCATGGATGTGCCGTGGTACGTTTTGTAAAAGCAGGAGCTAATTGTTACTCACCTGCTAGAGCTATTCTAGTCTCAATTAACACCCCTATTATTAGAAAGTCACCACATGTGAATTGAAACATTAGGCATGTTTGCCTTCTGCATGGGCAGCCAGGCAGCCTGAATTGCTTAGAGAAATCCAGGCTTCCTCACCTCAGCGCTGATGCTAAATCCAAAGATAGTCATTTAACACTGTCATTAACCATTTCGTTGCCGTCATTTCAAAAGGAGCTGATGTGACACTGCTGCTGCCACAAAATGAGCTCATCAAGGAAGAAAGTGATGTGGGTCATGTCACTGTTGTCATTTTTGAGGGTGAGAACTGAAGAACCACTTCATTTGAGGGCAAAAGTTTCGTTTTCCTTCATTCAAGGAGAAAAATCAACCAGAAGAACCAACCCAGTGCCTGACCCTTTGTCTTGTATACATGTGATACCTGCATTTTATGTCGCTGCATTATTCATGTTTACGTTTGATTAACTAAGACCCCTTGGGGTTTAATGGTATTCAGCGCGGCGGCAGATATGTCAGCATGGCGCAGAGTTGCAGGTCAATATGTAAGAATAAATGAGGCCAATTTCTCTTAAAATAAACTGCTGCCTTTTGTACTGGCTGGCGAAGGTTGCGTCACTCCATTTCTCTTGCAAAACGAGTGAGAAAATAAATTTGGCGGAAGGGCTGCGTATTACAAGGCAATGTGATGATGTAAGGCTAATGAACAGTGAAATCAATGAATTTCAGCTCATTTATGCAGGAAAGGCCTAACAGCCTTGGAGCCAAGCTCCATCCACGTTGGTGTCCTGTCCCCAGCGGTGACCAGACCTCTGCTGCAGGTCCAACAGCCCCCACCACAGCCGGGGTGATAAACTCAGGTTTGAATCTTGGAGCACAAGGTTCTGCTCTCTTCCGAAGTGCTGCTTATTGTCATCATTGTGGGGGGAGAAGTTATTTAAATGGAGTTTACTGAAACTGGTTTTACCTGGGAGGTGCGTAGATAGTACAATGAAACCTAAAAGGTCTGACAGGAGATACCTGGACCCTTATCTGACACTTCTTGTGACCGTAGAAAAGGGAGGGTTCCTGCAGGGATGAAGCAGAAAACGGCCTGGAGAGCTGGTCCCTGTTCCATGTGATCCCTGAGGTCCTCCAGGCACCTCCTGGGTTTGGTGCTCACCACTGTGGACATCCCATCTCTGCATCTGCTCTCCCCCTGGGGGAAAGATTCTGGCTTTACCCCTTTTCTCGCCTGGAAAGAGATAAAATGTCAGGACTCGATCCAAAGTGCATGGAGAGAAGGAGACACCGTGGTAGGCGTCAAGTGCTGTGCCAGATTTGCTGCGAAGTCTCCAAACGAGAAGGTGATATAGCTCTCCTACAGTTAAAGCTTTTTAGCAAACCCCTAAATTACTTCCTTTTTAAAATAAAAAGTTATTTTTCTCCAGCATACATTACTTTCTTTGTGTCGTGCTTGTCTTTGCTGCATTTCTCCGGAGAGCAGTTGGTCACTCTATTTCTATGAAGTATTAATACCCCACCAGTGATATTTATGTACCCAGATCTTTTTTTTTTTTTTTACCTTTAGATGTTCAACAGCATGAATATTCTTATTTTTTATTTAAAACTAATTTGGAGTTCTCGCTCTCTAAGGGGTTTCTAATCACCAAAAAGTGCCCGAGGCTAAAACTGATTGACAGGAAAACGTTGTGGCTTCTGAAAAGTAAATTGGCTATTGACAGAGCAGTATACAAAGGAAAATGCTAAATGCTTATTATTTATGAGCTATTAGGGAAAATGTTATTAGCATCTGTTTCCCACATGGGCAAAAACACCTGTCAGACATCAGGAAACTATAAAACGATGCACAGTTAATAGTTACTTTGTTTAAAAAGTCATTAAAATTGAATGTCAGCTAAAACTTAGGAAAACATTATTCTTCAAACAACTTTTAATCTGGCTGTTCAAAAACAAGGGGGAAAAAAAAAAAAAAAGAAGAGACCTTGCCACGTTTTAATTTCTGGGAGCATAAAGGAAGAAGACGTTTGATTTGAAAGTGATGAGGCGACTGCTGGTACACAACAAACAAGGTATTAAAAAAAAAAAGCAGAGGAAAAAAGGGACAAGTTGGCTCCCCTCCTGGAGTTGTACAACAGAGGGAACGCAGAGCAAGGTCAGGCATTTACACGGGTTTGCAGCACATGTCGCGGGGATGTTTGGATTTCACTTAAGCCTGTAAATAGGATCCGTCTGTCTGTCTTCTGCCGCGGTGCTCTTCCAAGGTGGAGCTAAAGCATAGAGTGGCCTTGGCTTGGCTCCAGAGCCAACATTGGCCACAGGGGCTGTTGGCATCCCGTGGCCAGGCGCAGGAGCCATCGGGTGGCCTTCCTGCAGCAACAGCAATTACCTTAACGAGTTGCACTTAATGGTCAGAGTCATGGTAGACGCTTCTCCCAGGTGAAGAGTCCTCAGCCTCCCAACTTCATGAGCATCATCACACCTGAATCGCGGTCACCACGAGTCAGGGCCAAACTCTGCTCTGCACAGGGTGGGTCACATCCCGGTTGGACTTTCTTGCTCTATCTGCAAATAAAAAGGAAAATTGTGTCCCAGATGTCCCACGGAGACCAGCCAGACTCCTGTCCCCTAGTCTGCCCTGCATCTGAACAGGAATTTGACTGTATTTTGATGAATATTCCAACTGCAGAGTTGCAAAGAGCTGCATCTAAAACCACTCCAACCATCTCTCTGCCCTACAGCAGGAAAGACAATAAGGCTGGGACAATCCTGACATTTCATGCTCAGTATATTTAGGTTTAGTCTTTCAAGAATGACCCTAAATCAGGAGTTATTTTTGTTAGAACTGTTGAAGAAAATGAAGACTCATTTAGGGTTTTTTCTGCTAAGGTGGATCCAGCCAGCACTACAGATCAGATAACTGGAAAACAAGAGGGTTTGATTCTTATTTTTAGAAAAACCATACCACCTTTGGCTATTCTTTGCCACCAAAATTTATTTACCTAGGGATCCATTTTCCTTTTAAAAATTCACATATTATTTTTCAAGGAGCCTTATTCAGGAGGCAAACCTGATCTCCATGTTTTATACACAGCTGAGCTCACCAAGAGCATTTTAACAACTGTATAAGCAATCAAGGTAAAACCAAGGGCTTTTTTTGACGCGTTGTGATGGTGCTTTCCCCTCCAGCTTGGTCACAACTTTAGCACAGGTTGTGAAACTAAACCCAGAGGGTCTTGAATGGATATAGGGCCTTAAGGTGAAAATATGCTTAAAATATGCTGTTCTTAGTGTCTGAGGGAGGGTAACAGCAAAATGTACACACACAAGCCTTAGTGGTGAATAGAAACATTGTCCATCTTCCCACAATTGCACAAAATACCTGCTGTTGAAAAATAAATAAATCACTTGTGTCTGTACAATTTACATGCCCACCTGGGCAGGAATTTCATACCTGGAATTTTATTTTGGGAAGTGGAGAAAAAAATAAATGATCTTTAAAACAGCCCCTCAGCCCAAAGTCACCCTTGTTTTTACTCACGGTGAATGGGATCTCACTGATCCAGGACACAAGGACAAACCCAGTGTGACACCACTAAAAATGCCAAAGAAATATAACATAAAATATTGCTTGTCCATTTAAATTATTTAATGGTATTAACATTAATTACCACAGTTGGATACCCTGAGTGATTCACAAGTTCTCCCTCCCCCAACTTCTCCTCCAAAGTTTAACTCTGAATTTTGACATCCACGTGTCAGGGCCAGGTCCGGGTGGTACTGGGGATGTACCACGTCCAGGTGGTCCTGGGGCTGTCTGGAAGGATTTGGCCCGTGCCAAGACCCCGGGTGGGCTGAGTTAGTGCTGTTGGGTATCAGGACTCACAGATCTCTCTGCACCCTCTCCAGCGAGGCTGAAGAGATCCTGGAGGAGTTCAGGGCTCTAAAGTAATGAGGGTCATATTTTAGTGTGAATAGTAGTATAAATTATCTTCACCTGGTGAAACTGTTGGCTTTTATGACTAAGTTTTAGCACATTTGATTCTGTGGCTCATAAATAGAGACAACTTCTAAACTCCTCAAGGGAAACAGCATCCTCCCCATGCGAGGGATCAGCCCGTGCTCCTGGTGGAATTGGCCATCCCTGAGACACGCTGGCAATGTGATGGCAAGGGAAAGGGTGCCTCACCCAAGACCTTCTGGAAATGGCCAGGTAGGGAGGCAGAAGATGGTCTTAGTTCATTATTAAATTAATTTCTGGGGTTGGTTAAAAACACGATTACACTGTTGACATTTCATCAGCACAGGGTAAAACGATGGACTTTGCAATCAACATCATGAGCCATGAGAGGCTGATGTGCCTCCCAAAACCCACAGTGGCCTGATCCAGACCCAGCTGCCTTCAGGAAGACAGGGGGCTGCCTCCTGCCCTTCCCACCTTCTCTCCAAGCACCCCCAGCAGCAGCGACCGCCTCTGCCTTGTCCAATCCTCCAGGCAGGAGCCCTCCTGGGTGGGTCCGTCAATTCCGGGCTGGAGCCGCCTTTGATGTGCCATTTTCTCTTTGAAATGCAACGTCTCACTCATCTAATCCTCATCACATTTGGGAAGCTTCTCTTCGGTCTTTCAGATCGGGATATCAGGGGAGTAGAGTTTATTTTTGAAAGGGGCCAGTTTGAAGGTTTTTTTGTTTTCAAAACGTAAATGCTTTTTTTGATCAAAATGTAAAGGAACCTTTTTGGTGGTTGTTTCTGGGTGGGTTGGGTTGAGGTTTTATTGTTTTGTGGCATCTGAGGTTTTTTTGCTCAAGAATGTAAGTAGCTCTCGGGCACCTTGGGTGTGTTTTCCTGAACTTTCCCTTGATGCTCATGGTGTAGTCCATATATTTCAAACCTCCAAATTGTCTTTCCGAGCATATGGGTGGGATCATTCCAGAAAGAGCTGTGCTTACAACCAACAGAAAGCAACACTGTGCCCACTCCAGTCCCAGGGAGTAAATCCTACCCAGCAGAATCTACAAAGTCTGAAATATGCTGTAATTTATCCCATTTGGCTCGTTGAAATGATCCTCTCCAACCCTTGTGCCCGTCTCGGGAAAGACATTTACTGTCTTCCCAAGGAACCTCTGTGAAGGTTGGGAGCTGTGCTTGAGCTGCTCCAAAATGTCCAAATTGGCATCTTCAGACAGGAATGGAGCATGGTGTGGGGCAGCTTCCAGCGACCCCCCGGCGTGCAAAGATGAGGTTTTTTGGGACCCGGCTTTACGCACGGATCCTGCAAACACAGCGGCTGCTCCTCACCGCACTGCAGCCATGGCAGCGGCGGGGATTTAACTTTGAAACGCCTTGCGCTGGGCCGTTTTCCCCCACACTCACCTTGCCTCCTCCCAGTCTTGAAAGTTAGAAACGTCTTTTGTATTCCGCAGGCCAAAGGGCCAAACTTGCCTTTAATTAAAATGCATATTCTTTAATTAAAGGCCCCATAACACATGAAGGGCATTCATTGAAATACGATGTGTGACATAGTCATTACCCTGCTGTTAATTACTAATTAATGAAGCTATTTCAATTAATAGCTTCCCCACTGTCACTCTGGCTTTGACAGGGCTCCGTGCTGAGAAGCCGTGGTGGAATCACAGGCGATCGTAACTCCTGGAACAGCACCAAAAGGCATCAGCTGAATATTCATGTCGGACGACGTTAACACTTTTCAATTAAACATAATAAAGTAAAAGCTCCGTCAAAAGTGTATATCAAACATGCGTCAGCCTTTCCCTCTCCCCCTGTTCTCTTCCAGCTTGTCAAAAATAACTAGAAAGAAGTAGGGAAAGAAAAAAACTGGTGGGTTTTTTTTCCCCTTTCCTTTTGGCACTTCAGGCTGGAGCATGATTTATCAAGCAAGTGGTGCTGCTGCATGGGGGGAGATTTACGAGGAGCCCGGGCTGCAGCTCGAGCACACGCGCTCGCAGGTGGCTCTTTTCTCTACAAGGATTGTGTATTTTATTGCTGTGCTGCTTTCTCTCCTTTTCCTATGGTAAAACCACGGTGGGGACAGGTCCTCGGGCGGCTTCACAGCCCCAGGCCAATGCCTGGGAGCTCAGGAGCATCATCTTTAATTTCCACAGTGAAAGGAATCCCTTCTCAAGCGCAGGTTTTAATTACTGAGCTAAGTCGCCAAAAGGGCTGCTGTGTAAGGAACAGTGGGAAAGAAGCTATTTTGCAGTCGAGATAAGTTGTATCCCTCCTAAAAGACGCAAAGCTGCGACGCGCTCTCTCGGGCGCCATCTGGTTGAAGTTTTCCATCCAAAACACTCGGAAAACAAAACCAGGAGAAATTCCTGTGGAGAGTCTCCATATTGAACCCCAAATGTTTTCTTTTAAGAGCTGTTTTTTTCAGACAGATCTGTGGGAGGTGGGAGGAATCTTTTAAAGAGAAAACATTATCTACAGAAAAATTGAAATTGTGAGAAAAGGAAGATGCTATCCAACCTTCCCTATTGTTTAGGTACACAGAGGTCCAGGGAAGTCTCGTATGATTTGTTGCAGAAAGCAAAAAAGATGGTGACCTGGAGTGGGATACTTCAGCTATGGGGACAAGGAAGGGAGATGGAGATTCCTGTGATTCCTGTGGAAAAAAGGAGGAAAGCAAGAGGGACCGCAAGGAGGTGTTTCAATCCATGTCTCAAGTTGAAGTTTCTACCTGAAGCCAAGCAAGACAATATTCATTAGGTTGCCTCTTGGCACTGCATTAGCTAACAGCACATTGTGATGGGACTCATAAATTAATCATGTGGTTTGCGTTTATTCTTTGTGCCAGGTCATATTTCTGCATTTCAGCATCCCACATAGAGTCATGGCACACAGGGAAATGTCCTCACTGCCCAGTGCTGAGCATCAGCTGGGAAAATTATCCCTCCTACAACACCCAGTGCCTTCCTCAGATCGGAGTATAAAACTGAAGACCTTTTCCTTCTCTGAAGCGGCTGCCAGATGTGCTGACGCTGGGGCAGGGCAATTCTACTTGTGGGCACTGGACCCCAGCTCATTTCTAACACTTTGGACCACGCAAGAGTACAAGCAAATGAAGCTGTCAACACCTAGAAGACAATTGCCAGTCATGGATGGGCAGCCCTTCTGAACGCTTTCTTTTGCCTCCCTACTAAAATCTGAATTTTTTTTTTATTTCTTTCTTCTTTTTCCTTAGGGCCATCACCAGACCAAGCGCCGCTAAAGCCGGGTGCGAGGGGAGCCCAGCTGATGTGTCCGAGCGTGATTGAAGAGCCATGACTTTTGTCCAGCTGGTTGACATCTAAAGGCTGGTCTCCGAGGTCTCAATTAGGGCTCGGGGCTGACTCGCCTCCACCTCTCCTGGGAAAAGGTTTTGCCTCTTCTGCTCAATTATACACAGCGTCTCCTCCGCGTGCAAGTCAGACCAGGAGGGAGCTTTTGCTCCGCTTTAGTTGTTCGTCTCTGAAGCATAATTCAGAGCCACGCGTTGCCATAAAGGCTTCACAGATTGCTCTCATAAGGTAATAGGCCCTTGATCTGCTATGTTTGTGCAGGGCATGGAGGCCAAATTAATTAATTGGCCAGGCCCCTGTGCCGTTTGAATGCTGTGCCCCGCGCTCAGTGGGTGCTGTTGGTGGCAAGTGATGTTACGCAGGGATTTGTACACAATTTCCCCACTGCTGGTAGGGTTTTCTGTGTCTGTCTGATATGTATCTGGTTTTAGTCTTCATAATTAGCAGAGTGAAGAAAAGGCAGAATTCACATAAAACATCCTGCATAGGTTTATATGGGAAATGCTGGTGTTACAAAGGATACTGAAGCTCCAGTGCCGGTGCTGTGAACTTCTGCTGTCTGTCTCTTGCCGTTACAGATGCTCCTCCTCGCCTGCAAAAGCAAAAAATGTTCCGGGATATGCTGAGAGAAGTATTGGCTGAGATCGGAGATGCCCTTCCCTGGAAATATTAATCCACCAAACACAGATGAATCTCCTGGAATAATCCTCTCTAGTGCACGTTCAGGAAATCAATTCTATGCTTTATTCTTTAATCCGGAAATCTCCAAGGAGGAGGAGGAGGAGGAGGAGGGAGAGGATGAACACAAACCATCAGAAGAGGATAAAAATTAGCACTGCATTGCAGGAAAGGTGAGAAAACGGTGTCTTTACTGAGAGCGGTGACAAGTTCTTACCAGCCCAGGGGCAAAGAGTCACCTGCAAACACCGAAGCCCTAAGCGATGCCAAAATATGCCATTTCTTACTCAAGCTATAATTTTGGGCTCTGCAGAAAGGGGCAGGGTGCTAAAGTGAAGCCCCTCTTGGTTCCCAGTGCTCTGGGCACTCCTGGAGGCAGATGCCTTATCTGAGCTGCCAGCTCCAGCTCCCTTTCCATCCCAACGGCAAAACCAACCAGGAATACCCCAAATTGTGTTACCTCCACGTTACATTTACAAGCCAGATTTTCACATGTCTACTCCACGTGTGTTTTAGCTGCGACAGTGCACACAGATACAACCCGCACAGACGGGTCTCGGCCATGCTAACTACCACGGCAAATTCATGTGTATTAGCCTATCTGGTTTTGAAACAACAGTGGATCTGGTTCAGCTTCCATCCTGAACAGCTTTATCCATATCCATTAAACCTGTGGGTAATACATCTTAATGATCCTCTTTCAGGCGCAATTTCTACCCTAAACCCTTCAAAATACAGCTGGTTCCAGGCATGCTTATTTTTTAGATCTCCCAGGCAGTTCCCATTTTTCAACCCCAAGCTATGATGAAAGATTTCCAAAACTTGCCAGGAAGAGTTTGTCCATCTCAAGGCTCGGTCCCTGTTTCCAGATGTCAGTAATTTTATCAGTTAATTTTTTTAACTGGAATCAAAATTAAACGGTGCATTTCTCAAAATATTGAAATGACCTGAAGGCACTGAGAGAGATCACTCGGTATTTGATAGAGCTCAAAGGATGAAGAGCTGCATCCAGAATTTGGCGACGTAAAGTCTAAAGCTTTTCGCTTAGTTTGTCACGGAGCCATGAGCCGGGAAAAAAAAAGTGATTTGGAGGTGAATCAAAATTTCCCCATAGATTTTAAGCCCGAAAAATGCATCATTTAACTAAGAAACGGGTTAATTCTGAATTTCATACTCCCAGCTGACTGCAGGCATAAAATCCCGGAAAACAGGTACCCCTCTGAAGAGGTTTGTCATGGTCCCTGAATCCGAATGTTCTTGTCCAGGTGCAGAACAGCCCGTCTCCCGCCGGCGTTGGCTCTCCTGGCAGGACAGCCCAGGGCTGGGCAAACACTTCTCAGGTCACCCGCTTTGTTGCAGCGCGTGTCCTACTTAGAGCTTTCTGGAAAATGAAATTGCAAGGAAGGGAGGTTTTACGCTGAGCTCTCGCTGGTCCAGGTGGCTCCTGCGGTGGGAACTGCAGCCTCCAGCACTTCTCAAAGCACAATTGTGCCCCAGATGGGCTGAAATAAAATGAAATAAAACCGATCATGATAAATTACACATCTGAAAACCCCATGTCTGATATCTGGTTATGCTCTTGCTGGTAATGCTATTTGTTTAGGAGGTTTATTTTGCTAAATAACCAGGGTCTGGGGTGCAGAAGATGAGGGTTCATCATCCCTCCCATGAGCCTGGGGATGGGGGGAGGGGGACATTTTCTGCTCCCCCAAACCTGCTAAATGGGCTTGGGGAGATGGGCTGGGAGAGGGCTGGACCACAGGATGGAGGAGCTGGAGGCAGGATGCTGGAGGAGCAGGTTGGTCCCAGCAGCAAAACCACACAAAAGTGATCACAGTGGAGAAATTTGTGACACCGGGTTTACGGGCACGAGCCATCGCTTGTCTCATTTGGGGCAAAATAGGAGCAAAAGCGTAGAAAGGCAGCCGTGACCAGCCAACGTTCGCACTGGCTCCAGGCGTCTGAAGGGCTGAGTCTCACGAAAGCGCTCTCCTCACGCCTAACTCCACGTGGGTTCACCGGAGAGATCGTAAATGAGCGGGTTTGTCTGAGACTTGGTGGGAGAAGGGGGGGGCAAAAAACCCAACATGAAAGAAATTTAACAGCTGCAATGAGCCTAAACGGTTGCACAGGAAAAATCCCCCGTCAACCGCAAACGGTTTGCCTTTAATGAGAATGCAGGACGTGCGCGAGTAGGTTGCTAATTCTTTGTGTAAAATCCTACCGATAATGGCTACACGTGTATCTTTCCATTGTCTCCCACAGAAGTAGGATTTTTTATTATTTTTTCTCCTCTGGAGCTGAATTTGAAAACAATTTATTAGAGAATAATGAATGCCAAAGTGCCAGGAGATCGGGCCCAGCGCTGTGTTTGGGACAGCAAGAGCGAGTCACCAGTAAATTGGTGGTTTTACAGAGCAAGGGAAAGCAATTTGGGAAGGGATTCGAGGGATCGGCCAAAGCTTGTCTGGCAGCTACTTCCTCAGTCAAATCATTAATTTTTTTTAATCCTTCGCAAAAATCTGGTGATTCGGGAGCAAAATTCTACAAGTCTTTCAGTCCCGCTTTAGGAGGCCAAATCCTGTTACTGGATAATGGGACTTCGACCTCCCAGGAGCAGAGACACTTTGGAAGATGTGGGTTTATGTGGGGGTTTCTTCTCTTTTCATTATTGGATTAAAACCTACCCCACCCTTAATCCAGCTCCGGGAGCTGTGTAACCAGGAAACCAACTGGAGCATAAAAACCCCAGTTACTGTTCCTGGTGTTGCTGGTCACGCTGTGCTTTTGGGTTATTCCCGTGACTCTTTGCTGATGGATCTGGGCCATCCTGGCTCACGCCGTGTCCCCAGCGCTGTCGGAGGGGGCAGCGTGGCCCAAGGTGATGCCTGCAGAGCCCCAAGGACGTCCCTGCTCAGGGACACCCCCAAAAACTCCAGCCCAGTAGCACCGGTGTTTTGGGGGTGTTTTGGTAGAGAGGAAAAGCTCTTTTTTAAAACCAAGCACTTGTGGGAACTAAGATTGGTTTTCACATGTTTTTTAGACAGTTACAAAGAAAACAAGGGAAATTATTTCAAAGAAAGAAATAAAACAGAGAAGAAAACTCAAGGAGAGCATTTAAAGCTGCTGGCGGGAGCTTGATGCCCTGGACCACAACTCCCTGCCATCGCCCCCCTCCCTGTCCCCCCCATTTTTAATTACAAGCAGTCAAACTGTAAAGACCTTAATGGACATCTTAATTATTGCATTAAAGTTTGAAATGGAAAATTCCTCATTAGGCGCCGTGCAGTAGGTCACGGCTGCAATAAAGGGTGATATTTTGCTTGTTACGGCGCTGGGTGCCCTTTGCGGAGCGACGGTGTCTTTGGGGCATGTCCCAGCCCCGGGGACCTGGCAGGTGGATGTTAGAGCAGGTCTCTGCTGTGAGAGCATCTGCTTGTGTTTTCAAGGCAAAAGTTCCAGCGAGAAGTGCTCTTTGCTGATTCTTTTCTCCTCCAAATTGTGCTATTTTTCTCCTGCAATTTCACTTTCCATCTGCTTGAATGTGTTTATTGATTTAGTGTTATGCAAACTGCAATAAACCAGTATCCTTCCAACGCTCTGGAGCCAGCTATTGAATACGCCCCAAACAATTGAAATACAAACCGGCCCATCAATTCCAAGCCACAGCGGCGATACAACGTACCTGTATTAATCAGCCTTGAAGTTCAGTCCCAGGTTCCCAGGCCCTTTAGCACCAGAAGTTTCCAGGCCCCTTCCACTCCCTAAAGGGGGCTTACAGGAAGGATGGGGAGGGACTGGTTCAGGGAGGGGAGTGATAGGACAAGGGGGAACGGCTTCAAACTGAAGGCGGGAAGATTTAGATGAGATAAAGGGAAGAAATTCTTGGCCGTGAGGGGGGTGAGCCCCTGGCCCAGGTTGCCCAGAGAAGCTGTGGCTGCCCCATCCCTGGAGGGGTTCAAGGCCAGGTTGGAGGGGGCTTGGAGCAGCCTGGGCTGGTGGGAGGTGTCCCTGCCCAGGGCAGGGGGGGGCACTGGGTGATTTTTAAGGTCCCTTCCCACCCAAACCACTCTGTGATTCTATGAACCCATCCCTGCTCAGGGTAGGCTGGGAATTGGGCTCCAGCCCAGCAGGCAGGGTAGCCCTGGCACCCGCACGATGGAAGGAACGTGGCAGAGCTCGTTCTTTTCTCTCAGGCTTTACACAGTTGCAGAATACCATGAAGAAGAAGGTGGGTCTGCAGCTTCTTAGGGCTTTTCAGGTCAAAACAGCCCAAGAGTGTATGTCAGAGGTTGTCTATGCCTTTATAAGGGGAGCAAAAGAACAGGAAAAGTTGACGGCAACTTGCATTCTGCTGAATTATCTTCAGCATCATTTTCATGCCACAAAGATTCATACCTTTTTTTTTTTTGCTGAGCACATTGAGGAGAAAATTAGTGGGCTCTGCAGTTCTTTGGGGCATTTTCTTGATTACATGATCCTGCAGTTGAGGTTTTAAAAATGCCTTTAGTGGCTATTTCTCCATTTAAAATGTACTCCCAAACTTTTGCTCGCCCGCTCCATACTGACTGGACAATCGCCAAATGAGGAGGGAAGGGCAATGCTGGGACAGCAGGTCCTGGGACTCTCCAACAGAGGTGGGAGCCAGCGGCCGGGGATGCTCCTCGGTGGGGCCAGGCTCCGCTCGCTGCCCAGCTGTGCCAGCTGTGCCAGCTGCTGAGCCAACCGTGCCGGCCCTCCCAAACCATCCGCACCAGCCGAACCAACCATACCAGCCACACCACCCATTCCAGCTGTGCCAGCTGTGCCCGGCCAGGCTCGGCAGCTCTCAGCCGCCGGGAGCTGCCACATCCCAAATCAGACAGCTCCCTCTGTTGGCATCTAGTCGAACCTATCCGCCAGGATGCAAAAGAGCTGGGAATAGTATTTTTAACACCATCTCCAAGGGGAAAGCGGTCTGGCTGCGGGGGTGCATCCCACCCAACGGGAGACTTCCTTCATGTGTGTTATTACTCTAACGAATGGCATTAGACCACGTCCCCTGGTGCTGTACCGACCACAGCTCCGCTGAAGACAGCCTTTCAGTCTGTTTTCCAAAATAAGTGGGAAGAAGACGTGGCTGGATGTACTCTGAGATCCGACACACGAGTGAAAATCTGCCAGCCCAGATATTCTCCCAGCACAGCCTCCTCCTCCTCCTCTCGCACCAGCCCTACGGACTTAATCACGCTAAATATACTTGAGCTCTCTCTGTCCCTTACTGAGCACACAAATTAGCACCCCGGCGTTCAAAGGAAAACCAGACAGTGTGCAAATGATTCGCTGCCTTTATTTTTTTTAGGTCCTTCCGTAACAAAAACTCTCAGACAGCAAGCTTTGGCAAGGTTGCTTAAACAAATAATAGTACAGCCATGTGAAATGGTTTCAATACTTCGCCAAAGAGGTACAAACATAATGAAACCTAAGCCTCAAATGTACTTCAAATATTTAAATTATTAGCCCGTTTTACATAGCCAGACAATCCGGACCGCCCACCAAAGCATGGCTGGATTTCCAGGGAAGGCACCGCCAGCAGCGCTGACTTTCCTTTGACGATCTTAGCTCCAAACATCCCAGACTGCAGAGCCAAGGGGTGGCCAAGCTGCCTGGTTCCAATGCGAGTGGTTTAAACTCATCGGCTCTTACACGAGAAATGGTGCAACCAGCAAAGAGAACCCGAATTCCCTCCTCGGGCTCCCGACCTGCGATGCCGAATGGCCAGGGAAGATGTGAAAAGAAAAAAAGCCAAACCCACTTTTTTTTTTCTTTCCTATGTGGTTATAGAAAAAGATGTGCAAATCATCTGCTCGCACTGGAAGAGGGACAAGGCTGGCAGCAAAGTCTGCAGAGCCTCGGGCCTCTTTGGCAAGCCTGGTTTGCACTTTCTCTGTGCCCTCCCCATTTTACCCGCTGATTTTAAGAGGGTTCCCGGCAGTGTCTGTGTGTCCTGGCTCCGCAGCGCTGCTGCACCCCAGCTACAGGCTTGTACCTTTGGAAGCAACCAGCATTTTAGGGGGAAAAAAGCACAGAAAAAGAAAGAAAAAAAAAATACTTTCTTATCTCTCTGGCCCCCAGTCAAGCCACACCAATCCTGTATTTTCTTGTGAAGCCATCAGGCAGTTGCATCTTTATCTCTTAACACCCCAGTAAGTAATTTCGCTTAGCTCAGTGGCACCCATTATTGTCTCTGCAATGAAAAGGCTGTCAATATCTTCACTATAAACCCAGCTATTCAGAAACTTAATATGGCTCCAACATATCTTCCAAGAAGAAATTTGGCCAAAACAAAAGGAGAAGCAAGGGATAATTATTTAATTTTTTTAAAGAATAATTAATCTGAACCTATAGCTTTCCTGCACGGTGAGGTGCCTTGGGAAATCTGGTCCCAAGTTTCAGCTGAAGTTTTCTGGTAAGCACTAGAGAAATCAAAAAGATCTTTTCAGGCTGCAAGCAAGGGGTGGGAGGAAAAGCAATGAATTGCTTTAAGATGAAATGCCACTTTTAAAATAGATCCTACAAAACCAGAAACTGTAGGCTGGCAAATCCTTCCCTTCTAGAAATACCGTGGGGTTTGGTGGGAGTACCACTCAAAACAAGCATGCAGAGTCAGGCCTCAAGTACATAAAATATAGAATTTGGTACTTAAATTTAAAAATATTTATAAATAACTTAAGACATTCAGGCTCAGAGGCGTGTGCAGCCGAGTACTTCCCTCTGACACAGGGAACTGCAGGGGATCCACATCCAGTACTATGGATCCCCAACGCAAGAATTTGCTTTACGCTCAACGCAGAAACCAAACCTGCCCATTGCAGGCTCTTTGGGAAGTCTCCGGTGTCCCTTTGGGAGCACGTGGAGGACATGTCTCATCAAGCAGAAAGCATTTGGGAGTTTAGATCCATAGCGCAGGACGGGACCTGCCCTTCCCGTACATTCACTGCACGTGGCAAAGCATCTCCGGGGGGTTCCTCGGTGGCACCTACGCGGCGAGGTCAGCCCAGCTGAGCCTGGCCACGGGCGACTCCAGCTCTCTGCGCTCACGATGGAGGTGGTCTGCCTTGGCTCAGGGCTGGAGTAAAGCCACCCAGCAGAGGAGGGACCCCTTGAGCTCTGCCCTTGAGCAATGACGGGCTCCGCTGGTTCGAGCATTCTGCTCTGCAGCCCCCCCGGCTCAGCTCCAGCGCCGTGAAGGCAGTATTGATGCAACCTCACGCCCCTGGGTCCACGGCAGACATCCAGCCAGAAGACTTCCCCTGAAGGGAAGCCTTGAATTCATCTCACAACCCTTTCTCTTGCACTCCTGGCTTGTACCTGTCGAGCAGAGTGCAGAATGAAGGCACGCGAGGGAGGGTAAAGGTCAGAGGTACGTTTGTTTGGGTTATTCCTTCCATGTAGTTCAGAGGACACGTGTCGCCTGAGAGCCGGCCACCCACAGGACGGCAGAGCATGGAGGGACCTGCTCCTGGCACGGCGAAGCTGCTCCCCTCTGCAGGCAGAGCATGCAAACCCCAGCTCCGATCGGAGACAAGCCGGGTGACCTGCTTTGGCCACATGGACATCTGTCCACCAGACACAGACTGGGGCAAACTGGTCCCACAGGCTGTATCTTCACTGGAGACGTTGAGCTGGATGGCTCTGCAGGCCATCAGCTATGCCCTGAGCAAAAAATGAACCCTAAATTTTTTTTTTCCCATGGGTTTCATCCAGACCCAGTATGTACTTGGTCTCAGTATACTTTTTCCTGCTAAACACCTAAAAAAAGAAAATGTTCTTTGGCACTTGTGCGACAATGACACATCGACGTGACACTCTCCTGTCCCTCGGCTGCTTGCTGGACTCATCTCTAGAGGTCCATATAGGCAGAGTCTGTGTCCACCCTCTGGGCCTCTCCGAACACAAGGAATGTACAGAGGCCAATGCTGTTAACAGCGGCCACCAGGTTGAAAACAGAAATCCAGGAGCCGGTAGTCTCAATCAGGTAACCAGCCAAGTACACGCAAATGACACCTGGGACAGGAGAGAAGAGAAAGAAATGCAAAGTCTCTGGGGATGGATCCTGCCCAGCTGCGAGGAGAGGACTCCCCGGGAAAGGATGAGCCGCAGGAAGGCACTTTACCTAGGAGGGCTCCGCCTGTGTTCCCAACGCCTGGCAAGAAAAGACAGGAATTGTATATGAGAAACCCACAGACACGAGCGGCTTCATCCGGGCTCCCACCCGCTGCCTGCTCCGTATGCACAGCTAACGGTGGGACAGCTGACCCCCGTCCCCATCCCCTCCCCTCGGTGCAGGCAAGCATTTGGCAAATTTGGCAAAAAACCACCGCCAAGTTGGTGCGGTTACCCGCCGCCGGCAATGGCAGGAGTGTCACAGAAGGAAGCCGAGGGTGCTCATACGGAGCAGACGATGCAGAGCTACTCCTGCTCAAACCGCGACGGTGACGACCGTGTCCCCTCCCGTACACACCGCCTCTCCCGCACAGCCGAACCCCCACCGGAGTGCTTACCGAACAGCAAGCCAGCACACGACGGGGCCAGGTCCTGTACGTTTACTGAAATGCCACTAGGAGAAACCAAGAGGGGGAAATGGCAGTTTAATGGAGCACGATCGCCTTTTCAGCATTTACAGGGAGTTTAGTTTGTCAAACAGAGGGAAGAGGTCCTAGGCAATAAATGGCACCGGCAGGAGAGAGGAGGAAAGAGGCTGAGGGTGAAGCAGCACAGGAGAGTACCAGGAGGAAAAGGATTCAACTCAAAGCTTTCAGAGGGGCCAAAACGCAATTCCCCTCCTGCTTCATCTCCCTAATACCTGCTGGTCCCAGCTCTTCCCCAGGCTAGAGGTTTGCTGCATCATTTCCAGCCCAGCGGGCACTAAACTCCGCCGGCCTCGCAGGGACCAGCAGAGGATGCTCAGACAAGCGCCAGTTCTCGCTCTGACAGTCGGGATGGAGACAGCCTCCTCTGAGACCCCAGAATGCGGGATAAGAGCTACGGGCCACAGCTACCGGGGCCATGGCTACTGTTGTTATCATGCTCCTTACCTGTGGTTAAAGGTTTGAAGCCCAACGGAGGCGGAGGCGAACACGATCGCTTTGCAAAAACTGGATGTCTGGCCCAGGCACAAAGCAAAAATGCTTGAGACGCCGGAGCCAATGACCTGGAAGAAAGGGAAAATCAAATAGCACAGCACATTTTGTGTAAGGAGGAAAGCAACTCCTTTCACGGGCAAACTGTTCCCTTTACAACGGCAAGAGCCCGTATGCACCAGGTACTTCTCAAGACATTTTTTGCCGCGGTGTCCTGCCTTTCTGTGTCAGAGGTCTGTCCCAGGGATGTGACACTGCGGAGCAGAGAGTGCATTTCTATTTCTTTTCGTCCTTGTATTGCTATTTCCTCAGTATCTAAAGGGTCATGTGGAATGACAGCGTATGGTCGGCCTTTATCTGTGAAAGAAAACCTCTTTGGAGCACTCACGAACCTCTGTGCTCAGCGTTACCCCATGCTCTGTTCCTCGGTCAGGGTTTTCCTCTGGATTTCATTTCCCACACGCACTGACCACCAGTCTGTCTCAAAGCTACAACCCCTTTCCTCCATCCCCCCCGTAACCACTCCCCAGCTCCGCTCCGGCTCTATCCCGGCGGGCAGCTCAAGGCTCGCTCCTGCGGCGCCAGCTCTCTTACCTGCATGAACTTACGGATGGTGATGGTTTTGTACCCTGGAAGAGAAAGGAGAGTTGCAGTTCAGCACAGCTCACCAGGTCCCCTTGTTCAGACGCCCGGATTTCATCTCCAGGGGGATATTGTGGCTGAGATCAAAGGGAGCCCCAAACACATGGATGGGATTTGGACTCTGGAGTGTTTATCCCGCTTTCGTATCAGAACCTCACGCTGCCCATTTGCCGAGTCTTCTTCTCCCTACCAACAAGCCCACCTCCCCGCATCCAGGTCCCCTTTACACCTCAGATAAAATAAAGAGCTGAGGAAAAGCCGAAAGAGCTCTTACCCTGGTTGATTAAATGATCAGAGAGAAATCCACTGAACAAGCTCGTCGGAATTGCAACCAGCCAGGGGACTACGTTAAACACCCAACCCTGAAAGGGAGCAAAAATCAAGAGAGGTTAGCTGTCAGAGCTGGGTTTGTTTGCAAATATTTCATTTGATAGTCTGTTATATTTGCAGCAAGGAAAAAAAAAAATGAAGCGATGAGGACTTTTTGTGGAATCTCCACCCTCTTTGCACAGCGAGCTCTCAGCTACACCCAGCACCGCTCCAAGGCTGGCAGGGGCATCACGGGGCTGTAGCGTTTGTCAGTTTGTCATCTTCCCTTCTGCCCCCCTGACCCTGCCTCCGAGGGAGAGGCAGAAAGCTCCGTCTGCTCCGGGAAAGAGGGATTAGACGTGGCAAAGTTTACTGTTCAGCAAGGTGATGTGGGCTGGGAGCCACAGAGCCCCGGGAAGGCAGCAGTACATTCGCCTCTGCCCCAGGGGTCATCAGTAAAGCCGTCGGCAAAATTTCCAACATCAGCTTCAACCTCATTAGCAGCGTTACTGGGAAGCTGAGGGAATGGAGCTGGATTTTCTAATGCCAGGATTAGGTAACATTACGGGTAACAACATACTTTGGTCTGTTTTCAATTAAGGCAGCTTGCTGCAGTTGCAATCACAGATGATTACCGGTCATCTGGATTAGAGCTGCTCAGAGGCGTTTTGGTGCCCAAATCGCAGGAGGAGCTGCAATCGGTGCGGGTTGGGCTGGGTTTCATCTCAGCTGGTAAAACCTCCCCATCCATCCATCATCCCCCGTATCTCCCCCTTCGCTCAGAGCCCATCGCCCCATGGAGGCATCCCCCCCTTCCTCGCCTGGTTTCAGGACGCGCAGGAGGGATTTAAATAACCCTGTTTCAGCTGCTCCTGGAAATCGTACCAGGGTCCGCCCGCATCTTTCAGTGCCTTTGAAACTTCGGCTCTTGGTCACTTTTGAACACGTTACCCCACAGGGCTTGCGGGGGAACACCTCTGGTGTCTGTTAACACCAGCTGGAGTTACTGGGCAAGTCCGTCCCCACACCAAAGCCACCCTTGTCGCATCCCTACGGCCCATCGCCCCGAGCAGGGGGAGCCAAAGCCTTCCATCGCCTCCATCCAGGCGGGCTGGAGGCAGCGGTGATGGCAGCTCACCCGCAGAAAGGGACTCTGGCCAGCAGGTGACAGAGGTTTCCCACATTAAGGATTAGCATCCATCCTTTAAAATCAAGCATCCTCAAGCCCCGTTTTATCATGTACGAAGCGATTATCAGCTGCAGGAATGCTATATAGAGCATCTTACATAAGGGCACCATCATATAATGCTTAACAGATGGTAAATTACTGCCGCACAAGCACATTACTCGAGGTGCACAGATCTTGTCACGACAATATGTTTGCTGGTTTAATACATTATTTAAATATAAATATCAAGTATGCCATAAAGCGCCTTACACATGTAACATGAAAAGGGATTTGTAAGCAGCTCTGGAAATCACAAAACCCTGACAGAGCCATGGTGGCAAAGGTTGTCTGAGTTTCTGAGAACAAGATCAAAATACCAGCTCTCAGCCCAGACAAGCATTGCCTGGGTTTCTGAAAAATTGGGAACAGCATTTGTGCTGAGGAGAGGGAAGCTTTTATAGCACTTTTGAAGTACACATTGTTAATGGTAACTATCATTTTTGCAGGCAGGTCTGAGCTATACAATGTCAGCACGGTTAAAAACCCCCAAGAAAACCCAGGAGTGAATGTGTTGGGGATCATTTGCAACAGCGTAATGTTGTGAGCTCTGTGCCGTTCGAAAACCATCCTTCCCTGGGAAGAAAAGCTGTCTAGAAACCAAATATAACCCTCTCTTCCCTGCCTGGAAGGTGCCCCAGCTCTGCCTCACTTCAGCATCCCTAAATGAGCCACCAGAAACCAGCCCCTGCCTCCCTGGCAGGAGGATGCTCGAGCACCTCCAAATGCGTGCGCAGGGGGGTAACGGCTCCTGACCCTGCAGGAAGCCTCCCGTCCCCTCCCGCCTCCCACCGACCCCCTCTGCCATCATCTTCCTCCCCAGCTGCCCCGTTTCGGCCAGCAACCGGCACCACCTCATCCGCAGGGAGACCGGCAGCGCCTGCATCCCAGAGCCAACTCACCTTTGAGTCGGGGAAAGTTTCCTTAAAGAAAGTCGGCAGCCAGGAAAGGAGAGTGAAAAACGTGCTGGCCGTAGAAAGCTGAGCGATGATGACAGCCCTGAAAACACACAGCGGGGAGGAAATAATCAGGAGTGACAGGTCACCCTGGGTGGGAAACAGGCACTCGAGCAACCCAATAGTTCAGTTCCTGGTCTATAAATAAATCCCTCGCAGCGCTGCAATTGCTACTTGAGATTTTTCCATAGACAGCTATCCCGTTTGGCTTGCACCGCTGGCTCCTTCCCCACCGTCACCCCCCAGGTCCAGGCGAGGCTCACTGCAGCGGCAACTGGGCGAGCGCTTTTCCCACCAGTCCCTTCCAGCGCCACAAGAGCTGCCCTGCTCCAGGAGGTGTTCTTTGGGGGGGATCTAGGGATTTGTTATCAGCAGATGGTCCGTGGTTACTCAAGGCAGGAATGGGCTTGCTGCCCTGCGGCCCCATCGCCCTCCTCCCCGCCTGTAAACACGCCTGGATGAGCTTCAGTACCAAATGCAGCATCCCAAAGCAAAAATGGCTATTAAAAAGAGGGTTTGCCAGCAAAGAGGACACAGCCTGTGCCACCCGATGCCCCTGAGCAGCATTTTTTAGGAGCCCATTACAAGCAGCATTTCTAACAAGACCAGCAGAGAATCTCTCTCCGGAGAAGCACACACCCTACACAGGGAACAGCCTGCGAAGGAGGAAGATTTGCCAGTAATATTCAAACTTGACATTCCTCCGGACAGAACATAAACCGCCTTTTGTCAGGCTTACCTCTTGACTTCTTTATACAGATGGGATTAGAAAATCTGGTCATATTTCCCAAATACATAAATAAGTGGACAAAATACACACATGCAGCAGAAATAAGCAGAGAGAGGAGGAGAAGCCCTGGGAAGGAGTTTGCTCCCCAGCCCTCCAGCACTCGGGGCCGCCGCCGCTGCCTACCATATCGGCGCCTTCTTAAACAGCTGCTTCCAGGGCACTTTGGTCTGCTTGGATATCGAGAGGCCCCTCACTAAATAGTCTACAGGGATAGTGAGTTCTGCAGGGAAAACAAAACATACGAAGGAAAGCTCTGGTCAGTAACTTTCAGCGCAGCTGGAGGGAGCTCCGGCAGACCGCTGTACAACTACCTTTAATCTCCTTCTAACCCTCTTTTTGGCAACACCAGCATTGAATGCTCGTGAAAACACCTTCTTATGTTGACCAAAATTGTTCTGCTGCATCCACACAATTCCCCATCCATGCACCTCCACCAATTTGTTTCTATCTCTTGTTTAAAATAAAGAGAAAACCCTTTGGGCCAGGACCAGGTTTGGGGTTTGTGCAGCACCAGGCACACGCCAGGCTCCCGATGAGCTGGGCTCCTACATACCACGCTCGCACTAATAATGCTGTAGGCAGGTGTAATGGTTTGCCCATGCGTGGAATTACTCCCAGACAGATATTTGGGAAGAGATATTCCGGATTAACCAGTTTTTAAGAGCTCTATGTGTAGATGCTCTTAGTTTGAAATAAGCATCTTGCCCTGCTTTAGCTTAATCCACTTTGAAGATCACACTCTGTTTGGTGTTTTCACTGGTGCTTAAGAGAACTGAGGAGACAGATCAGGCTCTCAACAGGAATATAATGCAGCGTGGGGCTTCCAGTCAGCAAGGCAAGAGCTCAAAACCTTATTTATGGGTTTAGCATCTTGGGTGAGACACGGTGTGTATTATAGACGACCTCTGAGCAAAAGGTCTTTGGGTAAAACCAGGTACGATCCTAGAAACTAGGGGGATTTGCAGAAAACAGGCGGGAGGTAGCACCGGGGTCCGCACCCTCAGGGATGCGGGTGGCTGCACTCACCCTTCTCGCCCAGGAGGTACCTGCAGGTGCAGTAAACCCAGAGCAAGGTGAGCAAACCGGAGAAGTAGAAAACGCTCTCCCAGCCGTACCAGTCCAGGAGGAGAGATCCTGCACCGCCGATCACCAGCGTCCTGCAAGGGAAACCACGCTCATCTGGCCAAGAGCCTCTGGACCGCAGGCACCGATGGGAGATGCCTCCTGGGGTGGGTGCTCCGGGTCACTAAATGCACTTAAGAGAGCCGTTAGTCGCGGCGTGTGCAGGCACTGCCCCGTCACCCCACGGCTCCACAACCTGCCCATTCCCCACACGGCATCTCGGGATCCTCAGCTGGGGAGGAGAAACCGCCACGGGACCCCACGCTCGCCTGCCCCGCTCCCAAACACGCTCCTCAGGGAAAGAGAATGAGGCTGCTGGTGTGCAGAAAGTATCTCAGAGAAAATATAAATCAGCCAAAGAAATGAGTGCACTGGAAAACTAAGTGATTAAATGCTGTAATATTTCTATTTGGCTTTTAAGCAGCCCTTTCATTTAGGAAGGAAATTCTCATGGAGATCAGCAGAGATGGGGAAGTGATATTATCCCCATCTATCAGAGAGGACAGGTGACCAGTCTCAGGCTGACTCCTGCTTTTCCTACAGAAGCAGGCTGTTTCCCATAGTAATTAAATGTTGCAAACACTCTTCAAAGTCTGGCTTGAAAAGACAGAGGAAAAAAAAATACATAAATTCTTGACACAAATGACAGCAAGTGCCTGAGGCTTCCTCAGCTGCAGCCGGTATCCTCAAGGACCCAGGAATCCACATGTAATTTGGGCTGTGAGTTTTGCCTCCAACTATTTCGCGGCATTTCATCACGTATGATGTCCGGAGACCGTCACTCGCTGCTCAAAGCCTTTTGAACTTACCCAAACTGGGAGCCAGTCCCCACTGTGCTGTAGGTGAAGGCTCGCTCGCTCTCCCGGACCTTCTGGGACAGGAGGCTGGCCAGGGACGGGAAATACACCCCTGCAAGAAACGGGAGCAAGGCAGGGAGCAGTCAGGCTCCTGTGCCCTCGGGAGCAAATCAAAAGCAAGTTTGAAAGATCCAGCAGGAGCTGAACACCGAGACAAAGCAACAAGACCTTTGGTGAAATCAAAACAGGGACATAAAATGAAATAAGTGAATCCATCACCGTGAAAGGTTTGTTTGTGCCTTCCCCGCAATCCCCTGTTTCATCGTCACTGCTGCCACTCTAAATCCATCAGTGCCAGCGCACTTACCCCAGCGCTCCCCCAGTGCCGCGGCTCAGCAGGAGGGAAGGAAAATCATCCAAAAGTTATACAGAAGTTTTGGCGAGGACCAATTTTCCCCAAATGCTTTAAAGTAGTTTTAAAATGTGGAAATTGAAACAGGAGCGCTGGCGATTTCAGAAGCCAGCAGCCCATGCTTGGCAGAGACGTCTCTACAGGGGCATGATTTGACAGCGACTTACTCTAGAAATGTAATTTATTTTTTTTTCCCACAGAAGTTCTGGGTGCAGAGGCAGTTTTGAGACACAGGATTGCTCAAACACGGAGCAGGAGAGGGGTTTGAGCACCTCAAACCTCGTGATTTGCATCCGAATTTACCGCCCATGAGCCCCCCTGCGCGGACGCCCCGGGCAGACAGACAGACAGACAGACAGACACACCCAGGCGCCCTCAGGAGGGGGCTCTCACCTTGCAGCAGCCCCATGAGGAACCTGGAGGAGGTCATAAAAACCAGATGGGCAGACGTGAGGTGAGTGAGCAGCGGGGTGATGACCGTGAGGAACCCCCAGGCTGACGCCGAGAGGAGGAGGACTTTCTCCCCTCCTATTCTGGAAGACAGAAGACACGTTATCAACCACAAACGGAGGGCAAAAGGGCAAAGCCCCCCAGTCCAGCCTCCTGTGCTTCCCAGTTCAGCCTGTTTTTAAGAGCAATCTTTGAGTCAAACCTGTTCTTCTCCTCTTACAAATGTCTTTATCCCTCTGGGGGATCAGCAGCTCTGACCTTCTCCTTTACCACCCCCCCTGGAGTGGGTGGCCAGTGGCCGGTCACCGGCATTGCTCTCTCCAGGACACTGGCCACCCACTCCAGCAGGCTCCAGCCCGAGACACCACCGCACTGGTGCCCCCCAGTCTCGGATGGAGGAGAAGCCCAAGCTGCTGTCACCGTTCTGCTTTTCTTAACCACTGACGGTGTTTTTCCCTTCCATCTGCTCTTTGCATCAGCTCTGCCTGCTAACATTTGGGGGCTTTTTGCAGGCGTTTGCTTGCAAACTATTAAAGAACATTATTAAATAGCATAGTGCGCTGCATGGATAATGCACTCCTTCCCGGCATGTGCTCCTCACAACAGATTTCAAAGGAAAGCCCTCCTCGCCAGGAATAGGGTGGATGGGAAATGGAAGCTGAGCAGGTGAATGCTCAGATCTTCCCTTACATCTAGCAGGGGCAGTTGGTTTTTAATTGATATGATAAAACAAGGACACTTGGTTTTCCCAAACATGATGGAAACTGCGATGGGGGCTTGCTTGTGAAAAGCCTGCATGAGAATACAGGGTGGAAAAACTGGAGGTGCTGAACTGAAAATGGAGATAGACTATGCAGATCGAATAGGAAAAAAAAAAAAGCTGTATTCCCTGCAAAAAGGAAATACTTTCTTGTGGTTAGTGATTGCAGCCATAAAACCTTCCAAATGGCTGTCCGGCACCGGCACCACTGGGATTAAACTGTCTGTTAATGGACACATACCACTCCCAGGGAGCAGCAGCTATGAATGAGGCACAGAGCACCAGCGTTTATCGCTTTTCTAAAATAAATTCTGCTTTACACCCGCTATTTCTTCCACCAGCTTAACATGTAAACTCGTGGGTTTGCTTTTTTTAATTCCAATTACTGAACCAGTGCTAAGAACAGCCTCCATCAGAAAAATTATGCTAGTATAGAAGTGCTCTTCACTGTTTCCAGGTGAAAAAAAAAACCCCAACTATGTTGGTCAGAGCATCCATTAACAGGACTGTGGATCTCTCCTGGCTGCTGCTCTGCAGGAACCAGTAAGGACAGTGCAGATACTCCCTGTGTCTCCTGGGGGTTTTGCCTGTGCAAAGTCCTTTGGTGCAGGCTGCCCTGTGAGCACAGCGCCGATTTTAAGACCCAGAGATCAAATGGGACAGTCAAAACTACATGTTCTTGTGGTTAGTGATCGCAGCCATAAACCCTGCCCTGAATCAGAGCTCCAGACCCGGAACTGGGGAGAGACCTCAGCTGCTTCCAGAGCAACCTGCAGTGCCCCAAGAAGCTTCTCCCCATGGACATCCTTCACCCTTCCACCCCATCCCTGTCCCAGCCTCTGTCAAGACTTGAACTGAGAGGTCCGAACAAAGCTAAGGGTCATTTAAAAAGCCCGAGCAGAGGAAAACATGAGAATAATTTGCAGTACTGATCACTGATATGTCCTCCGATAATCTGCGTCAAGCAGTAGCCCCAGAAGAAGCTGCTGAGCACTATGCCGGACTGCTTCTTGTCCCAGTTGAAGTGGGTGCTGAGGGCGACGGCGCAGACGGGCACGGTGACGCGGGCGCAGTACAGCAGGCACGTCCCCAGCAGCAGCATCACTGTCCAGACGCGGGACTCGGGCCTGCAGGGATGGAGAGGGAGATGGGGAAAAGGCAGATGGGCCAGCAGGTGGAGGAGGTGATCCTACCCCTCTGCTCCGCTCTGGTGAGACCCCACCTGCAGTGCTGGGTCCAGCTCTGGAGCCCTCAGCACATCTGTTGGAGTGGGTCCAACACCCGCACCCATTGGAGCGGGGCCAGAGGAGGCCACAGAGATGATCCGAGGGCTGGAGCCCCTCTGCTGTGGGGACAGGCTGAGAGAGCTGGGGGGGGTCAGCCTGGAGAAGAGAAGGCTCCGGGGAGACCTTGGAGCCCCTTCCAGTCCCTCAAGGGGCTCCAGGAAAGCTGGGGAGGGACTCTGGATCAGGGAGGGGAGCCATGGGACGAGGGGGAATGGTTTTAAACTGAAAGAGGGGAGATTTAGATGAGATATTAGGCAGAAATCCTTTGCTGTGAGGGGGGTGAGCCCCTGGCCCAGGTTGCCCAGAGAAGCTGTGGCTGCCCCATCCCTGGAGGGGTTCAAGGCCAGGCTGGACGGGGCTTGGAGCAGCCTGGGCTGGTGGGAGGTGTCCCTGCCCAGGGCAGGGCGGGCACTGGATAAGTGTTAAGGTCTCTTCCCACCCAAACCACCCTGATTCTATGGAATGGTCTGCCTGGTAGATCCACGCATAGCAAGGACTTGCAGGTCTGACTGGTTTGCTTGCAAGGCACAGGGAGTCTCGTCTTGATAAAATAAAGGTCAGCGCAATCCCCCTGTGGCACAGTGGTTCTGACACACATCTGACAGATGTGTATCGCATCTGGAGACTTTTAGGAATGATGCTAATGTTCATCCCAAACACTATGTGACCCCATCAGCAAAATCATATCTGTCCGGAGGCTGCAAGGTGGTACGGGCTGCTCGGGCAGGGCTGACTGTGGGAAAGGTGGGGGGAAACCTGCTTTGTTTGCTTTTCTCCCCAAACAAAAGCTTTAGAAACTGTTCTTTAAAAGATAAGGATAACAAAGGAAAGGTCAGTGCATGAGGTTGGGCACATTTGCATGAGACACACCTGTCTGTGTGGCAAACATTCCTTATTTGGCATTCCTACCCATTCCCCAAGGAGAATGTGTGTGTCACCCTTCCTAAACAGGAGGAATTCTTCAGGGAGAGACAAGACATGATGGGGGTGAACAGCCCAGAGAGAGGAGCAAGAGAATCCAGCCTGGCCTGGTAAGAAGTTTAAGAAAATAATAGCAACAATATGTTAACAGAATGTGGGTTTTGGTTCACAAGTACTCAGCCCCAAGAAAAGTGCTCCTGCAGAAGATACGGGCTGGAAATAGAGAGGAAGGTGATTTTCTCTGCTCCAAGCCAGCAACGAGCTTCTGGAGCAGAAACCCACGTTCATGCTGGGTGTACACGAACTCCGCTGCCTTCCCCGCTCACGTCAGCCTGGGTCCCCCTTGGCCCCTGAATTATGGAGTTAAAAGCTTAATGAGAACACCCGCTACTCGTCTTATTTGTATTTGCTTATTTTTGTGCCCAGAGCACAAAGCACTGAGCAAACAGACTCTCTGCTCCAGAGATGACCGGGGAATTCACTGTACCGGGGCACTAACCTCCCTGCTTTCCACCCGACCAAACACGCTCACCTCCGGCACGGGAAACAACCCGGGTCGCTTTTCGTATTGAAATAAGCATTAATTTCTCTGTCCCGGAATTATGATAAATGTCGGTTAATCCCACACAGCACAAACCCGTTTATTAGACGTGTCAAACGGCCCGTCACGGAGGGAGGCGAAGGAACAATGGCAAGCAAACCGCGCCGGGCAGCTCTGCCCGCTGGAGGTGAAGTTACTGCTGTTTCCCCGGCGGGGCAGATAAGCAGCTCAGGGCCAGCCGCCGGCAGGAGGAACTAGAAGTGTTTCAGGTGGTGCTTTGAAGGTTGGAACCGTTGTTACCGTGCACACGTACAAAATAACACGGGAACTAGAAAACCTCACCTATCTTTGCTGGAGGAATGAGGGTTGACCTGCCTCAGGCGTTTGAACTGGGTGATAAACGCTCTCCGAGTTCCTCCTGGTCTTACGCCACGTGGAAGATACGCAGCAACCACATCTTAATTTGCTGCAAAGCCAAAGATGGTTTGTTTTCTAACGGCCTGCCCCCGCCAGCTCCGGGGGCAGCGGCTCCACCGGCTTCACCTCGCTGCGGCAGAGCACAGCGCAGCCCCAGCGTCCCGTCAGACCAACCCAGCGGGACCACTCGGGCAGCAGGTTCGGGGTATAAATCCCCCATCGGAGGCAGAGGGCAGGCGGGGGGTAACCAGTGATGGAAAATGTTACGGAGAGCCCTCGGACGGGTGTCTCACGGCGATCTGGGACCAGATGCCTTCAGGTGCAAGGGACCGACCCGCGCCTGCCGAACCCGTGCTGCTGCGCCCGCAGGCATGGGCTGCTGCCAGCACGGGGACATCACCTCTGCCGCTATCCACAGCCGCACGGCGCTCATAAATTCGAGCTTTTCAACCTGCAGCGACTGAGGTGCCCAAGTAAAACAGCAGCAGTCTGCGACGTGCGTAGGCATTTCCTATTATTCAGCTTTTGAGACCGTTTTCTAAATTGCCCTTTTCCCCCCGAAGCAAAGGGAGACCTTTATGAGCTTTCTCACCGTCTGGAGCGGGGATGAGCTCTGCCTCCTCTCCTGGAGTTATTCTGATGAGCGCAGCGGCATTCTAATGGGATATTAAATGGAGTGTTCTTCCTTGGCCCTAAACCCTATATGGCTGTGCAAGGTGTAGGATGGAGAGAAAAAGACCTGAGCAGCTCAACCAGACTTTATGCTGCTTCTCGTTATAACATTGCCAAGGTCTGTTCCCTCCAGTGGGTGTTTGCAAGTAGGAAAAGCAAATCCCACA
Organism: Rhinoptilus africanus; assembly: GCA_013400135.1. NCBI lineage: Eukaryota > Metazoa > Chordata > Aves > Charadriiformes > Glareolidae > Rhinoptilus > Rhinoptilus africanus. Next base: position 372,050 of record VXBO01000345.1, read on the forward strand.
CGCAGCACTGCCGGTGTCTGAGGAAGGTGGGGGCGAGGGGAGCATGTTTGGTACTAATGGGCTGGACCCAAAAAAGCGATGAGGGGCTCTGTCATCAGGGCAGAGGGGCAGGGGGGGGATGCTGTGAGCTCCCAACCTTCCTCTGAGCCCTGGCAGAGTCACTCGAGCCCCCAGCCCCGGTGCTGGGGGGACAGGAGAGGATTTGGGGGTGGCGGGGGGCCAGGCAGCAAGTCCCACCTGCCCAAGAGTGGGGCTCAAAATGCCACACGGGTCCCTGCAAGAGCAAGGCACCATCCAAGGCACAGCTCAGGGACAGCAGTGGGACAGGATTGCCGGGCAGAGAGCTTCTCCCTCCTCCCCAGCCGATGTTTTGACAAAACCCCAGTGAATTATTTTCTCTTGACTTTTATTCTTTTCCAAAAGCACTAAATAAGTCTCTGCGTATATGACACACTCTCAATGCTCTCTTTGATTGCCACTCCATTCTATACATTTATATTATTTTCCTATATGTTTAAATGCATCAGTTGAGACTTACACTGAAAACAAGTGGGGCATATAAAGACGGCTTCAGTCTACCGCTCGCTCCGTAGGTAGCATATCCAGCTAGGAAAAGGCATTCAAATAATGTGAGTGTTAAATGCAATCACTATCTGCCCACACCCACCTGGAAGCACGGCAAGAATTATTTCCCTGCAAGGACAACGATGTGCTTGCATCAGAGGAAAGAGCTTTGTAAATGCATTTTCTCCTAATTATAGTTATCACAGAGGCTGCCGATGAGTCAATGTTCTGCTCAGTGCAAAACAACAACAGCAAAGGTTACAGGAGAAACCTCGACTAGCACAGAGGAGCGAAAAATAAAACTCTCCTTCAAAACCTAAGGAATAATGACAACTCATATTGTTTTTGTAGGTAACACCGGCCATCCGAGAAGCGCAGCTTTACCAGTGTTAACAAATTAACGGCTTTGCTGTTGAGGGAGGCAGAGATAATCTGTGTTGGAGATAACCAAACCCAGCCAGAGTAAAGCACATCCAAACCGAAGGAAGTCAGAGCCGTTGGTGTCACCGGTGCCACCGTGCCCGACTCAGCGGCCAGACTGAGCATCTCCCCGCTGTGGGTCCCGGCCGGGCCCCGGCTCCAGGGGGCAGAAACCTCCAGGAGAGGGGACGGCCACCTCCAAACCCTCGCCAGGTGAATCACCGGAGCTTGTCTGCAGCCACCTAATTGACTTAATTGGGTGCCGCGTGACGGCGGCGGCTCCTGGCTGCTCAGCCCGTGCTCTCCGTCCCTGTCATGCCCTCCTGCTTGCAGCCCTCCACACCTGCAGGTGCATCCCCTTCTGCACGTCACCGAGACCCTCCTCACCCAGCCGGGCAGCCAGGCAGCTAGAAAACACTTCCTATTTCATAAACCTCCAACCACCGCCCAGACAGGCTATAATTAGCTGGAGCCCTCTAATGACTCTTCCTGGGCGGCTTTTTGCACGGCAGCAGCCCCCGCTTTGAGCAGCCCTGCCCCACGTCCCTCCTCCACACACAGCTTTGCTTCCCAGCATCTAGTGATTCCCCTGGGACCCAGCTCCCACTGACCAAACGGGTCCCCTGTCTGGGGCACTGTGATATAGAGCGATTTTTAAGGATGCCCCAAAGGGGCAAAACCACGCCGAGCTGTCCCGCGGTGGAAGGAGAGCCAGCAGCACAGGCTATCTTTATCTGCCGTGTGTTTTCCTGCTGGAGGAATTTCTCCGGTAGATACCACAGAGCAAATATTTATTCAACTTTATTTCTCTGCCTCCTTTCCCCCCGTCTGCAGGTCTGCCTGTTCGCAGACAGTGCGGGTCCCTGTTCGAAGGGACGGGCTGGAGCTCGGGCTGCCCATTAGAGTACGGTTTAGCCCGGACCGTCAGGCGTTTCAGGTGGTACGAGAGCAGTGTCAGGCAGCGAGGCTACCAACAGCGCATCCCAGCAACAGCGCTTGGCCAGAAGCCCCCTCCGAGGTTTTGTGGGTGTTTTCCATAACTGGAATTGGAAGTGGGAGAAGAACTGGGTGGGAGCAGCAGCTCCCGCCCCACACTGGAGCCGCGCCGTGGCCAAGGTGGGCACAGGTAGCACTGCTGGGACATACTGCCCACCCCCGGGCAGCGCTACCTCAGTTTCCCTCTCCAAAAGGAGACTAAAACCAGCTCTGTGGGAGATGCACAGAGGGTACAGAGCCACCTCCAGCGCCCCCAGCCTGCCCTGGACACCCACCATCCCGGCAAGAACCCCAGGACGAGCCCCTGCGGTGGCAGGGAGCTCCCAGCCAGGCTGGAGGGCCACCAGCCCCAAACCAAGGACAAACCCTGGTGACACTGGGCCACCTCCCAATGGAACATCCCCTGTGCCTACGGTCCCCTCCGCGCCTGCTGCCCCACAGCTGGGGACATTCTCCTCCCCGCAGCCCAGCCCCAGCCCCACGGCAGCATCCCCCTTCAAAACCCTCTTTTCCAGCTTACCGGACTGTGGCTTTAATTTACAGTGATCCACTGTAAATTATGTGACAGCGGTGGTGATGCCGACACTCCTGGGCCAGCAGATAATGCCCAGGTAGTTATTTTTAACCCGTTTTGACAGTCCTCTCGTTCCTCTCTCTTTGTTTTTCTCAACAACTTCTCCTTGACGCCTGTCAAGAGAGATGTCTGGGGTTTTTCCCCCCCTTCTCCAGCTGATTTCATCCTGCTGCAAACCAAACCGGCTCCAGGCTAACGACCTGTCGCTGTCGAAAGTAGCTTTGGGGGTTAGAGGAGGGTTGGTTGGTTTTTTTCCGATCCACCAGCTAACAGCCGCCCAGAGCAGCACGGAGGACACAGGGCTTTTTTTCCTGGGAAAGCTGCCGGTTTCCTGTCAGCCTCCCCTGCACAAACTCCTTCCGCAGATGGCAACAAAGTGGTGTTCAGCAAGCGCGGCGCGGGGTTTATTCCCTCTCTCCGCTTCTTGCTTTCGGCAAAAGCAAAGATGAAATTAGATTTCGGCAGCTCCTATGAGCTGGAAATAGTTGTTAAGTCCAGGTGGAGGCGGTGGGGAAACATATTAATAAAGCGCCGGCTACGTTGCACGCTGAGCGAAGGGCAGGCGTGGATCGGCCAGGAATGAAACCGCCTGTCTTCCCTACATTTTCCACGCGAAAAAAGTTCTCAGCCAGGTCACGCTTAAAACCAGGGTGAGGAACTTGTACAAGGAAAACGTGTGCAATGAAAAAACCCAACCACCACCAAAAAAAAAAAAAAACGCAATTAAAGCTGCAACATGATGTTGAGAAAAGATGAGGGCGCAGAGCTCAGAAAAACAACGTGAGCAAGGGCAAAGAGTGGGGTGAGGCGCTGGAGAGCAGCTTGTGGCCGGTGGTACAACCCCTTTTGTAGAATGACAGACTGTGTTGGGTCAGAAGGTCCCTCTAAAGCCCATCCAGTCCCACCCCCTGCAGGGAGCAGGGACATCTCCGACTAGAGCAGGTTGCTCAGAGCCTCATCCAGCCTGGCCTTGGATGTCTCCAGGGATGGGGCCTCCACCCCCTCTCTGGGCAACCTGTTCCAGGGTCTCACCACCCTCAGGGTAAAGAACTTCTTCCTCATGTCCCATCTAACCCTGCCCTGCTCTAGTTTAAACCATTGCCCCTCGTCCTGTCGCCACAGGCCCTTGCAAACAGCCCCTCCCCAGCTTTCTTACAGGCCCCCTTCAGGGACTTATCTCTGGAGCTTAAAGAAACTGCTGGAATAATCCCTTGTCTTCAGGTGCAGCCAGAGGCTGGGAGGCGCAGACTGGTTTCGGGAGTCGTCTGCTTCCCAGGACACCCTGACTTTTCCACGTTGTGCTTCTCTCCTGGAGGCACCATCCAAACTGTGATCCCCACATCTCCTGCTGGACCTGCCCATGGCTTTGTGCACAACCTTCAGCAACAGATTCCTCTCCTCAGCGCTTCCATCTTCCCCCCAGTTAAACCAGAGCTGCTAACACACATCTACTGCTTTGGCATATTAAGATCTCCATAAAAAAGCACTATCTAAAGGTCCAGATGTGCTACATAAAAACAAAGGCTTTTTCAAGCCCCAAACAGAAATCCCGAAGCATTTTTCTTGGAAGAGCAAGAGGAGATGTGTGCTAATGGAGCCGCTGGAAACCTGCAGAAAAGTTTGGGAAAGGCAGACGGAGAGGCAGGATAAAACACAGGGCAAGAACAGTGGCAGAGAAAGGAAAAGCCAGCTGAAAAAAACAGGAGGACAAAAGAAGAAGCAGCATGAACAAAGATGGAAAAATAAACCTGTCGAGATAACTGTTTATCTTTCCTTGCACCGACGGTGCAGACGGATCTTGGAAGGCTGCCTGGCATGTCTTTTGTTGGAGCACGAAAGGAGAACCCGTGTCACTTCCCCCACTTGATAAAACCCTCCACGGCAATAACTCATTACTTGGCAATGGTGAGAGCTATTTATTTGCATATGCTGTTCGAAAACTGTCTGCCAAATTGATTTGAAACCATCCAGTGGGGTGTTTTATACAACTGGACCGACCTGCTGGCGTGAGCTGGAGGATCACTCCCTTTCCTGCTCCCCCTGTCCCGTTCCCACCCTGTTTACCTTAGACCATAAACCCTCCATAAACCCTCCCCAAACAAGGGCTGCGACCACGCGTGTGCGTCTACGCCGAACAACGGGGAGGTGATCGCTGCTTCTGGAATTACTGCAATATAGATAACCATCTGACCGGAGTTATGGTTATCCTGCTGCTCCTTCCCATTAACCGGATTCCTTCAATTACTATGCACTTAAGATGGTCAGAGTCGCTTCAAAATGCCTCTCTCTTGATCAATAAATCATCGCTTTGGAAAGTGTTACTGATGGTTTGCATTTTTCTAAGAGATTTGGGAAACTGGAGGGTGTGTTCTGGCCAAACGTATTTAATTTTTTCTAGAGGAAAAGCATACAGAAACTTTGTTTCATGAAAATTTGGCACGAGGTCCTTCTCTCCCACCACTCCCATTTTCACAAAGACTTCGGGAAAAGTGAGAAAGGCAGAAACAGAAAGGAGGAAATTTCCCAACTGCTTTTTGGGGAGAGAATCTTCAAATGCTGAACAACCCTAGTGCCAAAGACCTGCTTTTGAGACCTTCCCCCTTACTCTTGGGCTGATCGTGGGTTTGATCAGACTTCCAGGTCTCTGACCGCAGGAGAAGCCTCCTCGGAGGGCAGTTAACGTCAGCCATCGGCCTGCTGCCGCTGCAGGAAGCGATTGATGATAAACCCCAACCCATCCAGCGACTAATTGCTGCTGGACGGGGCAATTCCCCCCCTTGGCCAGGCATTCCTGCGCATTGGCACCAATGTCACCTGTCCCCGTGGCTGCCCCTCCACTCTCCTGCCAGGGCGAGCTCGCCACGGGGTGACACCGGCTCCGAAGGTGAAGGGCAGCCGGTGGGACAGGCCAGCACCACAGCAGCCGGGCGTTAGTTCCTCTAGGGTGTGGCCTTAAACTGAACCAAATCTCAAAAGCGCGGTGACAACCCAGCGGGGTCCAGGGGCTCCCAGTTGGAAAAAGCCTCTGACCATCACTTCCTGCTGCCACATGGCACTTGTGAACCACCATCTCTCCTCGCCTCAGCGGGGAGAAGCGGCGGGTGCCGAGGTGCTGGGTGACTTTCCCAGGGTGGCGGAGCGGGGCAGGGTGGCCGCAGGTAGCCCAGCTGGCTCCTTGGCTCGTACCCCCGCTCCGAACACAGACCATCCCGTGTCTGCCTGTGCCCCTACTGTTAAAAGAGGACAGATAGGGCTTAATAGCACTTTTAACGGCTGAATAGTGTTTCTAACTATCTTATTACTTTACTCGAAGAAGGGTTCGCGCTGTCTAGCTGCTGCCCGGCTCCTATTCCAGACCTTATCTTAATTAATTTCTATCACCAGTGCAAACATTCCTGCCGGAACACTTCGATAACAACCTCCTAGTGGTTTCAACGGCATGTTTAAATAACTGACTACAGGCCAGAAATAAGCCAAATAGCCCCTTCCCCGTTGTCCCCCCCCCGCTGTTTCACGGTCACTCCGTATCTCCCCCC
>VXBO01000345.1:378254-388598 GCA_013400135.1 Rhinoptilus africanus
GGCCGGGGCGTCCGGGACCGGCGACATCGCGACCGTTGTCCCCGCGGGAGTCCCCTCCCGACGCCGCCCCTGCGGGAAGGGTCCGGGCTGCCCGACCCCCTCCATCCCCGGGCGGCGTCTTTTCCAGGAGCGGCATCAAGAAGCGGCTGCGGCGGGTGCCGGGGGATGCGGGGGGGGGTCCCCGGGCGAGCGGCTCTCCCGGGAGCGGGTCCAGCCTTACCTGGACCAGTANGGTACCCGGCCCCGGGCAGCCTCGAACCCGCGGCCCCGGAGGGTGCCCGGGCGGGGAAGGCGCTCGGCCGGCGCGGGCAGTGTTCTCTCCATCCATCAGTCACAAACGTGGGGGTTTTTTCCCTCTTTTGCCATTTTTTGTCCTCCTCCGATAAATATTTACAGCCCCATCCGAGCGGGGCTGCACAGGGGGCTAAACAGGGTCTCTCCTCTCCCTCCCATACCTGGAAAGCGCAACGTTACCAATGGGGAGAGCACCCCAGCTCCTCCGGCTTTCTACAGCAGAAAAGCCTCTGTCTCTGCTTTTTAAGGATTAAAACTGAATATGATATTCCCATCCAAAGAATTTAATGCAAAAATAAACAGGAATTAGTATTGTTACAGCCTGATTTAAGTCTGTTGGATAGAGTTGTTGCCTTGCTGTAGTAAGATCTGAGATAATGAAGACTCCTTTACGGAAAAAGAGAATTAAAATCATGGTTATCTCAGTCCAACACAAGCGGACTCATGACTCACTTCAGGAAACTGAATGAGCAGGCAGAGGAGCTTTGTGAAGATGTCGTTCAGGGGCCAAGAGCGGCTTGGATGCAGGCACAGCAGAAGGATGGAGAAGCTCCAGTGCCGCCTGGCCAAGGTCGTACACGGCCCCTGGGAAAGGCACCGGAGCTGCTGGGCTGCACCAAAAAGTACAGGGCAGGCATGTCCCCTCCACTGCTCCTGCAGCCAGCTGTCTGTAAGCCATCATTAAAATTAAGCCTGTAGCAGACCACTGTTTAGTGAACTCACCCATTCTTCTCCGAACACAAACACTCTGCAATCCCTGAAGAGCCGCTACTTAAATCAAGAGGGGTAACAGTATTACTGAGCTAAACCTTAGCCAGTGAAGTAGCAAAAGGTTCCTCACGCACCACAGAAACGACTCCCGAAGGAGGTCACCAGGGCTGACAAAAGTGAAAAAAAAAAAAAGATTAAAAATCATAAAATCATACTGTCATTTGGAGAGATCTCCCCCCAAAGGCCTATGGCAGAGTCACACACAGCGCACAGACCCGCTAACGACAGAGAAACCAAATACAAGCAGCTTTGGTGCAAGTGGAAACCGAGGGGAACCACGTGTAGTAACCACAGGCTCAGCCTGCATCCCGGTGTAGCCTTTCCTCCCTTTATTTGGGCAGGAAACTGGAAACTATAAAATATTTTTATTTGCTCTGCTACTGAGCCCATTTCCAGAAGAGGGAGCCAAGTCATGGTAAAAGGCAGCCAAAAATCAAACCCGGTGTTCAATATGGTTTTTTTAAACAGTGTGTATGTTTGGAGTTAATTTGAGGCAGGAGGGGAGAAGAGAGCTGATGTAACTAAGAAGCAAAATCCATGTAAAAAGCTCAGAAAGCGGTTTTGGGCATGTTACAGTATTGACGGGGACAGGATGCTTATTAACTCATTCTCACCTTCGATTTAATACAAGGCTCAGTGCTGTGGGATGCAAGCACCTCCAACAGACACTGCAACACTGGCTACCAACTTACTAAAATCATGATTCAATTTAGAAATTAAGCACGTCGCACAAGGTTTTCTTTATTTGTTGTACCCTTCCAGGTCCACTCCTTGTACCGCTCAACATCACCTCCCAATGAATAGCGTCTTTGACTAGCGCCCGTCTCACGTAAGCAGCTAGCTTCACTGTCAAAAATAGCTGCAGTTAAACAAGTGGTTGAGCATAACACCCGTCACATGCAAATCAATACGTTTAAAAAGTAAAACCACAGGTATCACTCCTTTTACTGCGGCAGAATTTTCTGGAAGCAAACCTCCCACCGAGCTGATGAAATGGCAAATGGAATCAGTTCAGAAGACAGGTGCTGTCTAACGAAAATAGTCTGATGCAAGAACACCGATCTCCTCTCGTTTTTCCTGTGTTCAGCTTAGTCCGTCAAAAGATTAAACCAAGGATTATTGGGTCAACACCCGAGCTGACATTTACCGTCATTGAAGTTTGTGCAGACAATGGTTTTACAGAGTTAAGCACAGATCCAGACCAAATCCTGAAGGGGTGTGAGAGGAGAAATGGGAGCACACATTCCATAAGGGGCAGTTGCTGTCTCCGAAAGGACAGTCCAACCGCATCTTGGAAGGTCCCTGCTGACCAAGAGCAGCCTCAACGCGACTTGTCCACGGTCTGAAGAGAACGCACGTGGTTCCCAGTGCTAAATAATGCAACTCTGCAAACCCACTGCAGACAGTAAAATGCTGAAAAATAAGCAAATGACCAGGGAAGTTGATAAATGGAGACTGTGCCGAAGCAAACAGCAGCTCCCGTGCAGGAATTGCTCCGGGTGGGTGTAAGGCAGCAGCAGATTGTTGGAATCCCCATTTCACACGAGAAGCGTGATGGAGAACGCATGAGGCTTTCTGGTTTGGAGGCGTCAGATGGTATCAGCAGCACTTTAGCCACTTTTTTTGTCCTTATTGTAACTACATGAAGGCAGGAGGGGAGAGGAAAGGAATAAAAATAGTTTCTAGCACCTAAACGCATCTGTTGAGAAATACAAATCCTTTTGAGGGGGAAGCTGTGCGTTTTGTCTGGGCGCAGCTGAGGAGCAGTGCAGGGGACAGGGAGGCCCCGCAACAGCCGTCAACCCTCCGCAGCCCTTTTCCTCCAGAAAATGATAGCAGAAACAAACACTGACGGGTGACACCGCTGCTGGATGGAGGAGACTGGCAGTGCAGGTCGGACCCGTCTCAACTTGCTGTAGCCTAAAGGCAGATTTAGGACAAAATATGACTCCGTATCCTATGATATTCTTTGAGGTATCTCAAGGCTGCTTGACAGCAGGAGGCCCCGTTACCCGTGAAGATAAGACACACAGGGATCACGCTCCAACTCAATTTAATAAGCTTTGTAACGAACTCGGACAGAAAGTGGTTTGAAAGAAGTCGAGCAACAGTCATCTACTAGTCAAGGATTTTTTTAAGTAATGCTTTTAAGCTTATACTCAAGCATACAAAGCATGAATTTTACAAATTAAAAACAGTAAAATCATCCTAGAATAATGTAATGGCTTCCCCTGTATGTACAAGGAGCGGAAAGGAGACAGAATTCTTTCCGGGTAATTTCACACATCTTAAATGCTATGTAAGTGCTCTCCACATTCATTTCAATTTTTCTTTTCATGTGGGTGGAAGGAGCTGAAAGCATTTCAATGAAATCGTCTTAAAGAGAGAGAGAGGTACTTCACCTGTTCAAGCTGTCTAAGTTTGCCTCTTCAAAAGTCTTGAGAGGAAATGCTTTACTTAAAATTCGGCTGTTAGCTCCTGTGTGGCAGCCTCTGGTTTTCCAGCTATATAAAATTAAACACTTCAGTGAGTATTTCTCAGAAAGTACCACCAGTACTTCATCTTCATGGAAACCCCTTATCCTCCACCCTGCCAAAACGACTCCATTGCACAAGAGAAGGAAACACAGCTCCGCTTAGATTTGACAGGCAGAAAAGAAACACGGTAACAGCCAAGACAACAGTTCTGAGGGAGGTGACAGGGTTTGGAAAAGGGAAGAGATTTGTAGCCTAATCAAAACACACTGGACGTACAGCCTTGCTGCAGAGGCATATCACACAGGTTATTTTACAACCCAACTGCTTCATGTCCATACCATTAATGAAAAAAATCTTATTTGCTCCCCACAAAGGAAAGGCTGGGGGAGGAATGAGTGTAGTGTAACACGTTTAATTACCAGATTTGTTTGCCACCACTGAGTTTGGAACAAGTCTTCTTACAAAAGTCATTTTCATATTGTTCTAAATTAAGTGGAACAAAATATGTATTTTTACACTAAAGCAAACTGATCAAAGTGGCATTTAATAGTATTTGTTAAAGTGGTTATCTAACAAAAATGGGTTAACAAAATCCCATTCATTAGTAGTCACCAAATAAGACATTTCTCATGCATATGACAAAAGTTCATTCGTGTACTGAGAGGTCTGTTTACTGTGTACAATATTTCCATAAATTATAATATGTTTCACAGCCCCTACCATTCAAGAATATTTCAAACAGATTATATATTATATTTGTATATGCAAACTATTTTATATACACTAATATAAAGATCCTTAGAAGTACCATTATCACTACCTTTATGCTTTCTCTAAAATGCATAGCTTTCGAATATTTTCTTGCAGTTACCAAAAACTTTACAGATTAAAGCTGCTTATCAATGTGGCATGTTCATAAAACCAAAGTGAAATAGTTCTATACTAATTTTATATTAAACCCCTTAAAAAACATGTTTATTTTTTAATGGAAAAAAAAAACCAAACCAAGCTAGTGAAAATTCAAGTAATCTACGCTCAGTCTTTGCCCAAATACTATACGAAATGAATGCAGCGTTCTAGAAGTACAGTGAACTTCTCAACCAGGACTGTAATACTGCACTTCTCATGGAGAAAAATGCTAGTCATGCCACAAAAACGCACCACTTTCCACTTCATCCGGGAGAAGCTTTCGATGAGATTTAACAACACAAGCGTCAGAACAGAGGAAAAGCTGATCAGTTATATATGAAGAAATTAGAGCTATTCCAGTTTTGTTTCTGCAGTTTGTTATTAAACAAAGTTACATTAACCATACATTTTCTCACAAACTAAAAGTTATACATGGTTTTTAGACATCAACCGACTGGAAAAAGCAAAAAAAAAGAAAAAAAAACCAAAACCCACAACTGTTAAAAGTTTGGTGTTAGAATAACCAGCCTGGGCAAAGGAAAGCCAGACCGCTGCTGTAGTTGGGGGGGGGCGCTACTGATAGCTTGTTACGTATAAACTTTAAGACCTCCATACCACAAATGCCTCAAAGTGGAGAACAGAACGATCAGGAATAAATGGGAACAAATAATCTTGTTATATCCATCATCTAGCTTAACCTTGGCGCTCTGCATCTCTAATAGCTGCTCAACAAACAACGGCTTCCCCCCACAAAATAACAGCTACACAAGTAAACAGTGTTCACAGTAATGCAATCAGTAACAGGTTTTGTTAGTTTCCGTAAGTCAGGTGAATCTGCAAAGCTTTATACAGTTTAATGCATTAAGTATTCCAGTAAAATTAAGTGAAAACTAAGTTTCATTCTACAGGGTAATATCTACCATACAAGACTAGATTATGTACAGTATGGGACTGGTGTGACAACTGCCAGTGTCTCATGATGTTAAGCCACTTCACCCATCAGCTCGGTCTTTGTTGAGCAAATCTGTAATAACTTGATACACAGACCAAAAAAATCTAGAGATTGATTTGGCAAGATTAGTGCTTACTACCACTGGATATATACCAGCGTACAGTGCTGCAAAATTCAGTTGACCAGAACATCCCATACCCAGAAGATTACCATTTGTTGACTTGAAAGTCTGGACTTCATGTGTAAAACATTAAAACTGTAATCCTAACTGGAGTGAGGACAGTCAGTAAACAAGTACGGGTGAAGATGAACTGCATCTCTTCAGAAAGGTATAGAAGAATTGAGAAAATAGAAAATTTCTGGTTTTAGACAGCCCTGCTTTGCTCAGCTCAAGGCATAGAAACAGCCCAAGTAGCTCTAAAACTACGATTCTTCTTCAGCAAGCACAAAGGCAGATCCTGCACAAGATGATGCATCAGAGGCTTCAACAAGCATCTCTCCCCCGCACTCGATTTCTTAACACAAGCCTGTCTTTCAGCTTACAAACATCCAGTGGCCTTCAAAGCTTCAGTGGAATCACAGCAGTGTCTACAGCTGCAAATTTAATATCGGGGGGAAAGGCCCCTGCTAACAAAAACCTTCAAATGCCTCTGGGGGCCATTTTGGTCATTCGTGAAAATTAAGAAAAAACCCCCTTATTTCCAACAATACTGTCCTGAAAAGATGGGTCACCGATCCATTATGAACATAGCTCTCACCATATAAAGCACCAAAAAGTCAGAAACGAGGAAAAAAAAAAAAAAAAGTCCTTAAATTATGATTTACAAGTTTGTACACTACTTCCTAGGCAAAAGGTTGACCTTACTGCAAAGTTTATAGATGAAAACTTAACCAGTTACTTTTAAGGGGAATGTATATCTGGCTATAATTTAAAGGTAGAAAATATTCACTGTTCTATGTACACATTTCAAACAGGAGACAGTTAAACTTAACTGAATAGTTGCCAATGTAACTCCGTATTAATTCGCTGGCCACTAAACTAAGCATCAGTAGCCAATTAGAAAGCTTGAGTTCTGTACTTTTAAAAATGCTATTTTTGTGTCCTGTTTAATTGTTTTTTTAAAAATGTATTATAGTGCATAGCCTAAGTCAGACTTTCAAAGAGATACAGCGCCTTTCAATGCAGTTTTTGCAGCATTTAAAAGGGACTTTTCTCCCTTCAAATTAGATGTTCATTGAAAAATCTGAATTGAGTGCTGTACTGTAGTAAAAATATTTCAGTCACAGACTGATATAAATGTATACTGTGCAGTACCAAGATTGTTTGATGTCCATCTGCACACATTTTACTTGGGTTCTTCAATCGTCCCCTTGCTGAGGTCTGTCATTTTGGGATATTTCACTTTCTTCTGGTCCAGCTCATTCTGAGCCCACAGTAGTAGTTTCAGTAATTTTGCCAACTTGGGTGTTGATTCACGATTTTCATAGTCTAGAACAGCTTGATTAACCTCGCTCCATACCTGGAAAAGAAATACTGGACTTCAGTAATAGTTTTCCTATGATTAATACTGCTAATGCCATACAGACACTGAAAAGATCACACCTAGTGAGCTAATTCCTCAGAACATGGTCAAAATAAAGCTCCATAAACTATGAGCCTGAAAAAAAACAAGGAAGAGAGCCAAGTAGTTGAATACATTAGCAGCTTTTTGTTTTGAATCTTGTTTAAGAAATACTTCTGTTATTTTGCATACCACTAAGTAGATTTTTTTCTAAACGTTTAAAAAATATTTGGACATCATTTTCACTACATACGAATAAAAGACATCAGTTTCCTTTTGAGAACGGACTACCTTCTGTCGCTGCATCATGTTAAGCAAGTCTCCAAATGGTGATTCTTCGGGATTATCAAAGGCAAGCAAAGCCAGCGTACGCTCCATTTCTGTCAGGCATTCCCTGCTCTCCTCGCCTTGTTCTGCTAATTGGGTCTGAGCAAATTCCAGAGCTGCTTCTGTCTCACGCTGCCGAATCAGTTCGATCAAATGCTGCTGCTACATACGAAAGACAAAGCAATATTAGCTAAACAAATTAACAAATCTGCAGTTTTTCAAGACTGTAATCTTCAGATGTAAATTTGTCATTTGAGACAAACGCTAATCCATAATTTGACAGTTTGAGGTCAATTCTTCTCAATGTGTGAGCAAAGAAGCAGTAGACCTGTCTACAAAATCTACTGAAAAAGGTAAACCAACGCTTTTGAGTAACAGGTTTTGAAAAGATGTGTTACTAAAGGAACTACTAGAAATTCAGTCTAACAGTAATTGGAAGTTGGCAAGTCACAGGCGACTGCTGCTAAGTTTTCATGTTACTAATTGTATATGATGGTTCCTGCACCATGTCACAAAGTCTCCCATCGCTACAAAACGATGCCAAGAACAAACATCCACGTTCAACCTCCCAACATACTTGTAAAACCTGCCACCCCCCTTTTTCCCAGTCTCTCCGCAACCTCTAAAACAAAAATTAAGTTTGCCGCCTGTCCTTACCTGCAAATGAAAGTAAAGATATCTGTTTGTATCTAACAATTCTGGATGGAGGCTGTTTATTAATGCAATGGCTTCTTGAATTTGTCCTTTCAATATCATTTCTCGAATTTTTATTCTTTCATCGAGAGTCTCTAAATCAACACTGGGTTCAATTCCAGACTCCATTCGAAATTTCTCTGCTGCTTCTTTAAAGCCCTCTGAAATAGAAACATTTTACCTATGAAATATATTTTATGAAACACTTCAAAAAATCAGCTTAAATTAAAAGATTTGAGTATTGTTTGTTTGTGCATTTTGGGGATTTAAAGATTAAGTCTGAAATTATGAAAAATTGTTATTTAAATAGGTGGTTATCCAACAGACATCCAGCAGTACATGCTTAATTCATTCTTAAGTGCCCTCATTCTCTAAGGATGCATGCAACTCGTAGTCTGATAACTCTTAACTTGAAAATTTGTTTTATATTTAAATAGAGCAGTGTACTTATTCCAAAATGGGATTTCCAAAATTTGCGTGGTTTTACTTCTCCCTCCAGCCCCCCACTTTTTTTTACACACATCTAGCAGCTTTACTGAGAAGAAACAGAAAATTAATTTTGGCTGTCTCATACTAACACTACATTTTTTTTAAAAGTTATAACAGCTATTTTAAATTCTAAGTCATGCTTTCAAACACATAAAAATGATTTGTGTCACTAAGATGCTCTTCCTTCACTCCAGAGGCTTCACCTACACACCAGTGTAAACAGGGGTGTAGATCGGAAACAGCTGCCTCCGCCCTAGTATAGCTTACTGTGCTGGTATGCATTATAATTGCTAGGGACAATTTCCGACGGTTTTTGATTGTTACAAGTATAAAGTTAGGCTACACGCTGAAGGGGTTAATATTTCTGTTCTCAAACTCTTTTGACAACAGTGCCCTTTTACAGTTTATCTTTCTAGTTTAAACTTGCTTCTGATAGCTGTTCTGTGCAGCTTCCAGTGTACTATCTAACGACTGCAACATATCTTGAACTCAGTTTTAATGGCACAAAAAAGGGTATCATACAAAAGCGGGTGATGTTTGTTAACAGCATTCCAGAAAATACTTTCTTTTCTACATCCTTCAGGAGAAGAGTTAAGGTTACTAACATCACTTCTACTGCATGACAACTGCTCTGAATTTTAGTCAGTTTCCACTTAAGAGAACACAAGAGCAGTTGTACATTGCTAAGAAAACCCAACAGCAATCACTGAGTCCTCAAAGCCCTTAATTTCACTCCATCTAGAGCATATTCCAGCCAAAACCATCTGTCTTAATAAAGTAAACGACACGCATTTAAGAGCCTCCGAGCATTACTATTCGTTTTTACCTGTAACAAGGTAGTTCATGATAAGGCGGTTCATGTCTGCTCTCTGGATATGCAAGTTATTAAGTTTTTCCATCCATTCATCTTTTGTGATTTCATCAGGTTTTTCTGCATAACTCATCCTGGACTCTTACTACAAGAAAAGAAAAGCATCTAATTTAACATGATTCAAGAGGAAAGTTAGTTTAACGTGTGTAAGCACTGAGTTACTACCACCTTTATACCTTTTTTTATGAGATCTTTTAAATTAATTACCCCAAAGAAACCTTTTTATCTTAAACCACAATTTTATGTTTTTCTCCCCCTTGTTCTTGCACTCTTTAACATCTCCTAATCAGTTTCTAAAGCTGCTTTCATCAAGTATCAAAATAAAAAAAATCAGATACCATCTTCTTGCAGTTACTCTTAAATTCACTCCAAATAAACCTTGTTTACAAGTTAGACAGGACACACAGCATCACAAAGTGACACAAGTGAATCAAACTGTTTGACCCAGAAAAAATGTAACAAAACGTTAAAGCAAAGCCTATGTAAACAATAGTTGCTTTAAAGTTTCCACCGAGACGGGAAAGCTTCAGGTATTGTACAGTTACACAACTGCAGTTGATACATTATTCAATGTACACCTAAAAGACACTAGCTTAGCGTCGCTGTCCCCAAAAGTACTCCTGTCAACATGTCAACACTACTAAGGTGGTATCTCCTAGTATTTTTCTCGACTGTATTTTTTTTTCAGGTTTGGGAGCAAAGCGCTTCGTTAAAGCCGGCATCTAATCACTTCTACCTCCAAGTCACGCTCGCAGGGGCAGCGGAAGGGGGAGGAGAGGCGGCGACAGCAGCAGCAACAGGCACCGCCACCCCTCTCAGACCAGGACGAGCGGCAGCGCGCCTCCCCAGCACCGGCCCGTTTCCCACAGGTTTTTCTTCCTCTAAACTACGGCCAAAGCCCCGCCGGCCCCGGCGAAGCCCGGCAGCGGGAGGCGGCTCGGCCCGGGGCCGCCTGAGGGGCCGATCGGTTACCGGGCCCCCCCGTTCACGTCGCTCTCA
>VXBO01000345.1:388810-451298 GCA_013400135.1 Rhinoptilus africanus
GATCCGCCGGGACAACTGAGGGGAGAAGGGCCGCTGTAGGTACATGGGTGTATGGTTGTGTCGGTTCCGCTGCTGTTGGCAGGCTGGGCTGCGGACGGTGGCGGTGAGCTGAGGAGAGCTCCCGATCCGCCGCCTCTGGGCCCGGGGTGTGTTAGGGGGTGTGGGTGTGTGTTAGGGGGTGTGGGGCGGTGTGGGTGTGGGGGGGTGTGTGTCACGGCCGAGGCAGCGCCGCCGTTTTGGTGTTTAAATGGCCCCAAGAGGTACAAATTCTAACGTGCCGCAACGATACTCCTCAAAATGTAATTTCGCTTACACAGACTGGGGATATAGATCCAGTCACTGGTTTTTCACGGGCTTTGAGCAGCCCGGTGCAGCGGGGGTGTCCCCGCCCAGGGCCGGGGGTGGGACTGGATGAGCTTTAAGGTCAATTCCAACCCAATCCGTCCCATGTTTATTGTTTTTGTAACCGTACCATAAAGAGCAGCCTCCAAAACTCACTCTCATTCCGATTGTCCCTATGTCGAAACTGCGAAAATCCACAATGTCATCAATCATTTATTATTTTAACTTATTTCCGCAAATAAACCTCCAAGTTTATAAACAATGCCGAGTNTCCCGCCTCAACGGCCTGCGGCGGCCCGACACCCACGAGGCCCTCGCCCGCCGGGGCACCGCGACCTTCCCGCCCGGCCCTCCGCCGCGCCTGGGCCACCGAAGCGGTCGGCCCGGCTCGCCACAGGCCCGGCGCCTCCCCACCGTCCGCAGCGGCGGACAGCGGGCCGTCCCGCCGCGCCGGAGGAAGGGCCCCGCCAGCCCCCGTCCCCTGAGAGAAGGCGCGGGTCCGCCGGCGCCATCTTACCGAGCGCGCGGNCGTTTTGGTGTTTAAATGGCCCCAAGAGGTACAAATTCTAACGTGCCGCAACGATACTCCTCAAAATGTAATTTCGCTTACACAGACTGGGGATATAGATCCAGTCACTGGTTTTTCACGGGCTTTGAGCAGCCCGGTGCAGCGGGGGTGTCCCCGCCCAGGGCCGGGGGTGGGACTGGATGAGCTTTAAGGTCAATTCCAACCCAATCCGTCCCATGTTTATTGTTTTTGTAACCGTACCATAAAGAGCAGCCTCCAAAACTCACTCTCATTCCGATTGTCCCTATGTCGAAACTGCGAAAATCCACAATGTCATCAATCATTTATTATTTTAACTTATTTCCGCAAATAAACCTCCAAGTTTATAAACAATGCCGAGTTTCTGGCCAAAGAACTTCAAGTATTTAGTAACACGTGCCATCATTTGTTAGCCCCGTGGCAAAGAAAGGTTCTGCGTGGCAAGTGGGTCCTACGGACGGAGAGGGCTTTTCGTCAGGTTTCAATCCAAAACCCCCATGGATGTTAATTAACTCAAACATCAAGGTTCAGGCTCTCTTTTTGAACCGGCAGCCCTGGAAACCTCTCTTGGGCTCCGCCGTCCCGCCTGGTTCTTGACGGCTCCTCCCCAAAAGGAGGAGTTTCTGCAATAAAGAGGGAGGGGAGGAAGGTGTCCTCCCTTCCAGGAGGGTTTCCCCGCTCTGGAGAGGGAAGTGCACCCCGAGCAGGGTGTAATTCACACCGCAATTGCTGTTTACAGGTAAAGAGCAAAGAACAGGTGTAATTGCTTTCTAATAAGTAGGATACTGTATTAAATAACTAATCTGAAATAGGTGTGAGGCACTGTGTGGCAGCGTGCGGGTTGTGAGGTGCAGACACCTCTTTTGTCACAGGTTGGGGGTGTTCAACCAACTGCAACAGAAATTCCCCTTTTCCACTTTATTGTCCCTGAACTAAGGAAAAGTAAAAAGGGGCTTAAGGGCCCCTCCTGAGTTGAGGTTTTGCTTGTCATGAGAAATAGTTTGGGGTGGATTTTTAAAAATAACTTTAGGAGTTGGCATTTTTTTCTGATCATAATGCTAACAAAAACCAAGTTTTTTTAATCTTTCTATGCAGAGTATCATGGGCAGCTGCCTTTTATTTTTTTTGCCTTTTGTATGCTTTCCCTAATTTTTTGATGCTTCTGGTAACATTAAACCTTCTTAGAAACTGAGCTTTCTTTGGGAGAAGAGGCTTTATGGCCACTTTAGTTGCAAGAAACACACTTTGAATGTTAGTATTGAAGCATTTTCTTCCTGAGTCTGAAAACATGAATTGTTTGTATTTTGTTAAATAGTACTCCTTGTAGTAATACTTTTTTTTGACTGCAGCACTAGCCCAGTGTGTTAAAATCTGAAATATATAAAAAAATGTATAAAATTATTCCTTTATCTTGATAAGGCCTTTTTTTCCCTACTAATGTTCTGGGTGCAATAAGAACTGCATGTTTGGGGGAACAAGCAGTATATTAAGTACTAAATGACACATATTTTATTCTTTCCTGATAGAAAGGTGCCTTGTCACCTTCTATATTCCCCTTTTTAATTTGTATCTTGCTGAATAAATGTTTAATCATTCATGTATAATATCTGCATCTGTCTTTAGTGAAGTGGAAGGCTTATGTTCCCCATGCTTCATAGCCTCAAACACCCAAGGATTTGGAAATAGCAAACTTGCTGGCTTTTCTTTGTTAAACCTCACAAAATTAAGATGGGAGTAGGAAGATACAAAGCTGTGCAGTAATTCAGGGCAAAAACTTCCTACATTATTCCCTCTTTTCCTAGCACTAAAGCCTAATTTCTGTTAAAAACCCTCACGTTCTCACAAAGTTGTAACAAAACCTTTCTTTTACTACTCAGGGAAAACCTTGCAGGATACTTCTGTGGCTCCAAAGTTGGATTAAAATGCAAGGAAACAAACTACTTTGTTTTCAGAAAACTATTCCATGGCTTCAATATGCCACAGTCCTACAATAATCTTGCAGTAATTAAGGCAGTTAACATGGAAAGTTGGATTTTTGGGCAAGACTACAAAACTGAGATGAAAAGAAATATGTAATAACTGTAATTCAGTGCAGTGCATGTAATTCATGAATTTTACATGGATTAGGATTTGATAAATCCTGATCTCAAAAATGTATTTTGATGACTGATATTTGGAGTTGAATGGAATGAATCCCAAACCAAAACCACTAATTCCTGGAGTCACAAAAAAACCCTGCAAAAAAAAGCTATATATTGTAGGGAGGGGGAGAGAGTTTACCTAGAATTATAGGGGGGAAAAATCTGCAGGTTTCTGTCAGCGGGTAGGGAAGGGGCTTGCTTTACTTATGTGAATATGATTAACCCTCAGAAAAGTATTTCTCTGTGTTCATCTAGTCTTTGTGAAAAAAGAACTATCAGGAGCCTTGGAGAATCAAGGACCCAGAAGATACACTACCTTGACAGCCGACTTACCTATTTTGAGTGAAGTGCTGAACTCTGAGGACAGAGCCCTTTTTTCACACCAAAAGGTAAAGCTGGAGCACAGCCAACAAAAATCAGTCTGTCCTGACGTAAAATAATCAATTATCTGTTTAAAAAAAACCACCTGGCAGAGATGGAGGAGGGGAAGAGAACTTGCTTGTTTGCTTTCATCCCTACTCTTTTCATGGGCTAACTCTGTCTCTGGTGCTTATCTGGCTGCTGAAACTGGCTCACCAGAACGTTCAGTGAGGAAGCGCTGAGAGAAGGGGTGAGCATAAAGGAAGTTTTATATTTAAGGTTTTGTGTCTTCAAACACTGGAAAAGGTTCCTGTCTTGGTGAAGGGAAAGGTGGGTGAGAGCAGAAGTGACACCCCAGATCTGGGGACACCATCTCTGTGCAATGCAAAGACGATTCCTTAGTGCCTATCACAAATTGTAGTTTTATGGGTCGCACCTAATTCAGGCCAATTTGCAGACACCCAAAGCTTAAAAAAGAATAATTGAGGAAACCTAAGGGATAAACAAATAAAGATGTATCCGTTGCAGAGGAAAGTCTCGATGTACTAACTGCCTTATCGGGGGAAAGGTTTGGGAAGCAGTGGAGAAAAGTTTTAAGGAGAGTTAGTGCTGAGGGATTTGTAGATATCTTAGCATAAGCTTCTCCGGTATTTAAGAAGGAGAGATAGATAAGGTGCTTATTAGACTGTTTTAGATGCTGATTGATAGTCATTAATCTCTGCTAGGACTTCCTGGCAGTGTCTTCAGTTCAAACCAGTTAAAATCTACCACCATGTTATGTGACAGGAGGCCTAAACTGAAACAAAATTTGTATTGTGTGGATAGCCAAAAAAGCTCCTTCTGTGTGCTGCCAGGACAATGTAGATTCAGACCAGTAACCCATGAGTAAATTTCCCAAATTAAGGGAAATTAGTCTCTAACAGGAAAAGAATTAGGAAGGAAAGGAGGCAGGGAAAGGACTGAGGTGCTGATGGTACCATTTAAGTGAAGGTGACACGGGTGTTTAGTCAGCAGAGGCAGATACTCTGACTTGGGCTTTAACACAAA
Organism: Rhinoptilus africanus; assembly: GCA_013400135.1. Classification (NCBI taxonomy): domain Eukaryota; kingdom Metazoa; phylum Chordata; class Aves; order Charadriiformes; family Glareolidae; genus Rhinoptilus; species Rhinoptilus africanus. Next base: position 393,248 of record VXBO01000345.1, read on the forward strand.
GACGTAGGGTTTTGTGGTCTGGAAGTGAAATGTGCCTCAGATGGTGCTCACTGGATGTGCAAAGTGAATCGGTGTTCCATTGAGATGGTGTGAGCCGCTTGCCAAATGTGTGTAAGAGGAATTTAATACCCGTTTCACTGCTGGATCCCCTCTTGGAGGCATTCCCCATTCACTGCTGGTGGGCAATTCCTTGTTTTGCATGTTCCCTTCCCTTGGTGTGCAATTCCTGGGTTTGAGCACTCCCTAGATGCTAAATTTGTCCGTTAACAATATGTTATTAGCTTTTCCCAGGGCATAAATCACAGCGCAGCTCGATCTACCAAATCATAAGGTATTTCCCCTCCACGTGCTTTTGATTTATTGTAGCTCTGTAGTTGCAGAACAAAAATTAAACTTCTGCTTGCCTTTAATCGTGGTGTCTTGTACTTTTGCACAGGAATCTGTTGGGGTTTTTTAACCTCTCGGTGTTCCTGTGTGAAGTAAGTATTAATGCTGACCAGTTTTACAAGTGGAGAAAGAGTCTGACTGTGCTATCAGGTGAAAAGCTAATAGTAGCTTTTGCAAAATTATCCTGGGCTTTTACCACCAGAAGTCTTGTATATAGAATGTAGATTTCTAAAAGATGTAATCAAAATACTTGATAGAATCCTGTAATTCTATTGAATTAATGCTAAGTATGTTTTTATGTTTCCTCATGTTTTCATTCCGTAATTCATCTTAGTAAACACTGTGCCTATCTGGAATCCAACTGGAATTGATGTTACCAATACATGAGGAAAAATGTGCAGGATCAGGGGTCAATCAAAGAACCAAATCTCACACCTCCAGCTCCCTAAAAGGCTCTGCAGATATCCAGGTCAGGAGTGTCTGCACAGCCTCGTGAGCCCACCCATAAACCGTGGGACCCCTCAGTGCCTGCAAGATGTAGGTGCTTCTGGGTGCCAGTATCACAAACCTGACAGTAGGAACAAAACACGTGAAAGGGGGTTAACTCTCTGTAAGGATTTATAGCAGCTTGGATCCTGGAGAGCTTTATGAGTGGCCTCACCAATTTTAAAGGGTGTTTCCTGGGAAGCCTCCATGCAGTGCATGAGCTGGTCTGCTGAACGCTTCCCTTCCTCAGCACTCCGTAACTTGGACCCAGAGGAAAGCATTACTACAGCAATTGCTATTTCATTTTCTAAAAGAGATGAGGTAGAATAGGAGAAACAAAAGAAATCCCCAGTGGAATAAGCACAGGTGGGGAGCATAGCTGATGGGAGCAGTTGGGTCTGCAGGCAGCAGGTGAGCTCCTCCGCCATGTTAATCCTGTGACAAAGCTGTGAGAGAAGTCACTGAGAGCAAAACGCTCTGTGCAGTTTTGCTTTGGCGCTTTTGGCGCTTGCAACCTCACGAATAACGAATAAAACTGCAGTACCTGTGAGGTAAGATGACCCCGTATTTTTAATAAGAATACTGGGAGCAGCCGTTGTTGATCCCACAGCACTCCTCTGCAGAGGAAGCCCCGAGGTGACCGGCGCTGCCCGCCTCCCGTTTTCCTCAGCAGCCGCAGGACGGCGGCGTGCGGCGGCCTAGAGCCAAGGGGACGGGGACTCCTTGGGCTCGGCCTCCCCTGGAGCCGGAGGGGACGGGGACTCCTTGGGCTCGGCCTCCCCTGGAGCCGGAGGGGACGGGGACGGGCGGCCCCGATGGCGGGCCGGGCTGAGGGGCCGCCGCGCCGTGANACCGTCGGTGCGGCTGCAGGGCGCGGGCACGCCGGGGGCCTGGCCCGGTTCCAGAGGAGGTCGGCGACTCGATGCGGGGGCCCCGGAGGAAGCTAAAAGCCGCCGCCCCGTAAGCTCCTAACGCGGTTGGGCCGGAGCGGAGAGGACGGCCTCCCCGGGCGGAGCGGGCTGGAAGGCGGGCTCCTCCATGTTGGGGGGGAAAAGGAGAGGACGGTTGTGCTCTGAGGCGATCGACGTCATGTCCAAGCTGACGCCGGCAAGCTTCTCTGTGACGTCACCACCGACTTCTAACCGCCTTTCCCGTTGAGTTTCACCGTTGGCCCGGTACCGGCGGAGGGTCCGGCGGGTAGCGGGCTGCGGGGAGCCGCCAGAAACCACCCCAAAAACTCGTCCCGGGGCCGGGGGGGGCTCCGGAGGGTGGGAGTGAGAGTTACCTGCCTTGAGGTGACGAGTGTTTTCTCTGGGCGTTGGAGGTGATCTCCTCCTTGGTGAGTTACACAAGAAAAGTTGAACTTATATCAGGTTCTGGTGACTTTCTTGTGGGGGAAAAAAGGAGGAGTTGAATTTTTAGACAGTAGGAAATGTTACCTGGCTTTAAATATTCAGTAAATTCCCTGTCAATAACCGTTCCCAACCTTTTGCGTTAATGTACTTAAATACTGTCTCTTGGAGGTGATGGTAATTTGGAGCTGCTTATTTGGCTTGCACAAACCTATTCTTTGGTGACCAAATTTATTTTCGTACACTTAAATAGTTTTCAGTTTATACCTCCAAGTGATAGCTATATTTTAGTAGTGGGTTAAGGAAATCTTTACCGTTTTAGCATGTCACTTTTAAACTGGAAAGAGCGTTAGTATCTTTTCAATGTGTTGCAAAATGTGTGTTACACTCTCCTTGCTGTTTGTACCTTCAGTAATTCAAAATAGTGTAACATGCTGGTTTTTTTGCATGGATTTCGTGTTTTCCTTCTAGGAACTTCAGGGAGACAAAAAAATGCTGATTCCTTTTATTTAACTCAAAAGGATTATATAGCATTCATAACTTCCCTGGGTGTTTTTTCTTGGTTATTTATTTATTTATTATTTTTATGGATAATGTGGGATTTTTTTGCAGAAATGGCTTTTTTGAATATTTGACCATCACAGCCTTGTTTAAGTAAATTCTTTGGCAGCTGATACTCAACTATATTTTGCTTTATTTTATGAGAACTTTTTTATTTTTTGCTTTTTTTTTCTTTCTATTTTACACAGTTCTCTTGTAAGTGATAATTTGAATCGGTTTAGCTTCAACAAACAAATCACTAGCTTTTTAAGCCATTTAATTGCTGGTCAATGAAAAATGATAGCATGTAGTTACTGTACAAGTGTAGCATACATATACAGTGTTAATTGTAATAGATATTTTGGGTTCTGCTCCACTTCTATGTATNGGGCGGCCCCGATGGCGGGCCGGGCTGAGGGGCCGCCGCGCCGTGAGGGAGCGCGCGCCGCCCGGGCGGGAGGCGGAGCCAACGCCCGCCGACAATCCTCCGGGAGCCGTGCGCAAGGCGAGGCGCTCTAGGCTGCCGTTGGCCGCCATCTTGGTTTCTATGGTAGCGGGGGAGGAGCGCCCCCGCCCAGCGCTCCGGAGCGGTTGCGAGGAGGAAATGGCGGCTCGGCTCGGCTGAGACCCGCGGCGGCGGCGAGATCCCCCACCCCCTCCCCGCGGTGAGTGAGGGAGGCAGCCGGGGGAGCACCGGGACGGGAGGAGAAAGGGAGAGAGGCCGNCTTGAGGTGACGAGTGTTTTCTCTGGGCGTTGGAGGTGATCTCCTCCTTGGTGAGTTACACAAGAAAAGTTGAACTTATATCAGGTTCTGGTGACTTTCTTGTGGGGGAAAAAAGGAGGAGTTGAATTTTTAGACAGTAGGAAATGTTACCTGGCTTTAAATATTCAGTAAATTCCCTGTCAATAACCGTTCCCAACCTTTTGCGTTAATGTACTTAAATACTGTCTCTTGGAGGTGATGGTAATTTGGAGCTGCTTATTTGGCTTGCACAAACCTATTCTTTGGTGACCAAATTTATTTTCGTACACTTAAATAGTTTTCAGTTTATACCTCCAAGTGATAGCTATATTTTAGTAGTGGGTTAAGGAAATCTTTACCGTTTTAGCATGTCACTTTTAAACTGGAAAGAGCGTTAGTATCTTTTCAATGTGTTGCAAAATGTGTGTTACACTCTCCTTGCTGTTTGTACCTTCAGTAATTCAAAATAGTGTAACATGCTGGTTTTTTTGCATGGATTTCGTGTTTTCCTTCTAGGAACTTCAGGGAGACAAAAAAATGCTGATTCCTTTTATTTAACTCAAAAGGATTATATAGCATTCATAACTTCCCTGGGTGTTTTTTCTTGGTTATTTATTTATTTATTATTTTTATGGATAATGTGGGATTTTTTTGCAGAAATGGCTTTTTTGAATATTTGACCATCACAGCCTTGTTTAAGTAAATTCTTTGGCAGCTGATACTCAACTATATTTTGCTTTATTTTATGAGAACTTTTTTATTTTTTGCTTTTTTTTTCTTTCTATTTTACACAGTTCTCTTGTAAGTGATAATTTGAATCGGTTTAGCTTCAACAAACAAATCACTAGCTTTTTAAGCCATTTAATTGCTGGTCAATGAAAAATGATAGCATGTAGTTACTGTACAAGTGTAGCATACATATACAGTGTTAATTGTAATAGATATTTTGGGTTCTGCTCCACTTCTATGTATGCCAGCTGCTGGTTATCATTCTTTGACATTTAGAACTTTCTATAGGAATAAATATAGAAATAAGCTCAAAATAGCTGCACAGTTAGGCCTTAAATTTTTTTTCCCTTGATGGTTCCAGAAATGTTTTGCACATAAAATTTTTTCTAATGCACTTCGGTGGAAGAATAAAGGCTTGTGTTAGCTTTCAGCCTACTTTGAGACCGCATGACTCCAGTGATCTACAAATTGAATTACTGTTGATTTCAAGACTAGCATTTAAATACTTTTTTTTTAAAATAAAGTTTCCATGTTTTCAGGTTAAGGGATATTTTAATTAATTTCTGTTGGTGTGCAAATTAAGTTTTTGCCCTGCTGCAAATTTATGTATGCTGCAGAATACTTACAGATTTTAAAACTGTTCCAATAGAAAATAATACATATAATTCACAGTGCTTCAGAGGGTGCTTTTCATACAACTGAAAGATGTTTTTTGAATTTAAAAAAAACACCCTGAAGCTCCCAAAAGCAATACTAATATAATTGTATGAGTCCAAAATAGTAAATAAAATCAAATAAATACTTTTCAGTGTCTAGTGGACTCATCGAAAGGTAGTTTGTTTTACTTACTTGCTTCACTACTAAGATTTTTCTGACAGTAGATTATGTTTGTGTTTGGTTTAATATAGTAATTGTCTTTATAATTGTAATTTACAGCTGTGCCATTTTAATTCTCTACAGCGTGAAACTTCAGCAAGAAATATTAAATGGAGAGAGGAAGGACAAGGATCATAGGGGTTAGGCTGAGAGTTTCTAAAATTTAATTGATAAAATGGAAGAAGGGACTGTACTTAGCCAGAGCAAGATTAGATGGTTTTTAGTACACAGAAATGGTAGTGTCTATCTGTACTAGTTTTATTTGCTGGTGCACTTTTTCTGCCTGGTGTCTCTTGTAGTGATACAATTAGTAGCAGATTTAACGGGAGGATGTTAATATAAGTAAGATTTATCTAGTTTACGCAAGAACTGGTTGCTTTTTTTATGTTCTGTCAAGCCTCTCCTTGCTAGGAGAATCTTTAGTCAACTGTCAGTTAACTTTTTGGGGTTGTATTACTATTAAGCTTTTATCTAATACAGCTTCTGAAATAAGTGAATACTTCACAGTTATTAATGGTGCTAGTCTCAAGAGCATTGATAGACTTTAAAGTTAAGAAAAATCTTAAATTTCCAGTTAGGGTTCTAAGACACAAAGATTAAATGCGTATTATATGTGTTCTCACAGCAGACGCTAATCAAAATTGGGAACTGAACTGTGTTTACTGCATTTTTAATAACATAATCAGTTTGCTGTAATTACTGTGTTTCACTAAATTCTAAAGGAGAAATTAATTTCTGTTTTACTTAATTTAATGAAGCCTTTTTCATGCAATAAGAATGAAAATTATAACTTGTTTTGGATGTTACATTTTAGCTCATAATTTACAAATGAAATTATGGAAAAAAGTGCAAAAACGCAGGATTGTTTTGATTCAACAGCTGTGCTGATAGGGTCAGAAATTGTAGTCCTGTAGTTGTTTTGAGTCCATTTCTGTATCCACAGTTCTACTGACAACAATAACTAGACATGCCAGAGGATACAAATAGTTTAATTATGTAAAACTAACGTGTTTTTACATAGAATTTTTAGGGATGAGTAACTACTGTATGTACTGTAATAAAGCCAACTTGACAAAAAATCACCCACAGTTTTACTAGTTTGTGTAAAACTGTTTGTGAAGGAGGATTCTTAAGTACAGTGTAAGTATTCAAGCTGAAATTTGACAGTTGTAGAATTGTAATCTTGTATGTTTAAAATTAAACAAGTTGTGGGAAGAGTTAAACTGCAAGATTCTCGGATTTAATCTGAGTAACTGTTGCTGTTTAGTTAACAGCCATGATAAAGAACTGGTTTCTTTGTTACTCCCGCGGATTCCAAAACACATTGTTTCCTATGCAGTTGCTGAAAATGTTTTTTTAGTGGTCCTAAAGAGGTCAAGTTCAGTGGCAGAAATGGAATCTTAGGCAAATAAGTAATATGCTTTTGTAAAATATTTTCATTGAAGATGATGGAAGAGGAGTGTAAAGATACTGTATATTGAATAATACCCAATAACAGTCAGTTTGTAATAGATATTTCTGTTGCTTAAGCTTGGGATCACGGCTTGTAAAATTGGATTGTACGGGGACCTTTTCAAGGTTTCTTGTACAGAGGTGGTTATTTTTTTAATCTAAGCTTTTGACCACAGAATGCTGCCTTTTTCCCCCCTTAAGATGTCTAAAATGGAAAAAGAAAAAAGCAGAGCTATCTGCACTTGTGATTCTACTCACAACTTTTCTTAATGAGCAAAATCTGTTTTCTATGTCATTTTTACTTCATACAGTTAAGACACTGAGAGCAGAAGTGAAAAAAAATCAATTCTATTTTGTTGTCTTTCGGTAAAATTAGGGCAGATGCGAGATTAGTTTACTTAGAAGAAATTGAATAAAAGCTTCAGAAGATTCTATAGGAGTAGTAAGAAAGCCAAATGTCAGTCTGTTAGTAAGCCGATGGAGTGTATCTGCCTAGTCTTTTAAGCACCCGTGAAGCTCTGGACTAAAAAATACCAGTGGCATGTATATAATAATTTTCTTTCCTCTTAAACTTAGTTACTGTTTCCTCAAATGCATAAGCGCTAAACTGAGTGAATTTTGTTTATCAAACGCTATTATGGGCCTACAGGTTGGAGGATGTGCATAGTGTAAGTGCCTTATGTTAAGGCTTGTCCTGTGCTGAAGTTCTGTCAGTACAGCTGCCTGTTACAGTTCTGTCCCCAGCTACTAATGGACAGGGCTGCGCTGGCAAAAGCTTGAATGTTGATCCAGATATCTTAGACACTGATTGCCGATGTAACTTGTTTCATGCAAGGCATTTGAGTGAGCTTTCAAAGTCTTGCTTCCTCCTGAGATAAACTGCTTCCCTACTTGGAAGGGCCTGTACTAGTGTGTCGATGGAGTTTTCTTATTGTGTGTGCAGCCACACTGATAAAACTCGGCTGCACCAGGATGGTGCGCACCTGTTACTCCACCCTGCAAACAGAACGGTACATACAGGTAAAAGTACACTTTTGCAGGTGTAATTACACCAGTATGAGGTGTGTATGCCAGCACAGGTCTATTGATTAGGGATTGTACCCCTTAACGTTCCTGCCTTGTGCAATCGTGACAGTGAACATCTGTAGTGTAGATGTGATCATAGTCTTGTCTGTTATTTAATAAAATTCTAATGTTTGCCATATTTCTGGTGGACCTACTGCTAAAGTGCCTTGAATGTTTCCATGACAAATTGCTGTTTAGCTGAATTTAGCTGTGGGAACTTCACTCTGATTCAAAGAAGCACTTTTTGCTACTAATCCAGAATAAAACACGCTTGTAATCCTTGGTGCTGTTCTCATTCTGCTGCACTATCTAGTAAAGTGTTCCATCCCTTCTTTCCTTTAGTTGATTTTTTTCCTGACTGTTCTGATCCCATATGACGCAGTCTTAATTTTTTTTTTAAGTGTTTTACTTGGGAAGTTGATTTTCTAGTCTGAAAGACATCAAAATAAACATCAGTGTGTGTATTTTGTTTAGCATAAACCAGGGAGCTACTTCCTGCATTTTTGCTTGGGGTAGTTATGTCAGACTGTGGAGTCTCTCAGTGTCTTGTCTGTCTGCTGCTTGCACTAGAGTGTGCTGTGTGTGCACAGCACTGTGATTTTGTGCCTACGCATTAAATCCAATGCTTGCAGGAGGTCCCACATTCACTACAAACGTGCAGGTTTGCCGTCCTGTGTGTGTGCGGTTACCTGTCATGGGAGGCAGTGGCCTTCTTACGAGGCTGACCTAAGGTAAGTGAGCAGCCCCATGGAAATCGTGGAAAGGATGATGGTGTATGTGTTAGTTTCAGACATACAGTAGGGAGGGTTTGTCATCATGGGTGACTAAAGATGTTTTAATTTGGAAAGGTTCATTTCTTTATTATCACAAGCAGAGAGACCAGGTGAATGTGTTTATAGTTTTTAAGCGAAACTATTTCTTTTAATTCTTGGAATGAATACATTTGCTTACTTTTTAAAATAATTAAGCTGTCAAGTTGGTTTACTATAAAGTTTATTGTCAATTTGGAATATTTCGTCAATACCTTTCTCAAGTGGGAAAAAAATGATCTTGAGAAAATTATAAAAGTATTGACTCATTTTTAATGAGAGAAAAATCTGAAAGAAAGTTGAACGCTTGTTTCTGTATCTTTGGGAATTAAAAAAAGGTAGTTAATCTTGACATTTTAAATCATTAGGTGATTGGCATCAGCACTGTATCTTGGTAGTATCTGGTGTCATGTAAATGTGTACTTGATGGCCTGTCCTGTATTAAGGCAGGACAAGTTTTGCACCGTACCCTGGACATTTGAAATAATTTTCCAGCACCAAAAATAACCAAAACTGCATTCAAAGTCAGAAAGTCTGCAAACCACAAAACTTAATTTAAATGATTTCCTGGTTTTCCAGGCATGTCTGATTGTAGAAATGTGGTAGTGACAGATGCTGCTGAATTATTTGTGACACCATGACACCACAAGGTCTTACAGTACCTTCAATGATTCTGTGATAGAATGTCAGTGAGATTGAGGAAGGGGGTTTTAACAGAGATGCAGAAGCCTCTGAATTAATTCCCCCCTGCCTTGCCCCATGAGAGCTGGTCACATCGGTGTGCTGAGGTGTCCCTGAGCTTTTCCCTCACATTGTGGCATGGGTACCATCACACACTTTCTTTCCACCGTCTTCAAAGGGTGCAGATTGTCTCTCCTCCAGTGCAGCCATTTCTATCCATTACTTTTGGTAGGAACTGAGATGGGGTATTGCCCAATGCTGAAAATGGAGACTTTCAAAGTATTAGAACTTGTGTTTGTAAAGGGAGATGGGGAAGTGAGGGAAGAAGCAGCAGCTCTGAGTGGAAGGGTGTGACGTGAGACTGGATGGTAGATACTAGTGCTGCCACCCCTGACAAATGAATAATGTTATGTGCGTCTGGGGCTGAAATGCTGTTAGCTAAACTAAAAGCTACCTTAAAACTAGATCTTGGTGATACTTTGTCCTAATTTGGCTATATAGCACTGGCACTGCTTATATTTGCCTATAATTGTTACTGCTTCTTGCAGTATTTAACAAGAGTACACATTTCTTAAATTAGGATGGGGTATTTCTGAGGAATGTGGCTGTAGTAATGAACTATGTAGTACTGAATCTACGCTGCAAATTCCAAAGCTTATTAATGTGTTAATTTTTCAAATGGGAATAATGCATTGATTCTGGAATAGGAAGGAATTAACTGCCACTGTGAAGTTGCTAGTATTGTGGGTACAGGAGGTGGAAGGTTTGTTTATAATCTTGTAATTGATTTAGTGTGTTTATAGCCAGCATAGTCTTTACAGACAAGTGTTACATTTTTTTAGCTTTGTTTGTTTTTATTCTTCTGGGTCTAAGTATAAGCAGTGAAATGCTTGGCTTTTATGCAAGTTTTATTTTAACATGATTTTTCAAATGTAAACTTCTTCCTGCCATAAAATCTTAGTGTTTGCCAGGGATATATGGGCTCTTGACCTTCAACTGCAGCTTGTCTATAGCAGTCAAGTAGTAATTTTTTTAATAGTAAGTTATTTGGGGAGCGGGGGAAGGAGTTCAGGATCACATCAGTTTTCTTATGAGCCTTACGACTGCTGCCTCTCTCCCACTCTCGTTGCTTCTCTCCTGTCACAAGATTCCTATTTCACAACTTCTTGAAAGGTGTTTTCCTTCTTTCAGAAGGAAGATGCTTAGTAATCTGGATACATTTTGTATGAAAATAAAAGACCATATATTAGTTGTTCTCAGTCATCTGATTTTTTTATTGCTTCCCATATACGTAGTCTGCTCTTGCACCTTTCGTGGATGAGCAGATGGAAGGAACTGCACTGCAGCCCTATGTGTAGGTGCTTTCCGCAGTGCCAGAGCAGAACCTGTTCCCTGCTGTTCTTAGGGGTCAGTGCTTGCACCTTTTGTCCGTGGTCTGAAAGGAACTGCTCATTTATGTACAAAATAGGTTTTGCCCTGCTGACTTCCTTTGGGCTGCTCTTGTAACGCGTGTTGATGGAAGGGATTAATTTTGCTGCTGCTTAGTAGCAACAGTGAAGGTTTCCCACGTGCCATCTTTGACAAATAGGGATGTAAAGTAATTTTCAATGGAAACAGTCTTCTGAGTGGAGGTGGCATCAGCTAAGCCATACTAGCATTTCTTTCATTTCCATTGGAAATGTTGTCCTTATCTGAGTACTCAGACAGTATTTTTTTTTCTTGTGTGATGTTAATATATTTGCTTATTAGAAATTTTTTAACACTTAAAGGAGGCATAGGCCAAACCCAGTGCCTCTTCTACAGGGAATAAAATGAGCAAATGATTGGAATCACTGTTACATCATTTTGGAAAGGATGTTTTCTGTCCAGTTCATAACATCCTGCAGTTTCTTTGATATTTAAGAAGTCTGTCCTAGATATTTGGTTCTAGCCAAATACCTTGCATGTCAAGCTTTCTAATTCTGAAAAAACTCACAGAAAAACATAACTAAAGGCCAGTTACAAGTCATTCTGATTGAAGCTAGTGTCTTAAATACTTGCAAAGACTGGATTTGTGTCAGGCCCTGGAGATGAAACAGGTCACTGAGGGATGATACCTCCTTTTAAAAGCTAGAAGGTATAAGACTCTTGTGCTTTGGATTTCTTTGCAGATGCAAACAGTCGTCTTCTCACTAACTATTTTTCAGAAAGTTGCTGAATCTTATATTGGCCATTGTGGTGGTTTGACATTTCTGTCCTGCCCTTGGGCCCTCACCATTGAATTTCCACAAGGTATCTAAACCAGTAACTGGAGCTTCAATATGAAGACTTTAAAAAACAAACAAAACAAAAAAAATCGCAATCAACCAAATAAAAAAAAACCCCAAAACATGCCTTTTTTTCTCTGTCACAGCAGGAGTAAATGTTTGTTAAGCAACAAGTCAAATGACTCATGCAGGTATTAGGGTCTGTCACAAGGCTTAAATATGAGGTGAACCTTGCTTCCTTGGAGGCTTGCGTAGGGGTGAGTATGTATGAGATCTTTCAAAATCAAAGACATCCTACTGTAGGCTGAGTAGGGAATAAGAGAACTAATAGGAGCCAGATGTTAATAATTTGGACAAAAATATTCATGCAAGGTGCTTGTAAATAATGAGATACCAGAATTCATGCAGATTACAGCAAATTGGCTGAGTATTGAAGGGTGCTGTCATCCAAGAACATAGAATAAGGTGCAGTGTGTATTGTCATTTAGACGTTGACAGTGAGGATTAGCATTTATGAGAGGATAAAGATCACTAATCTTTCATATATGAGATTCCTCAAAAAGCTAAATAAAATAGCTAGCAATCTGAAAAGCTGAAACTGAGGAATTCACCTTGAATTCTGACATAGTTTAGGTGTTTGGTTTTTTTGTTACACAAGACCTGAGATACTGGAGAAATTATTTCTTTTGGTTGTTTTTAGTTCATGTTTAAGGTTATATTACTAAGCTGTCTTTCAAGATCCTTTTTTAGAGTGAAGTCTTTCCAGCTAACCGAGGCAGTGAATTCTTAATGCACCTAAAATGATAAGTTCCAGAAAAGACAAAATCTTTATGCAATTTGGGGACCCACTGAACATTTTATTACCTCTTCAGGGAAATAGGAGGAGAAAAAAAAAAAAGGAGATACTGATGTGAATGTGTATTTGTTGGCAATTTGGTGAATTGGCCTTTGTCTAAAATTATAAAGACAAGAAGATGGGTAAATGTTGGTGTTCTTTTTACAAGCTTTGCTCTGTTATCATCAGATTAAGATGTTATATCGAGGCATCTTTAAAAGGGATTAATGAAGTGCCAGCAGGTCCAGATATCTTGGAGCTGCCTGTCCTGCAATTAGCACCTCTCAGCCTGGTGTTACTGGCATAGATCATCTCTCTCCTTCCTTTTTGCCTGAGATTTGTAGACTGTTGGGTTACAAAGATGGCAGTAGATCACAGAATGCTTCATATTTACAGAAATGTGGAGTGGTATTACAAGCTTTCCCTCTTTTTTTAATTTTATCTATCGATAAAGACATGTTGGAGGATGGATTTTTATGTATATTGCGTGTTTGTGAACAACTGGTATTGCAGTATCATCAGGATTTGGAATTTGGGAATATCTTTTCTTTTGTTAGATTGGCTGCTGATCCTGCTCTGGAATTTCTGCAAGCCATGTGTACTGGAAAACACACAGGTTTGCAGAGTTTAGAGAATCCACAGGGATGTTGAATGTGAGTGATGGCTTCTGGAGTCTGACAGAGCGGGCAGCCCTGCGTTTGCGGGTTTGTCACTGCTTGAGAACAGTTGACCAAATTAAAATGAAAAGCTTTGTGATTTCTTCTAGGGTAGGATACTTTGGTGCTTTAATTGCTTCTGGAATTTAGGTCCAGGATGAATTCAAGTGCCTAACTTGTTTTGGGGAAACTGGAACACTTTACCTGCAAACTACTGGGGGAAGAAAAACCTGAATAAATATTCTTGGCTGAATAATCTTTCTCAAGATACTATGCATCAGCTTTATGCTCCGCTTTTAGATAAGTGACTGTTCTGTTTCACTGGAATGCTTACCGTATTACAGTTTGCAAGCTTAAAAACGGAGTCTTGACTGAGGGGGCAGTTAATGAAGTCCCGCTGGCTGAGATCTGACGAGCACGTGCTGCTTGGTGGTGGTGTGCACGTGTTAATGAGCCAGCAGCAAGGGGCTACACCAGCTCAGCCTGCCTGAACGGATCTTGTCCCCCGTCCCTCTTCTTGCATGTCTTTGCACTAGTTTGGATGTTCATTTTTTAAAATCTTTTTGGATCGCTCTTCGATGGGTTCATTTCTGGATTCAAAACCTGGATTCACAAGCTGCGTGTTTACTAAGTATTGGGGTGACTCTTTCTGCAGCAGAGGTACATGGGTGGATGTGGCGTAGCCCATGTAACTGAGCACGGGAGAAGGGAGCAAGTAGCAGCCCAATTTGTGTTAGGGTTGTAATTGATTCTTCGTAGTCCACAAATGCGGATTTTTAATAAGCACCAGGAATCCTTTGTTTAATGAGGACCTGCTGTGTATGTTTTGTTTCCATTTAAGTCAACCTAGGATTTATATTGACAGAGTTTACTTCATCCACAAAGGGGAAGATATTTTTCCTTTAAGAAACTCTTGATTTGTGTTTCTACCTTTATTTACAGTCAGCTTTAAAACCTTAGGCATTTTCAGTGGAGAGTGCTTATCACAGAAGTTGTTAACCCATGCAAAACTAGAGGACTTCATGGACTTCTCTGTCCATATAGAGATTCTTGCCTCATATTTTTCAAGGTATATAATAGCCTTTTTAAAGGAGATGTGGCAGAAAGGCAGGATGATGCTGGTAAGAGTTGCGATTGATGTACTGTATTAGGAGGAATGAGATTATTTGATCACAGATGTTCAGTTCCTTTAAAACAAGCTAGCCAGTTTACTGCTTCAGCTTCTGTCAGTATCTCAGCTGCAATTGAGTAGCTGACAAACAGAACAAAGTGTACAAACAATCATACTGAATTGGGAAAAAACCCAGGTAATTGAAGACTACAAAGTTGCCTTATATTGTAGTAAATATTTTTGTAGGCAGTTACTAGAACGTTTGCTTAGAAGTGCCAGCAGACTTGCTAGGTTTAAAAATGTAGTTGTGAATTAAGGCTTTGTGCTTTTATGTTTTGATAATCTTTGATTTTTCAGCTTCTTTTAGGCATTTAAGTTTAACCTATGTTAAGATGCAGTTCTGCAAAAGCGGATTAGTGTAAAATAAGTTTGAAACTTACTCAGTTTTTCCTGAAAAGTAATTTGGACCAAATGGGGAGAGAAGAAAATGGAGATACTAAATAGTAATAATAGTAAAAACCCAAGCATTTTATAGCAAATGTAGGGAGTCTGCGATTTTAGTGTTTTAAGTGTTTATGTTTCAGTGTTTTTATACCTCTCAAATTTGAAATGATTTTAAAACTGCAGTTCTGTTGATTTTTTTCCCTGTAATAATACAAGTAATAGTAATGAGATAACATCTACTAGTGCAAAAAGCAGCACGATTCTTCCATAGAATCTCTTACTTCTCAATTATTATTTGTGTTGAAAATGCTGTTTTAGGTGAAATCAGAGCTGTAGACTCAGCACTGTACAGCCTTGCCACTGGGTGGGGTATGACTGCCGCTGTGAAATGTATTGTGTTGAACGAGCCAGAATGCCTCCTAAGAAGCGAGCGTGCCAGTTCTGGTTTTGGAATGCTTAAATGATACCAGCTCTGTGGCTCAGATGTAATTGTAAAGAGCATGTTGCACACAGGACCTTGAACATACAGATACGTAATTGTGCACTGTGAATACAGTCCTTTAGACAGTTCTTTCTTTAATATGTTGCTGCTTAAATTATTCAAGTAACATGCACTTTTTGCATGTTCTGAGGCATAGTCTGTTTTCATAGTTTAGTATAAGAGTTGAACAAGAAGTTACTAGCTGACTTTCCATCTTCCTTTAGGCATATCACTTAAAAATTGCATGATGTGTGATCAGTTGGAGATTCTGAACAGGGAGATTGAGAGGTTGTTACAGAACAACAGCGTGGAAGAAGGCACTTTAAACTCAGACTGTCTTCAGCCATCTGTGACTGACTCCCTGGATATAATCACTGATTCAGACAATGGAGCAAAATACATATTAGAGCAGGTATTCAATACCATGAGATACAGCACTAGGATCTTTAAAATTAATTTATTTTATTGTCTTATTTTTGTTTAATTATCTCCTCTTTTTGGAGCGGAAATAGCTGAGGGAAAGAATGTAGGTAATGTAGGTAATCCCCTATAGAGAAGGTAGAGGTGAAGGAAATACTGATGTGGATCTAGCTGTGTACTCGTGGGATTTTTTCCTGATTCTGCTCTGCACAGTCATGCAAACTTTGAGAGTTCTTGTTCATGAAATAATAAAGTGATGCACTGATGAGAACTAATTTTGAGGAGGGGGTTGTCTTTTCCCCTCTCCTTATTTTTGGGACAGTGACATAGCATTGGAGAACACCTAGAGATGATAATTGCTTAGGAAGTAAAATGTGTTTTTAAGCAGTAGCTGCGCTTTAAGAGTTAGGGACTTGAGAGATTTGAAAATAATGATGTATTCTTCAAAAAGAAGAGCCAGGCTGTGTAATGGCATGTCAAAGATTGTCTAATCTGTTCTTAAATGTGTATGTCTCCCCACCTGGAGTGTTAACAATTAGTTTTCACTCCTTTGAAAGCATTAGTAGTGTTTTAGTTATTTCCTACACCTGCTATGGCGGTTCCCCAGTGTGTTTAAGTGCAGAATGCTGACACGCAGAGTCGATGTCCAGTACTGTTCTTTTGTCTTCACTGATTTATTTTATAGGTCAGTTCAAAAGTGGCTTTTTCTATCCTGTCCGTCTGGTCCTCTTTTTCCTCCCAGATTCTTTTGCAGTGTTCTTCTAGTTTGGTAGGCTACTTTGGGTTAAATACAGGCTTTTCCTACTGATTTTCAATCTGAGGTGAGCTCAGAAGCAAGCAGTGTTAATGTTCTGTTGCCATTCTGCATGCGAATTGGTACCCCTAGACTAAACAGTTGTTCAGGTGCTTTAAATGTGATTTTTAAATATTTTCCAAGAGTTAATTTTGGGGAAAATGTGTTGTTATTGATATAATCTGATATTCTTGAAATAAAGCTTCTGAAATTGTCTATATTACAAACCTTTTAGTGAAAGGGACAGTGATAAGGAATATTCCGTAATTCTGAAGCTTAACTATACTTTCTTATTATCCCACCTTGAAAAAACCACAGAGTAGCCACTTGGATTTAAAGCCTCAGAGCTGCAGATGTTTTCTGTGATTAAATTTAGTAATGTAAACTGGTAAATCTTCCCTACTATAAGCTTGGGTGTGCTGATGGTGTTTAAAAGCATTTCTGCATTTTCGTTGCATATTGTGCGCTTATTAAATTTCACTCTGAATGCTTTAAAATACTGTAAATGGAATAGACTTGTTGGTTACTCTTTATTACTGTTCTTGGAAGTCTTCATGGGATGTAAATTAATGGATAAGGGTACAATTATATTTTGTATTTATTTCAGAGGTCTCAACTGTTGATAAGTCGTCGACGTGGTACTGCTTTACTTTGACTTTTCCAGTTTCATTGTCTTTCTGAAAACAGAAAACTGTCAAAAAGGCAAAACAACAGAATTTTCTTTATAATGTAATAGAGGCAAAACAATTCCAAAATTATGTAAACAATAGTGGGATAAGTTCATAAATATATCAGTGCCTTATTTTGTCTTTTTTTTTTTTTTTTTTTCTCCCTAGGAGCCAGCAGGAAAAAGAGGATTGATAGTATTTGGTCCTGCTGACAGCTCCGAGACTCAGCCTGGCACTTCTGGATCTGGAAATTCAGCATGTGCCGGAAGGATAATGCTGAATGACTCTGATCCTTTACTGCCCTCCTCTGGCTCTCCTTTTCATTCGTCTCTACAGGGAGAAACCGTTCGAACCTCTAATGCTGTGTCAGGTAAAGCATATAGAGGACATTGAAGAGACTTCTTATTTCTTTCATTTTATCTGGAATTTATATCTCAGAATTTGGATTACCTCTGCCTGTAGCTTTTAACTTCATCTTCCAAGGTAAACAAAGATGTAAACTTTGTTTTGACTTGTTCCCTTACTTCTATTGCAGGTTTTTTTCTGGTGTGAATATAATTTTGTAGAGTGGGTTTTAATTTTATTTTTTTTAAAAAAAAAAGGTATCGTTAGTAATTTTTTTTTACCTGTGTAGCACAGGCTTGAAATTCACTTTTGATTCTGGCTGTAATGTTAAAAGTAATCAGTTACTATTTAAATTGATGGTCTGGATTCTGCTGCTTTTACTGCTACATTTATAGTGTCTCATGGAAATGACTCTTGAGTTACAATTTCAGTGTTAACTCTTAACATAGCTACATGGATGTTACCATTTCCATAGCATTGACAGCTGCATTTCTGTTTTAACATTGCTAAACATAATGCAAGAAAGCAGAGGAGTTGCACTATAGCGTGATTGTGTTTGATAAGGCAGAACGTTAATGCAGCTGATGCAGTATATGTAATAAGGAGGCATTTATTACCAGTGTACACTGCAAGACTGGGAAAAACTTAGTGAAGGATGCCTCTGAAAACTTGGAGCTGTAATGTATACAGCTGTTACTTTGATTCTTTCAGCAAGTACTTTTGTTTAGGAATTCTGTTAGTGTTCCCTTTTGGCTTACCTTGAACCAGAAATAATGCGCTTATAACTACAACAAAAACATTTTTGTGGGAGAGTTGGGGGTTGTTTCTTGTTGTTTTTAAAATAGTGTTTCTGTTTACCCAGTTCATTGAGATATACTTACTACTGTGTATTATAGTTTCACATGAGCAGTGTAATTGCAATGACAGCAAAACATAATTCCTGCATTTGTTTAGGAGAGCGTTTACATGACATGATTTAATTTAAAATATTTCACCATGATGTAATATCAACTTGAATACTTGTTCAAACCAGGTTATTCCTGAATTGCTCAAAATGCGGTCTCGGATTTTATATTTATTTTTGTTATTTGCTTCTGTCTTATCAAACAAGAGAGTCTCCTAGTGTGCTGGAAATGCCTTTTTGAGAAAAAAGGGATCCTGGTTGTCAGCACAGATGTTTATTTTTTTTCTATGGCTCCATCTGCACTAGTTGGAGGTTCTTTGAGACTCTCTTTTTTGGTCATTCTGGTAGATCATAGAGGCTGAAAACCTTTTTTGTAAATAATCAAGTCAAGGAGCCTTTCTCAAGTTCTATTGAACATAGTTTTTTTTGTTTCTTCCAGAGAGATGTTTGAGAAGACTTCTATTTTGTTCTTTTCTGTTTAATATATTTTGTCCAATAAACCTTGTTAGAGAAATAATGAAGGGGAAATATATTTCTCTATCCTGCATACCCACTAGTGTTTCTGAGACAACTTAAAAATAGCGGCTGAACTGTGTAATAGACAAAATATAGACCTAGTTTACTTTAATAAGGAAGACTGGGATATTTCTCTGGCTCTTACATTTTGTTTAAAATCTAAAACCTTATTATTCTTTGACTAACCCTGTGTTATCTAAACAGCAGTATCTTATTAGCATATGGGATTACATCATAATGTTTAATAATTACTCAGGCTATGAATATTTTTGAATCTCAGTTTTGAACCTTATGTTTATTTTCAGCATATCAGGGTCTCCATACTATGGAACAAGCTGTAAGTTCACAGCCAGTGCCATTAGAATCCGAGTCTAATACTGACAACATGGAAAATAGTTCTCCTGGTAAGTTTTCTTCTTTTTAAATTGGGCAGAAAATATGCTTTTTTGTCCTCGGGGTGTGTGTGTGTATATATGTGTGGATATATATGTATTTAAATAACAAAAGAGTTTATAACAGCTGAATGATGATGGCACAGTATTCCTACTTAATGGCTACTGCTGTGGTGTTACATTCACAAGAAAGTATTTTATCTGTTTTCAGGGTCGTAACATGGGGTGGAGATACATACATATATGTATCTAGATGTGTTACCACAAAGAAAATAATACTATGTTGTGAAAAAAAACACTTATGAAAAAACACCTTCATTCATCACCAGTTTAATAACTCTGCCCTTGTTTTTAGCATCAGTTTTGGATGAGAAAGGTGAGCAAAGCAATGAGGAGGAACAAAAAACTATCAAGCCTACAAGTAAAGAGTTCAGGAAAACCTGGGGGTTTCGAAGGACTACGATTGCAAAGCGGGAAGGTGTGGGAGATATTGATGTAGACTCTAGTGAACAACAGCCACAACAGCAGCAGCAAAGCTTAAACCTCAGGCGTAGTGGACGGCAACCAAAGCGGACAGAGAGAGTGGAAGAATTTCTTACCACAGTAAGACGTCGAGGAAGGAGGAGTGTTCCTACTGCTCTGGAAGATTCAAGTGAACTGGCATCCTGCCCAGCTACAGATGCTGAAACCGCTTCAGAAGACAGTGTTGAGAGCATTCCAGATACAAAACCTGCAACTCGGCGGATTAGCACTAGGAGTAGTAAGTATCAGAAAGGCTCTAAAAGCAGACGCACAAAAGAAGAAGAAGAGGAGGAGGAGGAGGAGGAGGAAGAAGAAGAAGGTGATACTTCTGATAGTGACAGTGATGGGTTGACACTAAAGGAACTGCAAAATCGACTAAGGAAGAAGCGTGTTGAACAGAAACCTGTGCAGCTGACCTTGAAGGATATACAGAACCGCCTGAGGAAGAGAAATTCAGAACAAGATCCTACAGAAACAGGTGATGCCCAGTCTGAAAAACAAGTTGAGTCTGAGCTGCCTGTCAAACAGGAGCCTGAGACTGCAGACAGCACTGACATTGCAAGCCAGGTGGTCGTGTCTGAGGAAGACACTGAAGATCTTCAGGTTCAGAAGGAGGTAAAGCCTGCCCTTGGCACAAAAGAGATCACAGATGAAGAACCCGAAGAACTGCCCAAAAGTAAACCTGAGTCTGAGATTTATGACCCAAATGCACTGTATTGTATTTGTCGTCAGCCGCATAACAACAGGTAGGCAAGGTTTCAACTACACATGTGGTGCGGGTAGTTGGAAGTTTTCTGTGATGAAAAATTAAACCAAATGCTAACATTTACTTTTTGAGTGAATAAACAAGCTGTTGGATTGCTTTAAAGTTTGGGTCAGAGTTCGTCACAAATATTTGAAAAGAGGGGATAAGCAAATGAATACAGAAATGAACAGTGGGGCAGAAATGAACAGTATACTGGTACTTTAGTGGGGTACTTAAGATCTGCTTGAAATATCTGTTAAGTGTTAATTGTCTTTTCATTTCACAATGTTTTACTGTTCCTTGGTTGGTGTTTTTGGTTTTTTTCAGGTTTATGATTTGTTGTGATAGATGTGAGGAATGGTTTCATGGTGACTGCGTGGGTATTTCTGAGGCTCGAGGGCGATTGTTGGAGAGGAATGGTGAGGACTACATCTGTCCAAACTGCACCATTCTACAGGGACAGGATGAGCCTGTTTCAGAAATAGACCAGCAGGAAGCTAAAGCGGGGCAAATAAATGTGGATGGCACAGAATTCACAAGCATCGGAACAATTGAACAAAAATCCGTTGAGGACCAAGGAATCAAGGGTAGGATTGAAAAAGCTGCAAATCCAAGTGGGAAGAAAAAACTAAAGATATTTCAGCCTGTAAGTATTTGATTTGTCTCTTATTCTCTGTATTTCACTTGAGTGCGTTGTGACAATGGCTTACTTGCATGGCTGCAAACCCGACTTTGTTTTTTCTGCTAAACAGTAATGTTTAGCTTTAAGTTTATCCGTAGTTCTATCAGTACAGGAACTAAAACTAAGAAAGTGGCTTTTCTGAAGTGGGGGATTTAGAAGTTTTATGTAGGTGGAAGGAAATGCCACACTACGGCTTTGTGCTATTCTGCCCTGGTTAAATAATAAGGTGTTCTTTTAATAAAAATACTAGAATTCTGGACTGACTTATACTAGCTCTGAAATAATTTCAAACAGTTTTTGACATTTTCAATGATAGTGAAACTTTTTACTTGACAAGTGTCTGTGTTGGAGTTCATTCCAGCTGTACTTTCTCTGTACTTCCAGTTAGTCTTTGAAGTTCTGATTTTTTCCTGATGCTTCTTCAGGTTATTAGTACAGAGACAGTTCTGCCTTTTTTAACATTAAAATATGTATTTTGAATTCTGTGATAAAATAGAAAAGAATTTTAGATTTTGTGATGGCAAGTTCCATGCCAAGTTCAAAATACAGGCAAAGAACCTTCTTCAGCTCAACATACACAAAAAACATCACGCTATAGTGGTTGTCTTTGTACTGCCCAAGCTATTGTCATAATGTCAACATCTTAAATGCTTTCCTTTTCTTCTTACTATGCCTTGAAGAGCATGTTTAGTGCATTTGCTGTTAGAATGGTACAGCTGTTCATGTTTTTTGTGTATGAATTTGTTCTTTCACACCTAATCTTTAAATTTTGAAATCATCCCTAGAAAAGTATTATGATTTTGAATATAAGCATCTCTCTGGAGGAATCTGTCTGTTATAGTACATGTTCTACAAAACATTTATGGAACATCACCCACTTGTAGTCAGTTTAAGTAGTAGAGTTATCCATATCAGCATAGTGAGCTTAATGGATAGGTCAGAACAGTTTAAGCTTAATATATAAATATTTACTATTTTAAGATAAATACGTAGAAAACAGTATTTTTCTCAAAAATGTTCTCAAGTAGTTTCAAATATATTTGTATTCCTTTGTACACAAAAATGTTGTTGAGGGTCCAGTTCTGTTGGTGTTGGTCTGCATTTCACTGACAGCGTTAGTATTAATTTTAAGTTCTGCTTCTGAGTATCACCAGTTACTCTTTGATATTAGCATGCTGACAAGTTCCTTGAATGTGTTAGGCATCTCGCCTTTAGTGAAAGAAAAACATAATTAATTCATTGCTTCTTATGGAAGGAACTGCTTATATTTTAGGTATTCTTTTGGCATTTGGAAGGGGTATGGAATTGCTCTACTTGTGTTTGCAAGGCGGTACCATGTTCTGAGAGCACTGAGCAGTCGAGTCTGTGTTGCAGCCCGTGCTGTCCTTCATTCCTCAGTTAAGATCCCTCTATGGCTTGTATAAACAAGCTCTGTGCTCTCGCTGCAGAATTCCCTGCCCATTCTGGGCAAAAAGGTCGTTGCTATTTCTTATGTTGATGGGCTGAAATCACTCTGTGTTACTGTGACTGAACAGTCTCGTTATTTAGTTTATCTGTTCTCTTACACCAGTATTCTACACACTTTGAGAAAGACTCATTTTTGTTGCTGTCCATAAGCAACAGCTGTAGAGTTTTGGGTTGTGATTAAAACTCTTAGAAATTGTCTTAAGTGCAGACACCAACACTGAAAGTTTTGTCATCATCTGAGTAAATGCCCTTAATTAGAAATGACAGCTCAGTTAGTCTGAAATTTGAGGCGCATCTTAGGGAATGTGAATTGATGGTTGTTTCTTGCACTTAAGTTTGGTGTGTACATGATGGAGAAGTATTTTAAAGCATAAACTTAATTTTTATAGGAAAACTCTCAAACCTGGGTTTTTCCTGCAGCACATGATGCTGCCGTACTGACTTTTGGGGAAAAATGAGCCACGCTATGCAAATAATACTATTTTTTTTACTGTAAACATTCCTGAAAAACTTACTTTTGGTAATTAAAAATTGCAGATTATTGATACATGAGAGGCTAAAACGACTGTAGTTCTGAGTGTTAGGTATAATGTTTTTAGGAGTGCTCTAGAAGAGTGAGACTAAAGGCATAACACCCATAGACAATACATTGGAGCCTGTAGAGCTTCCACGTATTTCTAGGCTTTGACCTAACGTACTCTGTTTTCGAGTAATGTGCTATTTTCTAAATCTTAACATTTAAAGAGGAAGTTCATAGTATATAACACTTTGATACAAATGGAGGGTATTTGTCAAGTAGAGGAAAATACAGATTGCATACACAGACTTCTTAATGCATAAGAAGTACTCAGCTATGGCAAAGTTATCTGGGAGAAGGATTGTGTTGATGTAAATTGGAGACCTAAAGCTAAAACTGGTAAACCTCTAGAGCAAGAATTATCTGTACACCTGAATAGCAGAGTACTTCCTTTTGCAGTAAAATGTGTTTTAGAAACTTTGCTCTTGAGAAACCAGTTCTGCATTATTAAGGAGATTTCTCACATGATGTAGAGGATCAGAAAAAAAACATTTGTGTCCTCATAGGATCGGAAAATTTAGGAAACCAGCCTGCCTTAGTTCACTGCCAGCAGACCAACCACTTGAAAATAGTGCATTACAAGAGTGAAATTCTTAGATTTCTATGGGTTGTTTCTGTTATATCATGAAAGAAAGTTTTCACGCTGGCAGTTGTGCAAGTCACTAACAGTCCTAGCTGCGGTCTGCACATATGTATGTAAGCATTTCTTCATATTATAAAGGTATATTTCTGTTGCTTCCTCTTCGAAGTTTGAACTCACTCTGTTTCAATCCATAGATAATTGAAGCTACTGGTGCATCAAAGTGCATTGGTCCTGGCTGTTTTAACTTGGCTCAGCCTGATTCTGTGTACTGCAGCAATGACTGCATTCTCAAACACGCGGCAGCCACAATGAAGATTTTAAGTTCTGGCAAAGATGCAAAACCAAAACCTAAAGAGAAGATCAAACCAAAATCTGAAAAACCGGTCATGCCAAAATCTCAGCTGCAGGTAAGCTAAGTATAAGCAGTATACTTTTTATTTTAATTTAATTCTGAATTAATTTTACCTTTTTTTAACTCTAAATTACTGAGTTTTGGGCAGTAATTTGGAATTACTGTGAATTGTGAATTGATGTGACTGCATTGCATCTATGCTTTGGGAAGCAAAAAGATGAAATCGAAGCCACCTGCTTTCCCTTTTGAGATCACTATAAAATGGGCAGTAGTTTTTCAAACAAAGAACCAAACCCCCCACACCTTGATGGTAAATACTGTCGTTTTGAGGCGGTTTCTTTACCATTCTCTTTTACTGAAGTTACAGTGTATATTACCTTCGCTTTATAGACTTAAATCTGAAATTACATCATTTCAAGTGTATTTATAGGAGCTTACTATAAAAGAAATTTGTGTACGTGTATGTAACTGTATCCTCTGCTTGTTTGTAAAATATAATACGTATTCTATGATTATTAGTAATTAAGCTTCTTCTAATCATACAGGCAGGTATTAAGCCTCTTTCAAACCAAAAGAGACAATTTCCTGAGAAAAGAGAGGTGAATATGAAGAAGACTCTTTTGCCGACTGCCAAGACGGAGGCGAACACTCAACCTATTGCTAAAGAGCCAGCAGTAGAAAACACCACACCATCCTGGGCAAGCGATCATAATTACAATGCTGTAAAGCCTGAAAGGACTGCTGCCATTTCATCTTCACTGTTGTTCAAATGTATGTATCGCATAGGGATATTCCTGAATAATTGTTTACATTTTCTTTGAATAGCCATCTATTCTTGGCTCCACAAGACTAGGGAGTTTAGGATTTTTATATTTTTTTTTTCCTTAGTATGGCACCAAACTACTTTTCTTCACCTTCAAAGGTTTGCACACAGAGATGAACACAAATAGGAGACACTTTTAGGAGTTTCATTTGTGTCACATGTATGATTAAGAGCCTATCAATCTACCCAGCTGATTTCTGGATGAAAACTACATGATTAAGCTTTAATTTTTTCCTGTAAAGACAATAACAGTTTCTAATCTAGAAAAGGTAAGTATCGATACATTCATGTTCAGCTTTACAGAAGGGTTGCACAGTGTCAACCGTGAATCAGCCATTGTCTGTATTAATTTGAATTGTATTTTCGTAATTTAGATTTGGCACCTTTCTCTCAGGTCTTGCATTTTCAGTGCTAGTGCCGAGAACGAAATCTTCAACGTGGTATCCAATGATACTGACACTTCTGCAAACAGCTTTTAGCTGTCCAGTGTATCAAAGTTCTTCCTGCTGCTGTTCTTCCTTACATGAAATAATTTAAGGACCATTCTTTACTTAAGTTTGGGGGGAGGCGGTACTTTTTTTTTTCCTTTATATTTTCATACTTCACACATTATCCACACACGCAAGAACACATCTGAAGTGGATATTATGCAGAAATATTGCCTTGGATATTTTTGCATGGTTTTGAATTAACATCCTTATAACTCATATAAAGGTAAGTAATTACTGCGTTGTAGCCTGAACAAGTCTTTCTGCTAATGACATTTTTTTTATTAGCTCCAGCTAATTAGTTTTATAATGCAGTGGTGGAACTTCGGATGAAATCTTCCATTTCACATTTACAAAACACATGACCTGGTGTCTAATATTTATTCACTTGAAGATTAATGCATTCAGAAATGCAGTTCTCACAGCTTTCTTAAGCATGTTTTAGCCAATTTTGCATTTTCTTTTCAGACATAAACCTGATTATTAAACAATTATATGTAAAGTAACACATAAGTTTATAAATTATCTTTTGAGATTATTTTTAGGTGGAATTTTTAAGCATTGAGGGAACGCTGACTACCTTAAATTGCTGTTTATTCTTACAGCATACAGTAGACTTACTAGGTGTATTTTAATTGTGTTTACCCACATCAAATGTTTTAAATACTTAAAATTTTCCCTGCATATTTTGTTACTTGGGCCCTGTGCCTCTTTTATAGAGAACTCTTAAGATGCATATTTTGATAAACTTGGATTTTTAATTTTTTTTTAAAGCTGCTTCTAAAGAAGCTGTAGCTTTTTTGTCAGAAGCTGTGCTGTTTTAAATGTAACTAAAATGAGGAAAGACGTAAATGAAACTATAAGGGCTTATTTTACATGTCAAGTTGTTATGGCACTTTCTGTCTCAATGTAATTGCAAGTGTCTATATAACCGTATCACTTAAAATGTCCTTATTGCTACAGGGTTTTTTCTAGGAGACAGGAATTACAGGTTTTGAGGCTGCAAGTTTGGGCTTTTTTTAAGGGGGGTGCCTCTTAAGTTTTACCACACTGGGAGTTATACAGATTTAACAAATTCCAGTAGAAAATTGGATTCCCGTAGCTAAATTGTTAAATTGGTTCAAAAATATGTGTGTATACCAGACTTCAATAATGAATAGGAAACAACATAGTTCGTGTGATGAAGAACTCTCATATCAAATGCAAGGGAGAGTTTCAGATTGCTATTATTAAGGTAAGTTGTACTAATATGCGGGCTCTCTGTGCCATTACTAAATTCCCAGGTAAATTGTTTGTGTATTTGTGAAAAAATTTGTCCTGCTTTTTGATTGGATGGGCTTGAGCTGTAATCTTCCCGAGAAGCCGCTGTTGCCTCATCTTTAAGAGCCGTTCTACAACATTTTATTCACTTAACGAATCTTCTGTGTTCTTCAAAACGTAGAAGTTAGAGCATTATGGAAATTTGTGAGACTCACCTCATTTCACCTCAGGTATCTAAAAGTTAGAACTCTTGAAGTCTGAGGGTAGTCTGTCAAGAAAAGCACCTTCAGTGGACAAAACAATCTGTTTTAGACACTAATCTGGGAACAAAGTGACTCACCATTTAGAAATGCGTATTTCTGGACATAGGTTATGAAAGGCGTTTAAGATGTCATTCAGACATCCAGGTGTCTCATGTTTGCACTGAAGGTCACCTAGAGGAGAATAAGGACGGGATTCTTCAATATACAGTGTCTCAAAATACCACCTGCTTTCACCCAGAGCTTCAAGCCATGTTCTGCAAATCGTGATTTGTCACCTCAGTGCGCGAGGCCCTTTAAGAATTAAGGAAACCTATGATTAGCAGAACTACTCTCTAATACTCTTTCCATCAGTCATTTTATCATATTTCAGACATGGATTTACTTTATACGTTTGTCCTGTACATGTCAAGTGCAAGACTTTGGGTTTGTTACATACAACAGTAGTTTTATTAAGTAATAGCAAGAAGAAAATCAGCCATTCTTACAGAGGTACTGGGTGTATTTGCATCTAAACCCTGCCACCAAACCCCCTTTTCTCCTCCCAGCCTATTTTGCATCTAAAAAACCCGAAGAAAGTATATTTGGTGCTAATAGTATGTGCTTATGTAGAGCAGCGATTTCTTTTTCTCTGTTACCCCGCTAGTTCATGTTTCTTTACTTCATAATTTTTTTCAGTAGCTTTTTTGGGGGTGAGTTAGGGCTGTACTTGGAAGTGACTTTGTACACCAAAATCTGGAGCCTCATTAATGACACTGTGTAACGTCTTGGTGTTCCCAGTGAAAATAATCGTATTTATTAATTTAATAACTAGAGTGGGAAAGTGCTTGACCTTGCTTTGCTAAGTGAGTATGAAGTACAAGTACTTCTAAAAGTTTCAGGCAGTGTTTGAACTACACGTACAAGAGGAGGTTAGGAATGTTAGGGAATGTGTCACATTCCCTTTCAGAAGTGTTGCTTTTAATTTTGTTAGGAAAATTGGTATTAATTTCATATGCGGTGCTCAACTTTAATTTCAAAAGTCACCCTAGCTTCCAAATTGGTACGAGTATGTGGATTGTTGAGATTTAGAAATGTTGTTCAGAGATTCAATTTGTGATAGAAATCTGGAACTAATGTGAGCTAGTGCTAATTACCAGTATTTAGGTCATATCAAAGGAGATGTAAAATTCATAACAAATGCAAAACAGACTCTGGTTTGTGTAGTAAGATCACCTAGATGTTTGTGGGGAAGCACCACCCAAAATGATTTCCAAAATTTTGGTAGCAGACTAACATACATCTTAAAATAACAGGAAGCATTATTTTTAATGATATTAGAGGAGGAGAAACTTTTAAACAGTATAATATAAACATGTTTTATTCCAGAAGGATCCCCAAAAGCAGTTTGTGTCCACTGCTTATTTGACACTGCTGATGGCTTTTTGTATTTAACATTTTATGCTAATTAATACCATATATTGCATTTGTAAGAATAATTGTCCATTGTATTCGCTGCTGCCCTGTAAAGAGGGGCTAAAGGAACACTTCAAACGTGAAGTTTGCTGATGCAGAGGTTTATCAGCAGTGTCAGTGTGTGTGTCTGGAGCACCTGAAGTCAGGTTTTCTGTTTGATAGAACAAAACGTGAGACTTTTTTTCATGATTTTGCTGTTAATTGTCAAATAGAAGTCAGCAGCAAATGTATCAGCAGTTTTAAAATAGAAAATGAATCCAAAAGGAGGGGAAGATGATAGGTGTTTACAGTATCCCAATTTTTAAACTACCCCGTCATAAGTATACCAAGTACTCATCAGGGCTTTGAATCTTTGGAGTTCGGCTGACTTACTAGAGTTAAAAGAAATGCATGAACTGATGATTTACTCAACTTGGGTGCTAAAGCCATGTAAACATCTTCACTGCAGTTATTGATAAAAGCAACTAAGTGTACAGGAGACTGAAGAGGATTTATTAGATAAAAAATAAACATCAAATGTTTATTTCTTATTATTGTTCTTGGGGGAGAACTTCTTGAGAACTTTATACCAAGCCACTAAACTTCTGTTTGCTTAAGTGCAGACAGATAAATAGTATGAGTTTATAGCTCTGTCGTATCTTATTTGGTACTAGTACTTCATAAAAGTTGTTGATGAGCAGGACTGGATGGATGGGAAGTGTTAAGAGAAAAGCTCGATGTTTGTGGTATCTCTCCTGCTTTACAGCTGTGAATTATGGAGAGACAACGCTGCCACCTCCTGGAAGCGGGAGGCCAGTTATGTCAAGCTCTGGCTCAGATGACACAAATTTCCTTTTATTATCCCCTTTCAGTTTTCTTCAGTTCTTCTGCAGCTAAACTTTTCTACACACAAGAGCTACTCACAAAGTGAAGTGTTTGCTTGTATCGATCTCAGATACAAAGGGGCACTTGGACTGCTTCGTTCCTGTACACCTCTAGCAAAATACAGAGACTTTGTAAAGGGAATACAGTCATACTGGGAGCCCATCAGAAAATGTGATGTGCATACCAAAATGCTTAGATTGTAGTGTATATAATCTGTGTATCTTTCTTGTGTCACTTTTTTTTTTTTCTTTCCATAATAACAGTCCGAAGGCAGGAAAGAAAGAACATATACCACTATAAAGAGAGTAGGGGGAAAAGGCAGTACACTCAAGACAGAGGAGTTATGGCTCAGGAGGTAAAAGCGATGTAGGAAGCTGTAAGTACCATTGCAAAAATAAAAAAGTAAGGCCGTGCCTGCACACAGACTGGTGCCAATTTAACGCTTGAGGCAAGATTGTACCAGTTTAAGTTGTCACTCAGTTGTTCAATTGAGTGCAGTGTCTCTGGATATACTGCTTTTGATTTAGCTTAACTATTAAAAGATACTTTACATAAATTGAGGAGCTGTTCTTAAGTTCTAAATATGTTTGTCTGCAAGGACTGTTTGTAGTTTAACTCTGTCCATTTGCTTTGGTGTGAGTGCTTCCCCATATGAAAAACTTCCCTGTGCCAGGTTCCATACTGTTACAACTAAACTACTGGCATCGGAATTAACTCCTTGAAAGCTGAGGTATCTCTGTGTAAAGCTTTATTCTGCAACCTAGACCCATACTAAGAGGCAATAAGTATTGAGTAGTACCAAGGGAATAAAAAGAATTATTTATTTTTATGTTACTGGCAACTTTCTGGGACATGCGGCTACTGTATATGTAGGTCCAGCCTTGACCCTTTGTAACTCAGGGAGTTATCAGAAAGGCTGCTGACGGACTAAATAATAATTAGAATACCTAAGATGAGTCTGCCAGAACTCTGAGGTGTTCATCTTGGAGATCTGGCTTTGGGAAGATTATAGTCCCGGAGCGGCTGGTGTAAGGCAGCTCCAGTGCTGAACTCGTGCCGTGGGGATGGCGGGGGCTGTGCTGGCCCGGGGCTGCTGGGGACCGGCACCCTGGCAGTGGAGCGAGCCAGACCAGCAGTGGCTGCTGGCACCAGTGTCCCCTGGGACCCAGCCAATTCAAAGGAGCAGTGGGATCCTTGGGGAGCGATTACCACCTCCTGCTTGTGAACTGCTGGAGCTCCCCTTCTCTGCTCTGCAAGGTATGTTACACCTCTCCTGTGGCTGCCAGCCACATGAAGATTTTTGCCATGTCTCTTAAGTTAGGAAGGCTGGTCCCTGCTGCTGGTGTGGTTCCTATTTTTGCCTTTCAAGCACCGAGCACCCCCGAGGCGCTGGGACGACAGAAAGCCAGCGCTCTGGCCATAATGGGCATGTGGCTTCAGTGTAAGGAGCCGTTGCTGAGGGAAGGGGTTGTGGGTCAGAAATTTGGTACAATTTACGGATGCAGTATGAATATTAGGGTGGTTTATCTCTTGTCATCAACACTGAAAGTGATGAAAGTTTGATTAAAAAAAAACCCCAACAACTCGCCACCCTCTATTGCTGTTTTGCTTTCTTTTACTAATATTACTTTAGTTCTTTGAACTTGCTCACTTGACTGCGTAGACAGTGAAAAAGATCTTCCTCTGCTGATCCCCAAATAAAAGGGTGGTTTTGAGGTGATCTCTTGCACTTTGGAGTCAGGTTTTGCTGCTGATGATTTGCTGCGTCTGATCTGTACTGAACTCGGAACCTGAAGATGGCCTGTCACTGCAAGGAGTCATGAGACCAATCCATAAACAGTCTGGAAAATAAGGAGCCCTTTCTTTGCAGCAGATAGTGCCTGTTTTTCACTCGGGAGTGGTGTAGTTGTGAAGATGTAGTCAACTAACATAGATCAGGTAGATAACTATAATTTCATGTAGATTAAAACAGAGCTTTGAGTGTCTAAGCTACAGATTCGCATGAGCATAGCTACAGGGTTCGCTTGACCGCAAACAAATCACCACCACAGAAAAGGTCCTTGTCTCAGTGTTTCCTAAATTAATTAACTTTAAAGCCAGATTTACTTTCTTTGTGTGC
This sequence comes from Rhinoptilus africanus, assembly GCA_013400135.1. Classification (NCBI taxonomy): domain Eukaryota; kingdom Metazoa; phylum Chordata; class Aves; order Charadriiformes; family Glareolidae; genus Rhinoptilus; species Rhinoptilus africanus. The sequence continues at coordinate 424,376 of VXBO01000345.1, forward strand.
CCAAATGTAACGGTTTGGCATACAGGCAGCTTAATTATGAGCTGTTCACTGTTGTGCAGACTAGAACAGATAGAGGCTTTTGCAGAAAAGCAGCAGGACAGGGGACACACCTCTGAAATGCTAGTGCTTAATAATCAAAGTGTGATTTGGTCTTGAAAAGTGGAAGCAGACACGGTTTTCCATAGGCAGGTAACAGCGAAAACTAACACTGAAACCTCTGTAAAAGTAGCTGAACACTTTTGAATCATTAAGAACTAATGCTAAGCTGTCTTTGAGGGAAGTGACAAAAAGTCTAGCGAAAGCAGGTTTCAGGAGAGCGGCAGTTGAATGACCCTGGAAGCGAAGCGGTTACAAACGGCACCTTCGCAGCCTCGGGCACTGAGCGCTCGGTGCCACCAGAGGGTGCTTCAGTGGCACCTACCGGGACCGGCTGCTCCGGGAGGTGGCGAGGCTCTGAGATGTCAGGCATGCAGACCAGCCGGGTGACTGCAAGGGCTGCTCCTGAACGGCTCCGAACGGGTAAGTAACCTCCCGTTGGAGAGTGCTTTATAACTGACGGCTAAAGCACCGGCTCACCCATGGGTTTTGTTCAGTTTAAGTTCGATAACGCATCAAAAGGTTTCACTTCGGAACTCATGGATTAAAGTTGGGTATCGGCCACTGCGTTGGGGTGGAGGGGCTGGTTTAAATTCTCTTGTTAAAATTATCTTTCTCACGAGTCTTGCAGAAAGGTGTGGTACCGCAGCTGCGTCGGACACGGCCGTTTGGGATGTGGTGGGGCTTGGTGGCAAAGGGGAGCCGTTAGAACACCACCGGTTTTAAATTTGAGAAATCCTCCGTTTCAACAGTTTTGCAAAGGGGAAAATGCAGTCGGTTCCTGAATTCTCAGACACTGTCAAAGAGGGGCAAGATATCTCATCTCTGAGCCAAGAGACTGTCCTTTTCCACTGTGAGAAGTGCCAAGCCAGGCTGCCGGCATGGTTTGCGCTGCTCAGCCGGGGCAGCTGCCGCAGGCGGGAAGGCCGGGACAGAGCCAGGGGGTGCAGCTCCCTGCAGCTGGGTCGGAGGAGCTGCGGCACCCTGCAGAGCTTCACCGGACAACTCCACCGGCTGGTTCCTGAGTGACGCTCGAAATGCTGGCAGGGGGGTTTGTGAATTCCTACATGGATTATTGGGTCTGGTTGATCGTTTCACACCTGCATTCCTGGCGGATATTTAAGCTATTGTGAAGACCACTGCTGTTGCCTTTCTTTAAAGATTAGCTAGTCTCAAAATACATAATTACCCACCTCTGGCCAGCCTTTACACAGGCTGTTGGAGGATACCTTCTAACAGGTATTTTTGCATTTTTAACAACTGCAAAGCTGCACTAGTGTGATTTTTCCTCCCTCTAATTTGACGTTAGTCTTCTTTTGAAAAGGACATCAAAATCCTTTTAAGTGTTGTAAATGATCTACTTTAAAAGGTGGGTCACAAGTAGCTGTATTCCTCTTAAATTTCATTATGTGGTTTACGAAATCTTACATATTTTTTTTTAACAGAAGAATCTTAACTGCCAGCTTTCTTACTCTTGGTGCCACCCAAACACGTATATTGTGCATACACTTGAGAGTTAGTCGTAGTTATTTGTTTTGTTTTGTTTTTAACCTTTCTATTTTAGTGACAGAAGAGCATGAAAAATATCTGTAGAACCCAGAGGTGCTTCAGCCGGCCCCGCTCTGTGGGCTGGCGAAGGCTCGGCGATGGGCAAGGCAGTGCCTTCTGCAGCGGGGGGCTGCCCACGTCCTGCTCCCCCATGCCGGGGCTCCCGCTGGGGACGGCTCTGCAAGCTGGACAAGACGACGCAGCCACCGGCCTTCTCCCCACATGCCACCTGCAGGAGTTTATCCCGGGGAGGGGTGGTGGTGGTGGGGAAATGGATTAGTGTAGATGGAGGAGATCCCAGGGAAATGATAAGACAGTATTAGACAGCAGAGAAACTAGTTCTGGTGCGTGAACAGCCATGTGCCAAATTCTTAATTCCGGAGGGGAAACTTAGAGGAAGTACTATGTAACAATCAGCTTGCACGGCGGCAAGACATTTCTCACAAGTCTTTAATAGTAAGTCTGTAGTAATAGCTGGGATGCCTTTTTTAATGGAAAGATTTTTAAAAGAAAAAAATCTGAGCCTTACAGACTCGTTATGAAATGAGCTCTTGAAGTGTAACTGCCTGTAGTTTATCTACAGCATCGTTTAAAACTTTTAGCATCAACTGCAGCAAGAAATTGGAGATCTTTAAAGTGTGATTTGAATAACTTTAACAAACAAAAGTAATAGCACATTTCTTCAGGTGTTTAAAAGTTGGGAAAACTAGATAATGTCTCCAGTAAAATAACCCGTCACAAATGAGATGGTTTAATTAGAAACTGGGGGTGGTGGTGGGTTTTTGCAGTGGCTTTGTAAAGCTTCTATTCCAAAGAAAAATTGGGCAGAGGGGGGAAGGGGGAAGAACCAGCAAGGGCTTGAGTGCTCTACAGAAATATTTTGAAGAGATCAGAGGAAGAGCCAAGTTTCCTTTGGATAATTTTCATGCTGGTGGTGTAAAATGCAGCCTCCCAGTGTAGGAGAGGGATTATGATACGAGTGCATCCCACAAATCCTTCATGCAAAATTAAACAGTGCTATGCTGTGGAAATCATTCTTAAATTGGGCCTCAACCACATTACGGTGCTGAAACACCGGCGCCGAGCTGCACAGAAGTGAAGGCAGCGTAACCACCAGGCTTCCAGCAGGCTCCTCTGTATCGCAGCAGATAATGGGGCACTTGTGTCCTCCCCTTCTTAAAGAAGTTTTGTTCTTGGCTGCGTGCTGTAATATCTGGCTTAGCTTCACAGGGAGTTTCCTTAGGGGAGGGGTTCTGTATATGTTGACATCTAGTGGGAGAGATTATAGTTAAGTCTGTAGTAAACACACTGTAGTAATGCTGTTTCTGAAGCCCTGCAAGGAATACTCTTCTTTCTGCCTGAGGATTCGTTGGGTTTCGCTCTGGGAATGAGCTGAGTCAGTAGCTCCGTCTGTACCTCTCTGTCTTTCTAACCCATGCCTCTCCTTAGTCAATAAGAATCCTGTTGCTGTCCTAATAATTGGTGATCAGGACAAAATGGGGAAAATAGCAATTGCTATTCGCTTTTAAATAGCGTTTCTAACGTCAAACCGAGAGAGGCACACCTCTGTTCAAAGGTGCCGAATCCAAGAGCCGCTGAATACCTTATTCTGGCACTAATGTGGCTGTGGTGAAGCTCCCCGTTACTCTGTTAGGCTGGACAGGCTGATGTGCCGTAGTCACCTCTAACCTTTTATCTTAAATTTGTTTAAAAGCATTTATTATAGGAACACTGGAGCTACTGATGAAAAGGACCGGAAACCTCGCAGTAAAAAAGTACAGCGGCCAGTGTACATAGTAGGCATTGACTTGTGTCTTCTCTTCAAGCTGTGGACTGCAAGGCAAAGCGATTTGAAACCGGTGCTCTGAGAATACCTGGTCCGTTATATCTCCCGTCAGTTTGCTGAGCGACTGTAGCATCTGTTCAGGAGCTAAATTCCACGTGTGTTGGCATACTGCTCTCTGAAAAGAGTACCTGGTTCCGTAAACTCTTCCAGACATACACCTGCCATAGTTTCCTAGCTGTTGGAAGACAGTGGGAGCCTCGGGGTGTGCTGGCGTTGCAGGTAGGGTGGCAGAGGAGCGTGCTGCCACCAGAGGAGGCAGCTGCAGCCCTGTCCTTCCTCCCGCTCAGCTCCTCTGCCTTGGACCGAGACCCGAGTGAGGACACAGCGAGTTGGTTCAGATGGATGGTGCGGCACAACATCCATCTCAGTAAAACCCAAAACCTGATAGGACAAAAACTCTCCTTTCTCATAGTCAAAATAGGAGATACTTTTTTTGTTAAATTAGGTTCATCTACAGCCATCCCAGGTTACTTGTGTATGTAGGGTTTAAGTAGTCTTGGTTCTTTGTCAAACATGTGTATGATTGATAACGTCCTGCAAATAGAGTGAGGTGTCCTGTAAATTTGATAAGAGTAGGTGGTAGATGTTCTGAAGGGCTGAATAACCTACATGTGACTGAATTGGTACATACAAAATCAGTTTCTCTAATCGACACATCCTGCTAGGTAGACACACCTCACTATGGAAACCATTCTGAATAGCCGCGATGTCACCCTGCAGAATAAAGGATGCTTCTGCATCTTTCTTGGACACTTACTCGTTCTGCTGCCCTTCAACCCTGGGAACTTCAGTCTACCTTTATTTATTTATCTCACAAGTACATACTCCAACCGTGACACGCTGTTTATAACAGATGGGTTTGGTGTGGATGTAGTTCTCGTATACACAACAGCTGATTGACACAAACCTGCTATTTTTAATTTTTATTGATGTAGTTCTTCTTAACTAATTTGAACTAATCGTTAAAAAGATAGCATATAGAAGATTAAATACAAATTTAGATTTTCACATTTTGTACTACTGCTATAAACCAAAAGAACTAAAATGTCTTAGCAGTGGGGAGTGAATTTTACTGTCATCGTTTTGAAAGCCGGCTGCCGTTCTGTGATGAGCCACAGGAACGTGCTCCTGTCCTGCTTGCCTGAGAAGGGACACGTCTCTGCAGAAGATCCAATAAACTGGGAAAAAGGGAATGGAAGTAGAGCAATTCCTGCAGCATTCTCAGTGCACGTGTTTTGGATATTCATCTTCTTGCTATTCAGGACCACTAACTCAAAATAATTTGGCTTTTTGCCTCTGTTAAGTTCTGGGTGCCCAATCTGATTAAACCAAAGGCATCAGCACTAGTTCCGATCCTCCCAGGGCTGGCAAAACGCTAGTGCAGTGATAGGGGGGCAGGGGGGGTCAGGACACTAGAGAGATGTTTTGGGTCCTATGGAAGGTCTCCCCAGCTTGGGTTCACGACAGGAACCAAGACGAGTCTCTAGGGAAAACTGGGAGTAGTATGAGTCATAATTTTAATCTACTTATAGCAAAATTTTCACATTCTCTGCAATTTTTCAGTACATTATGGCAACTCGGTTGGCACTTGAAATAGTTAAGTCTCACTCAGAAAAGTTGCTCACAGTGTTTATTTGTAAAATGCTTCTAGCAAAAAAATAAGGATAAATATACTGTATTTCTGGATCTCCTGGCTTCTCCTTCTGTTCCAGCAGAAGTTCACCTTATAAAAGCTGAAGTACGGCGTCGTTTTCTAGTTCATCTTAACCACTGGTTTCTGCGTTTGTGGCCAGACTGCCCGCAGTGAGAGCCCCTGTAAGAAACCGGGCTGAGAAGCATCCTCCTGCAGGGAGCTTACGCTACGTTCAGGGGTCCCTGGCCTTTAAGCGTGGAGAAGGATGGCAAGGCTCTTGCAAGGCCATTTCCTCCCAGAACAAGGGAGTGTCACACCATGTCCCTTGAGCATTCCAAATATTCCCTGTCTGAGGGGCGTTCCCATTGTGACCTTGGTTTAGGGTGTTTCTTGAACCATCCTTCACGGGAGTGCTTTCTCCACGTCAAGTCCATCCCAGAACAGACAGAAAGACTGGACAACTTGGGCCCTTCCTAGTAATTCCTGCTCTCATAGCGGATCTGGAAAGTGAAGAAAGGACCATTTGGTCCGTGGTAAAATTATGGAAAGTTAAATTCCTAGATTTTTCCCAGAAAGTGTCCTGCTATGGCTTCTGTGCTAATTCATCTACAAACCTTCACTAGCTAAAAACATCAGATTAAAAATAACCTTGTTAACTGGGCAGTGGTTATGTGAGTAGAAAAGGCTTTTTTGGGGAGAAAACTTGGCTTTTCTAGTCAAAACGGTTGTATTTTGGGAGTGTTTTTTTGGTAGTTGCCATCACAACCCTTCCTTGTTTGAGCCGTCAGGATAAATGTGCTGGTGTTGGCCCACTGTAACTTCAGTGTCCGGTAAATGAAGGGAGTTTTGCTGTGGGTATGGGGGTTTTCTGTGGTTTTGGCTTTCTTTGCTGTGTTGAATTGTTTAAATGGAATAGTGTGAACAGAAGAGTTTGCGAATGGTGGACATTAGATTGTCACAGCAATACTGAGCAGCAATATGAATTTTTAATTCTTCTATAAATTTAGAATTTATCTAGGAACTGAATACGAAGATCTAATAATAGTTAATATTAGCGTCGCCAAATAATATTAATGCCAGCTACCAAGTACATTGAATATGTGTTTAAATTTTTTAAGCAACTTCTGTGCTACATAACTTGTCTTTGCTTGCTCTTTAAAATAAAAAATCTGGGGAAAGGCATTATTTAACTTCAATTTAAGGTTCTACTGCAGTTTCAAATCGTGGACTCTACCATCAGGTTGGCCTCTGTAATGAACAGGTTCTGTAAATTGCTATGAGAATTTTGCTGTGGAGATACAAGGTGTGGGTTATATTGCCTTTTTTTTTTTTTAATGTGTGAAAATCTGGTGTGTTTTTCAAACTTATCCCACTCAGGAATCTTTGAAGGTGGTGCCTTTTTTTTTTTCTTCACTTTTCTTGTGTAGATTGTAAATAGAATTTTCAGCCTTTAGAGCCAAAGCGAAACTCTGAAACTCTTCAGTCGGCCTCTGAGACGAAGTACCCTCTGAAGGATCAAAGACAAATTTCTTCACAAAAATTTTGTCAACCTCTGCATGGTTTTTAAAGTTACTTTTAAAAAGGCTGGAGAAAGTAAATAGTTTAAATTGCCTACTTGATAGTTATTCTCCGGAGATGTCATTTCACAGACTTTTCTTTATAGATCGGTAACGGATCTTCATAAATAAGAAGTTAGAAGGTTAAGCCTTTAATATCTTATTTTCTTCTTTGTTTTAACAGCTCAAAGGGAAGAGAAAAAGCATGAAGATAGAGCAGAGCCTACATCGGCATCGAAAAAAGCTGTTGCATCTATAATGGAGAAGCAGACGTCTTCTCTTACTAAAAATCTGCCTTCAAAGAAGTCCCCATCCTTCTCTAGCACATCACTAACTAAGCAACCACTTAAACCTTCTGCTGGAAGTTTCAAAGGTGTAATTCCCAAGAAACCTTGGCCTTCATCGGGCAGCGTTCCTTCATCAGGCAGCGTTCCTTCCAAACATTCGTCTCTTTCTCATGGCTCATCAGTTTCCAAAAAACCAGCTACATCTTCCAGTTTGGGTGGAGGACTCAAAAAGCCTTCACTGTCTTCCATTTCTACTGCATCTGGAAGTAGCCAAGCAAAAGCGTCAGCTAGCCCTATCCAGTCACAACCCAACTCTCAGATTCGACAAAATATTCGGCGGTCCCTAAAAGAAATTTTATGGAAGAGGTGGGAATTCAAAGCACTTATTTTATTATAGGAGGCTGCAACTAGACATAGATGTTTAGCCTGCAGTTTTATTTACTTCTTGACAAGGGGTATTGAGGGACTGAATTTATACTACAAATTACTACAAGTGTAATTGGCATTTCAGATTTATATTAAAAAAAAATAAGATCCTGATACAAAATAATTGTGCATGTGAAAAAAAAAATAAGCCTTTAAAAAAAAAGAAAACCCTCACTATTCTGTTTATTTTGAGGCAATTGCAGTCGAAGCATTAGATTACAGCATGGAAGCTTTTCTAATGCAGGTGCTCTGAAGTTTTAAACTCTGGAGATGCAGAGGTGGCAGGGAATACGGTATAGGAAATAGCATAGTGAAAGGTTAAAGGCTTACTGAAGGAGAGATTCCCTCCCCTCCCAACATAACTCAGCAACAAACCCTGGTCAGTGGACAAATGTATCACTTGGGTAAGAAAAAAAAACAAACAAAAAACCTAAACAACCAGTAACAAATTGCCTCCCAAGGATTATTCAAGCTAATCCCAGCTATCTGTGCTTACTATAGAGCACTGCGCTCTGGTGGTGTCTCTGAAATGGAAATGCTGCTCACAGTGGAAAGTGTAGGACTTGGACTCGGTGGTTGGGCTCCCTGTGTCCTTCTGGGCAGAAAGCTCCTGACTTGGGTGCCATGAGCAGGAGGGGTTGTACAGGCTGATGGCCGCGCACCAGGGCTGGCTTCCACGGCCCTGTGGCCAGCGCTGGCACGTTGCCATAGCTCACCGTTCAAGGTGCTGAGATAGACTTTGGCTTTGAGGTGTCACCTAAAGGAGACGAGCCCTCGCTGGGTGAGGAGGAGCCCAGATCAGCTCCTTCCTCTGAAAAGTTAGTTTTTATGAATGCTACCTGAAGGTTCATGCCTAACGTAAATGCACGTACCCTTTCTTGTTTTTAACAGAGTCAATGATAGCGATGATCTGGTCATGACAGAGAGTGAAGTAGGGAAAATAGCACTCAATATTGAAAAGGAGATGTTTAATTTGTTTCAAGTTACGGACAACAGATACAAGAGTAAATACCGTAGCATCATGTTCAATCTCAAGGACCCCAAAAACCAGGTTTGGAATTTCCTTAAATAGTAACCATATACTGAAATACACTTTTGGTTTTTAATGATATGTCAAACTCTACCCTCAAGATTAAGAGTTTCAAGATGGAGATTTATGAATTATACTATAAAAAATTATTATAAAGCCATTCAAATATCTAAAAAAAAAATTATCTAGAAGGAATTCAAAGTCTACTCTAGTTGGTCATGTGCATCTGTTACGTTTGGGCATTTGGTGTGAAACACTTATTTAGAGAATGGCTTTCTTGAACTACAGGCTTTATTAATTGCTGCTCTTGTGACATTCTGTAGTATGTGTTGGATACTACCTGTGTAGATGATCATATTTATGCTTTAAAAGCAAAAAAAATGGATGCTGGTGCAGATGAAAATACCTGCTAGAGTGCACTTGAAACTTTTCTCTTTTTTTTAATTTCTACAATAGATATGAAATAGGAGAGCGGCTGCTCAGCTTCTGACGTTCCTATTCAGTTATATTGATAGATATTGGTAATTATGAGGAAAATTCGTACTTGGTGTTTGTTTCGTCCTTATTTTCTGGTTGTTGCACCTTTCCAAATTTGTTTATAAGTAGCTGGTATTAGTAGTAGATAATGAAGAAACTGGAACAGGTTTTGCCTGTTCAGCACTGCAAATCTGCTTAGTTACTCGAGCAGGTTCCCTTCAGCATGGCAACAAAGTCTGGTTTGTTTTCAGGGACTCTTTCATCGTGTCCTTCGTGAGGAAATCTCACTGTCAAAACTAGTGAGAATGAAACCAGAAGAACTCTTATCTAAAGAGCTGTCTGTATGGAAAGAGAAACCAACTAAAGCAGTAAGTAACGTAATTGTCCCCTATGTCCTTATGAGTTAAGAGCGAGTTCGCCGACCCTTACCACTCGTGTTACATTAATGCACCATTTTCTTTCTAATGAAATACTGGTAATGTTCAGTTTTAATAGACTTTTTCTCTATAACCAACCAAGTGATAACAACATAGGGAATAAAATTATAAAATAAATATGTGGACTTTTTACCAAAATGGTTTTGTTTCTTTCAGATGATAGAGTCAAGAAGCAAATCTCATGAAATCAAGAAAACAACTGTAAAACGGGAACATGTGTCAGTTGTAAATATGGAAGATTCGCCGCCAGTGTCTGATTCTGATGTAAGTATTGGCCATTGCTTCAGAAAGAAGAGGTTGAGGGAGATAAGTGGTAACTAGGGCATCAAATTTTTCACCAGAAGTGCCAATTTTTTTAATGAATTGTAAAGATATTATTAGGTAGTAGGTATGCTGTGAGCATCTTTCCTTATCGTTTGAAGGAGTGCAACAACCAAGTGATAGGCGTATTTTGTACGCACTTCTAAAATGCTGTCGATTTACGGAGAAATCTTTTATTTCTGAACATTAGCTATCTATTTCAGAACACCGTGGAATAAAAGGAACACAAATACTATTTGAGAACCCTATTTGACATGATATGCTTTAACCAAGGCCTTTAATAGTTGGGTGTTTTTTTAAAAAACTAAAGTTAATTAATGTTTCCCAAAATATTTTTTTATGGTTAAAATTAATGATCTGCTGGAATATGTTTTGTGTTTACACACTTTTAGGAGCAGCAAGAGTCATCCCGATCTGCGCCAAACTTAAACAGTGCTCCTTCTCTAGATGTTTTCAGCAGTATGTTGAAGGATACAACAAGTCAGCATCGAGCCCACCTTTTTGACCTGAACTGCAAAATCTGTACAGGTATTAGAGCGCTGACTTTGTGCACAGTAAAAGAATTATGTTAAGGCTGTTGTTTGTTTATTTGTTTTTCTCCAAACTATTTCATTGTTAAATAGTAATCAAAAGCTTTTTAAAATAAATTTATAGGTCAGATTTCAGCATCCGAAGATGAAGTACCATCTAAGAAGATGAAGCCAGCGGCTCCAGTTAAAAAGGTGGAATCGAAATCAAAACCCGAAGTTCAGCCAAAGTACGAAAGTTCTGCACCAGCCCCCGCAGCAGAGCCTGCCAAAGAGGCCGTCTCTGAAAGTGCAATGGAAACTGAAGTTGGACCAGTAGCAGAAACCGTTTCTCAGTCAAGCATTGAAAGAACTTACATTCCTACAACCCAGGGCCACAACAATACAGATTCTTCCATACCTGAAGAGCCTTCTGCTTTTCCTGCCTCTTCTGCTGGTGGAGTTGTCACAACCGTAACGGTTTCTGGCAGAGACCCGAGGACAGCAATGAGCAGCTCCTCCAGTGTTGCGACACCAGCCCTGCGTTCTGGTCCCGCATCTGACAAAGTTTCAACAGGGGAAACAAAACAGGAAACTTCAAAACCAGTTATGACTGTCCCCAAATCAATATTAACAAAACCATCATCCTCACCAGATCCAAGATACTTAGCAGTTCATCACTCACCCAATATCAAGTGCGTATACTTCATAGTAAGCCAAGCTACCCAACCTCTAATGTGGTTATCTTCAAAGCCCCACGTGCCCCGTATGCCCTTCCTCTGCCCCAGTCAAAAGGCGTGTTTCACTTTAAAGCTCAGGTAGCTGGGTTCAGATTTTTAATTTACCATCTCCTCATTTACCTTCTGTAGTTGGCAAAATTTTCAGAGCATCAGTGTATGTTGACAGCAAAGATACTACAGTGTGTTCCAACAGATAAATAAAACTTGAAGAGTATTATGCAGACTTAGAAGTCTGCGTGTGCATTAATATCTAGAAAGTGAGTGTGTGTGAGAGATGGTTTAAAGGCATTTCTAGATTTTCGTCGATACTCAAATACTGTTACATCTGAATTTATGAATACGCATTAAAATTAACCAGTTGATCAGCTTGAAAGGAAGTTAATTTCTTTCATATTCTGGGTACATACAGTAGTAAAAGTAAATACTGCAAAGTATATCCTTATGAAACTGCAGTTAAAAGATTTTTGTTCGTAGCATATGCTTTACTTGAGTATTTGATCAATAGGAGAGGGGGGAGAAAAGAAAAAAAAAGGGACCATTCTCATTTGTATTCAGTAACCTTTCTGTTTTGGATTTGTTTTGCAGTGTTGCAGAGCCGCGCTCACCTCAAGACAGCGACACCTCCCTCTTTCTCTCCCGTCTCAACACCATTTGGAAAGGATTTATTAACATGCAAAGCGTGGCCAAATTTGTCACTAAAGCATATCCTGTCTCCGGGTGCTTTGATTATCTTAGTGAGGTTAGAACTGACATGTTCATGTGGTTAGAATCAATCTGTGCTGCAGTTCCTGGTGCTAGAAAGGCTGGGGTTGCTATATATATATATGTATATCTTGATACTGAAACTGTAGCAGTGGTGATGGCATCCCTTTAGTAATAGGAAAAGTAGCTCAAGAAAACAACAAAAAAAAAAGCCTTCTAAAAATTCCTCACAAATCTGTGAAGAATTCTCATGTTTTTAAACATGTTTATACATATGTTAGATCTAACATGGCTTTATTTCAGCTTCATTTTTTGAAGCTTTAGGGCCAGTATTTTAAACAGATGTCCTGTTCTCAAACTAGAGGGGTCACTGGTGTGATCTGTTACAAAAGTTTGGCCATTTATTGAAAATATCATCCTTTTTATGAATTTTCAAATAAAAACAGTTGGATGATATTCTGGGAGGGTATACGCTCAGATAATGAGGTAGTATAAAGGTTTATGCTAAAACGAGTAAGCATTTTATGTGACCGTTAGGAAGTTTCAAACACGAATGTGTGGTTTAGGACTTTCATTAGCAGGGTTGGTGGTTCTTTTTGGTATTACTTTTGCTAAAATGCATTTCACTGTCCTCATGACAGGAAGCTCGCTAGAATTCATGTGACTTGGAGTCACGAGTACAGCATTTCCTGAGAAACTGAAAGTGTGGAGAAAATCTGTATTTGAAATAGCAGCTTCCCTATAAAAACGAAGCCGATAATGAGCATACAGAACTAGTAGATGTTTTGCTGCCATCCTTGTTTGGGAATGCCTTTCCTCTTTCACATATACTGTTAGCCTTATGGTAACGTGCCATAATTAAACACCCAGAAATTTAGAAATAGCCTGTCTGAAATTAGAAAACTATGTATAAAAGTTTATGAAAATATAATAGTGCATTATCTAGTAGGCTGCTGGGATGGGGCAACCTGCGCTGCTTGGAATCGTTAGTCTCTTTTGGTTTTTCTCATGCTACCATGTAATACTTCTTGTTTAGGATTTACCAGATACAATTCATATTGGTGGGAGGATCTCACCGAAGACAGTCTGGGATTATGTTGGCAAACTCAAATCTTCGCTTTCTAAGGTATACACTTAAAATCCTTTGCAAAACCCAGAAGAAAAATACAGCAATATAAAATTACAACTTTTTATAATCTAAATTAGTAAACAGCAAATGCTGACGTAGGTCACACTTGGAAAACTTCTGACACCACTTATTCCTTTGAAATTTTTGATTTATTGAAGAAACATGTTTATTGAGCTGCAGATCCTCTTGATCTCTCTCTGCTGTATAGTGGCTAAATCTTCATACCATTAATTCATCTTTAATGATTGAATATAAATAATCTATTTATTCACTATTGAAGACTGAAATTCAAATTTTAAAGGAACTTATCATTAAGCATACGTAATAGATTTTACTGTTAAAAACACTTCAGAAATGAAAAAATTATGCATAGTATACAGATATAATTATGAAACTAAGAATTTTCCATTTCATATTAATTTGAGCTTCAAGATGTTCAGTTTGATGTTAGATACGCAAGTAATTTGTATTTCTGAAAACGACAGACCTAATTCTGTTGTCATATTACCAATTGAAAAGCAGTTCTCTCTTAAAGCTAGAGTATTGCTTTGAAAACCTAGTTGAGTGATAAACGTACAATTTTATTTTTACCCTTGGAATTTGCCCTTTACCATTTGATTTGCTGGTGTGTTGCAGGTTGAATTTTTCCACTTGTGTATTTCAGGAATTGTGTTTGATTCGTTTCCATCCTGCGACAGAAGAAGAAGAAGTTGCCTATATCTCTCTCTACTCCTATTTTAGCAGTCGTGGTCGTTTCGGTGTTGTAGCTAATAACAACAGACATGTCAAGGATCTCTACCTGATCCCCCTGAGTTCTAAGGACCCAATTCCTTCCAAACTCTTGCCCTTTGAGGGACCAGGTAAGCACAAAAGAGGGGAGGTTAAATACTAGGTAAAATCACAAAACAAAAGTCAATCAGAGTCAAGTTGTCGTTGAATGTTTAATGTAATCATTATTAAATTTTTGTATAGAAGATCAATTTTAAAGTATGTAAATAGGGAAAAAAATTGGAAATTCAACTCTTTTCAAGAAAAAATTGTCTGAAATTTACATAGCCTTTCCAACAAGATGCTTATATACTATTAGGAGGATGAGGTTTACCTGTTAAATCGAGTATGTGGAACAGCCACTATATTGAAAAAAGGTCAACACCCCACCCCCCGCCATCTTCAGCAACCCATAAATCCCCAAAACCTGGGCCCTCACGAGCCATTCACCATCGCTTAAACCAAGCAGGAAACTTAGCCTACAGAGGAGTCAAGAAATCCATGAAGACTAAGGTAATTTTCATAGTGGTTTCACTAAACTGTCATTGTCTCATGCCAAGTATTAATCTGGACCTGCAATATGGTGCACAAGGTGCTGTAAATGTTGTGTTCTAGGTGGTGCATACTTGAGCCAAATCACTGACTTCTGAGAATGGGTTCATTGCGGGGGAAGAGGATCCGCGTTCCTTAGGGTTGGCAGGTGGCAGACAGTAGTTGGTATAGGCAGGTTACATTATGGTCTTCGATTTTTAGGTAAAATCACCAGGGGTAATGTTCGGCTTGAGTTTTCTCAATGTTTGTGTGCTGAACATGGTGATAGAAGAACTGAGTATGAATTCAGCCATGAAACACCCTTCTGTTGCAAAATTTCATCTGAGGATGGAGGAGGTGCATATGCTTAGTTTCCAAATAAGTATCTGGGATTTTATGTAAAAGTAACAGCTTGAGAAGCTGAAGAACCACAGGTTACAATGAAGGCAATACTTCATTGCCGTAGCAATGGTTTGAAAATACCAAACGGTAGGTATGAAACCTTTCTGAGACACTGACTGTCCTCTACACCTCAAATACCAGTTTAGGACTAAACTTAATAAAGCATTCTCAGAGTTTATATGCAGGAGCAACAGTGTCTGGGACAGGTTTTTATATGTTAATGGCATGTGACTTCAACAACCGATAACATTGTTAGTCAAATGCTCTCCCTTCCTCCCTGAGATTGCAAAGGGCACTTGCTCTGCATCCTCGGACGAGATTTTTCTCATACATCCCAAGTCTGTCTTACCCATCCTCAAACAGTGCACAGTCAGGTCATTGTTCTTAGGCTATAGCTTGGTTTTTTACACTTCCTTATAACTTTTCCATTATAGGTTTCATTAGACTGCAGGGTTGGCAAGCGTAAACAAACTCTGCTGAGTGTTAGTAAAGAAATTTGTAATTTTGAGTTTAAATTGCAAAAGTTTTTCAAAACTGGAGGGAATTGCTCATACGAAATACAGCCGTCATTTACAGGTGGTGTTCATGGAGGCAAATTTTATGAGTCAGGATTTCAAACTGAAATACATATTTGTAGGCAAAATGGATTACAGGATAGCAATAGAAACAAGGTTCCAAAGGTAGGGAGGCCATACAATGTCAGCTTCATAGGAGACCCACTTCCACCTGACTTCTGCCATCAGTTCACTCCTCTTGGAAACTTCTATAGCAGCCTTTACTTCATAGTTGTGCTAAGTTGTGTTCGCATTTTAAAACCAGATCCAGTGTGGCAAAAAATGCAGGTAAGCTGTTTGTCTGGTTTCGTGTATGTATTAAAACCCCAGCCTCACAGACATGTAATCCATACTTTTTAATGATATCTGATGGAATTTACTGCTTTTTCTTTCTTTCGCAATCAATAAAAATATTTTACGGAAAGTGGTCATTGTCTCCTTAAATTTAATCATGTACCTTCAAATAGAGTTTAGCAAGGACTCCAAAAGCGTTGTGCTTTTGGACAAGAGAGCTTCAGGTGATTGGATGAGTGGAGGGGGGAGGAGGGAGAGGCCAATAAACCCTGCTGCTCCAGAAATCCTAGCTAGAAGATACTCCAGCTGTATCAGCCAGTTCCATCAGGCACGTGTGGATTATGAAGTCCTCCTGCTTTCTGATGGACTGGATTTGGAACACAACTGAGGACTTCTGAGCTGCACTAGTACCTAGAAGATCTACAAAAAAACCTTTGACATGGGCTTAAAAACAGAGGAAAATAGAAGGTTATTTGTATTTATAATTATCTCAGATATTTCTTACCAGATTTTCTGTATTGGTGGGCTCTTCTGCATTGTCTTTGTGCAGTGGTTTACTGTGTGTGAATTTACTTCTCTTTCACATACACATTTAAGTTATTTAGCACTTTAGATCTGTAGATCTCAAAGCAATTCATAAAATCATAATCAGACTTAATTTCCAATAGAAAGTGATTCATTGAGGGATTTAGTGGCAACGTTGGGAAAGTAGCAAGTGTCTTAGGTAGTTAACTTAATTTTAATAAAACAGACATATATCAGCAAATGCTGATATATCTCTTTTGATAATTTACAATAGGAAGTGTGTTTTTTCTTCAAGTATGAAGGCATGAAATCTCCTCGTGCTGTGTAGAACCCTCCTAAAAATGGCCACAAATGGAACAAACTGTGCTCCGCATGGGGCGAGGTGTCTGCATCTTGGCAGATAGCGTTGTGAGAGGTGGCAGTGATAGAAGAACACGGCATCATAAACCTTATTTCCGCTGCCAGCCAGTTCCGTTTGCAAGCGAACCTCGATGTGCAGCGGTGTAACGATGCTGGAAGTGAGCTACAGCCCTGAAATAAGGGTGCACAGATTTGCTGATAGTTGTCAGTTGCTCTCATGATTAATTGGGGCAACTATTCAAATACTGATGATGAAATTTAAAGAATATCTTGTAATGGTCTCTGCAGTTTAGAAATGTACACCGTGGGTATGCTTAGTCTGTTCCCGTGGGCTTGTCATCGACGTACGTTACTTTCAGGTAGCTTCTCACCAGCTGATGATGACAGGGAAAGATGTGGCCATGATATGCATAAATACGATAAAACTGATTTAATGCAAAAGTGTATTTAAGGGTAAGAAAAACAGATATTCATCCAATGCTAATATTTAGCATACCCTGTTTTAATGGCTTTAGTGACAGGCTGTAACTCAATAAAACCAGCACATGGACTTCAAATACCTAACAGGGTGATAACTATTTTATAAATGATTTAGCGCTGAAAGCGACCAACTCTGCGGGCGCAGCCTGCAGCACGCTTAGAACGCTTGTGACAGGCAGTCATTGAGCAATGCCGGGAGGCTGCAGCCCACGTTTCTGTTATTGCCTAAAATTAGGCAACTTATCCTATTTATTTATGAATATTGAAATGGAATGGGACTGACCCTTGATGCTGGTCCAGCTCGAGGTTTCCAGTCAAAAGAGGCATTTAGTGCTTGATGGCTTTGAACTGAGTGAATGTCGAAGGCAGGTTAGGCTAACTCTTAGGATTTGTGTAAAACTGCAGTATGAAAATGTAAGATTTTAATGGATTTATTGTATGATTACTAAACTCTAAACAGATATAACCAAAATTAGTAACTTACAACTGGAATTTATTGTTTTGAAAGTGTATTACAATTTTTCTAATTAGGGAATTTGATCGCTGTTTTTTCCAGGCATTCAAACCTGATTTTTCAGATATTGCTGTTTATTAGCTATCCTCTCTGATGGATTTTTGAAACCTGTTCAGTTAGTCAGCGGTTGTGATTCATTCTGACTAATTGCGTAAATTAGATAACCAAAACTTTTAACAACAGACAACCAGCAAATGCCTGTGAGGAGATTTTGGCTGAGCACCGGTTGGTGAGAGACTCTGCACTGGTCAACACCCACCAGACGTGGAGTCATTATTCAAATACTGATAAAAAATACAAAGCAAATTCACACACAGTGAACCATTTCTAACAAATGAGTCTATTCTGACTGTAAATTGTGAATGGTTTTTTCCTAGTTAAGTTGTCTTACTTTTGAACTATGCCTTGATCTCATATATTAGTATCATTTCATTTAAGGCAGTAATTATTGCGAACAGAACTGCTAGGGTTGCTTTTAGGCTGTGGGTGTAAATGAGTAGTTGGCGAAGTCAAGTATTTATGTGGTCCTTTCTAAATAATCTTAGATTCACTGAAAAGAATGATTTGTTTAGTTCCTGTCCTGCTTCCCCTCATGCACCTCTGCAGCCCTGCCTCTCTTAAAGGGCAAATTTGTGCGTGTACTGAATTATTAGCAAATTTTAGTTGTGTTGATACAGACGTTTATTTTTCTTAACTTATTTATAATTTTTATATTGTGTTTCTAAATGAGAAAGAAGAAAGTGAAAATTGGCAACACTTCCTAACACTGAAATCTTGTACCTGGAGGAAAAAACCCTTTTTGGCACTGAATTTTAGATGTACAAATAGGAAATAACACAGCATGTCCGATACCCTCTTAACCACAGAACTATGTAAAACTTGACCACTGAACTGTGGAATGACAGGAATTCTGTTTGGGATTCTGTTCTGTATTCTACAGAATAACTGTGATCCAAAAAACTTGGACTCAGATTTCATTATTCTTGTTTCTCAACATATTTATAATGAGAGCCATTCCTGACAGGAAATCAAGCGAATATTTTAGATCGCGCTCAAATTTTCATTATAATTTTCTCTGGTCTTTTTTTAAAAAGACTATTTCCTGGGAGTAACCAGACTTTGCTGGTTTCTTCAGTGATTAAAACAGTGATTAAACACTGTACTATTACCAATTACAAGCAGGAGAACACAGAATTTTTGAGGAGGGTTTGTTTTCCCTCAGTTGTCAAGAGACCTCATAAAACTTTGCAGTTAACTTACTTTATTTGAAAAATTACCATCTTTGTCTTATTATCTGTAGCTCATTATGTAGAAAATAAGGTTTATATGGGATAAGGTTTGAGCATAAGTGGTACCGCCGGTGATTTGGGGGGGTCATTCTGTGAACAAAAGTTACTTCTTAATGAAATGTATAGCAAGTATGAAGAGAAATAGTAAGTTTAAAACATAGTGTGTTTTATTTGGCAAACTGCAAATAGAAATCTTGACTTAATTGGTTCTAATGCTTGGGCTATCCCTTGGCATCAGTTCGCTTTTTTCATCTCGTACTTGTGTAGGTTGTGACCGAATTTCGCTTAAGCTGTAAGAGCGATGGATCTTCTCACTGACAAAACTTCACATGTAACCCGAAAACATACAAAACTCTCTGATTTCTCAGTGTGAAGTTAGCAACCAAAAGCACTTAGAAAAGGTGGAATATATTAACTGTGAACATAGACTTAGGAAAACAGCTGATGTGATTTTCTCATGAGATGGTAAATTTAAGAGTCCCCTTAGAGCCTCTTTGAATGCAGTCGTTTCAGCAGTGATGTGCCTGTGAATGTGGTTTGCTAATGGAGTGGGTCTGCATGGGGGGGGCTTGGGGGTTTTTGTTGGCGTCAGAAAGTTTTTGGTGCTAATAATTCGATATTTAAAAATGGTTCTTTAATGAGCAGTTGGTTTGATTTAATAAGAAAAGGAACATACATACATATATATATATATATAAAAACTTTTCAGGACCATGAATAGAAGGAACAACATAGGTCAGTGTCCTCGCCTTGCCATTTAAGCACAGTGGCTATTACCTGTTACTTTACAGATTGTTTTGTGTTTCTGTGTTACTGCTTCCTAGCTGGATACAAGTCATATCTAATGGCACGTATGGGGGAAAGACAGACCCTTTAAAAGGGACTTAGGGACATGGTTTAGAAATGGTTTTTGTCAGGGCACGTTAATGGTTGGACTTGATCTTAAAGGTCCCTTCCAACCTCAGCGATTCTATGATTCTAAAAGTCATTAAATCCAGAAGTTACATTTTCTCCATTTGCCACCAGCTGTATGTTAAAGGATTTATTCCCTGCCCTTCATTCTGGATGTGTTTATTTTCCGCAAGAGCCAGTGGGAACTGTGCCTGTAAAAGGAAGAACTACAATAACGTGAAACAGACCTACAGACCTTTGTGTTTTCCCTCCTTTCCCATCATTTTTGGATATACTTCTCCAAAGATTCAAGTCTGAAGCTTTCACAAAGGATAATTCTGCTCGCGGTGGTTTTCACTTACGGAAAGGCCTTGCAGCATCCCCCTGGATGCTGCGGCAGAGCGTTTCAGGTCCCCTTGCCCTCTGCGCCCCGGGCTCATCCCCAGTGACAACGTCCTTCCCCAGAAAACCAGCGCAGCCACGGCCCCTTCTCCCACCCACCAGCCCCCTCTGCTTGGCTCTCCCCTGCCCCTGGAGTTACCGCTTTGGCCCCTTCCATCCCGGTTTTAAACAATATCTAGCTGGGGAAAACCCAAACAAACAGGGAGAGGGTTACAAGCTTTAATACTGTTTCCAAACACGGTTGGTTTGAGGTTATTGTCTTAGCAATTAGTGCTATTTGTTTAACTTAGGGCTAGACAAAGTATTTATAGATGGGTGTAAATGTCAATGTAGTCTTTTAGCACGGGTTGTAAGAGAAAGATAGTTACAAAGTTCAGCCCAGGTTTTCTCACTTTTCAGTATCTGTGTGTATACGACATATTTGCAAACTATTTAAAAGTAAATATATGATTTTTCAGAGGGAGAGGTAGGGGTGGTTGAACATCAACAAAACCAATGTAACGATACAAAAAATATAAAACGTTTATTTGCCTTTTAACATGTGCAGAGACACTTTTTAGTAATACCTGTTGCTGCCATCTTTATCTTTGTCAAGGAATGAATTAAAACATTTATTTTCTTATATACAAATGTATGTATAAAAAGTGAAGAAATATAGATGCATACACTTATGGACTAAGAAAAATTGCCTGTAGGTCATCTAACAGAATTTAGAAAAACTGTTATATTTATGACTTTTGTAGCTGCCAGTATATAAAATAAGTTTCTGCTGAAAGTATAATTAAAAATTAAGTTTTTACAAATACAATTTTTGTGTTCCCTTTCAGGTCTTGAGTCCTCTCGGCCAAATCTAATTCTTGGATTGGTTATCTGTCAGAAGGGGAAGCGTCCTGCCACTGGCATTGAAACAGAAAAGATAGAGGAAAAGCGAAGCAGAATTCAAACACACGAGGAAACAGAAACGTCACTGTTCACTAAAGGGCCGCTGGCTGCTTTGCAAGAGAAGAAAACTCCGAAATACACACTTTATTCAGGAGATTCAACGATAAGTACAACACCACCTGGATCTCCTCCGCCTCCGCCTCCACTTCCCGTTCCAGACGCCTCAGCGGTTACACCTTCGGTATTGAAAATACTCTCCTCGATGAAAAGTGGAACCACAACTACAGTAACCCCACCAATTTCAACCGCTGCTCCTGCAAGCGTTACTGCTACCCATTCTTCATCCTCCAAAACTGCCACGCCTCTCGAGCACATCCTGCAGACCCTTTTTGGAAAAAAGAAAACATTTGAGCCTGTTGCTAAGGATTCTGAAACTGTCCATTCTTCAAATCAGGAAGGTCAAGCCACTGCTGATGGAGGAATGTCAGCTGTTCCTCTGTTAGATCCCATTGTGCAGCAGTTTGGACAGATGTCAAAAGACAGAGCTATAGAAGAGGAGGAGGATGACAGACCGTATGATCCTGAAGAAGAATATGGTCCGGAGAAGGCTTTTGATATGCAGACTGGTGAAAGTGAAAAGCGATATAACATGGAAAAGCCATCTAATACAGCAGAACTAGAGGATGAGGCCTACGATCCAGAAGATGAAACCATCTTGGAAGAAGCAAAAGTTACTGTTGATGATTTACCTAACAAAATGTATACGGACACTAAAAGCAATTCTTCAGAAACATCTGCTTCATATGTGCCTGATTTGTCTGCGTCCTCATCCTTGGTAGAACAGCAAAAAATGTTGGAAGAATTAAACAAACAAATAGAAGAACAGAAAAGACAATTAGAGGAACAAGAAGAAGCCCTCAGACAACAAAGAGCAGCTGTTGGTGTTTCAATGGCTCATTTTTCCGTGTCTGATGCTTTAATGTCACCACCGCCAAAATCTTCCCTAATGAAGACTGAATTATTCCATCAGGACCAGCAAGGTCCACAAAAGTTAGACTTGCCTTCATCTTTAAATCAGCAAGCACAAGTTTTAAACCAGGGCTGTGACCCGAGGCAGAACAGAGATCCTCGACAAGCCAGAAGAATGGCGACAGAGACTAATGACAATGTTGATTCTCGAATAAAGCCACAGGGGGTACAGAATGAGATACCCACAGGAGAAATGGCTCCAGCAAGTTTTCCAAATGCTTTGCAGACTTCACTTGGTAAGGAAGATAAGACACTGATTTCTGCTACTCAGCCTGGTTTTAGTGGTGAAAACTGGGTTTCAAGCGAGAAGGCTTCTATAGTGTCCCAGAAAGAGGCATCTAATAGCAAATTTGAAAACACTCTTCAAGTTTGTTTGGAAAACGTGAATCAAACAGCTTCTGGAGAACCTTCTGCATCCAAGCCTTTACGTAAAGTGCTGCTTCCAACACCTCCAAGTACATCTTTTCAGCCTAATTTCTCCACAGCAAGTGACAATCAGTCTTTGCAGTCGTGGTCAAATGAGTCAAACGAAGTAATGGGAAGGGATTCTTTTTCAACTGCGATGTTTACTTCTCAGGAAAAGGCAGCTGGTCACTTTGAACCGGAGAGGGGTCTTTCATCAGTGCAATATGACGAACAAAGAAATCCTCAGTCTCATCAATTTGTAGAACAAACTGAACCTCCATCAGTTCAGGGTGAGGGCGGACCTTCCCCACAGCACTTTGAGGAAAACCGAGCTGGGCCTCTATTTCCTCTGTCTGGGCAGAAAGGAGGGCCTCCACCCCCGCTGATGCTCAACGCACCGGGAGGACCTCATGGACCTAATTTTAGAGGACCGGCACCACAGTTCTCTGAAGAGCATGATTCTCCAAATAATGATGGGCAAAGAGGACCTCCATCTGTAAGATTTGGAGGTCAAAAGGGTCCCATTCCTTCCTTATTTTCTACACAGCATGGACCACCATCTCTTTTTGGTGATAATAGAGGCCCTGCCCCTTCTTATCATGGTGTTCCAAGAGGAATGTCACCATCTCAGTTTGAAGATCGTAGAGAGCCTCACATGGAACAAAGGGAATTCTCAGACTCCCAATATAATGAAATGATTCGTCCTCCAGGACAGTTTGAAGGACCAGATCCACCTCAGTTTATGGGAAACAGAGGACCTTCGCCTTTTCCTTTTGGAGGCCAAAGACGGCCCCCACCAGCTCAGTTTAAAGGACAGAGAGGAGGCCCTCAGTTTGGAGGGCCAAGAGGTCCAGCCCCGAGTCATTTTGGGGGACCAAGAGGGCCTCACCCAAATCAATTTGAAGGGCAGAGAGGTCCAGCTCCAAATCATATACCTGGTCCAAGGGGACTTCTGCCACAGCCATTTGAAGAACGGAGAGGGAGCCCACCACCCAGATTTGCCAACCAGAGAGGTCCAGCACCGCTTCAGTTTGGAGGACCAAGAGGAGCCACACCTGGCCTGTTTCCAGAAGAAAATGAACCTCCCCCTTCTAGATTTCATTTCCAAGGTCAGTCACCACAAGGTATGAAGCCAACGCCAAGACCACTCCTGGACCTTCCAAGCCATCCACCACCCCACAGAAAAGAGATGTGGGAGGAAGCTGGACCGTCTGCATCTCTTTCCAATATTTCTGGACAGGGACCTGAGTCAGAAGGACAGTGGTCAGCATCTGACTTCCGAGAAGGCAAAAATCCTGAATTTAGAGGCCAGACATTTGAAGGGAGGCAGAGAGAGAGATATGAGGGAGGAAATAAAGACAAGGCTTTAGATCAGCCAGAGCCTCAGCAAGGAGATAATCGACAAGGGAGACCCTTTGAGGAAAGACGAAGGGATCGAGAACACGGCAGACCTTGGGAAAGAGACCGTGGCAGAAACTGGAACAGAGACAGGGACTGGGAGAGACACAGAGACAAGGAATGGGATAAAAACAGAGACAGAAACCAAAACAAAGATAGAGAGAAGGATTCAGACCGGGGTAAAGAATGGGAAAGAAACAGAGACCGAGAGAGAGCAAGAACCAGAGAGAGAGAATCCTACAGAAGACGTGACAGGGAGCGGTCAAGAAGCAGAGACAGAGATCGTGACCGAGAGAAAGACAGGGACCGGGACCGAAGCAGGGAAAAAGACAGAGATCGAGAGAGAGATCGAGATCGTGAAAGAGAGAGAGGAAAAGATCGCAAAGATCGGAGTAAGAGTAGGGAAACTGGTAAAGAGATGAAGCCAGAAACACCGAAGGAAACTCAGAAGCCAACAGAGACAGAAGTTTCATCTTCCACTAGTCAGTCATAGAAATATGATTGATGTTGTATTTCCCATAACTAATACACTTTTACAACACAGCAAGGACTGAGTCAGCATCTTCTGTATATACTGTATATTCTCACCTTTACAAAAATGCTGTCGTAAAACTAGCCTTACAAAACGGACTGACAAATTAGCAATTTTTGAACAACTGTGAATGAAAATACTCAAATAGACAAGAGGCAAGAACATACTGGACTTTCACTTGCTGCATTTTGTGCATAATGTTTTTCTTACAAAAATTCACAGTGTTACCTGTACTGAAATTTTGTTTTTTCTACTTGCATCTTTATCTTAAAATTTCCATTTACAGTACAGAAATGGAAAAAGTCTAAGAAGAGCATATTGCTTTTTAAGATTATAAAGTTATGTTTTCCAGTAACTTGAATTGTAATTTTATAAGAGAATTTAATCCAGACCTTAGGAGCCATACCTTTACATCTCATTTACGTGATATTTTGGTGTCAACGTTGTTCCTACAGCACACGCTTTAAAAGAAGGCGTCCACTGTTGCTGTCTAGTTTATTTTACAACAGAAGGGTCGTGTATTTAGGAAAAGGCTACAGAAGTGTTAATAATTACTTGCGACTGACGGAGGATTTGAAAATGGAATGTTATAAGCTTAAAGTGCACTATCTTCCTTTTTATATACAGGTATTTTGTGTTTTGGAATCCATCTGTTAAGTGTACAGCCAAGAAACAAGTTGTACTTAGTTTTTTCATGAGGCTGAGGGGTTTTAAATGTCACATTTTCACAACTCTGTAATTAAAGAACATACAAGAGTAGCACCTTTATAACCAGCAAAACTTAGAAAAACATCAGACATGTATTTGAAAAAGGCTAAGACTACAAACAAATCGGTATACCAAAGGAAAGAAGAGTAAGTTGGTTAAATAGAAATAGGCCACTAAATCTGTTACTTCGATTGAACTGATTTAGTGGAGCCATTTTTTGGTTTCGTTTTGGTTTTGCAGAATTTTGCCATAGACTTATGAAATGTCCCCGTTTTATTGTACTTTTCATTCTACAAGTGTTCTGCTCCTAAAAAAAAAAAAATAAAAAAAAATTTCACCTTTTTGTTGTTAAAACCCTACTTAGGCTGGTAGTGTATATAAGTCTCCACTGAAAAGGGTGTAACTGCATTAAGCTTGAAAAGGAGAGCGGTGGTACTCCGTGTTGTGATCCCAGAGGGAAGGTTTTCACTGTGAAATACATTACATTGCTACTTTTCCATGTATTCTTCAAGTAGGTAATTCTAAAGTATGAAATAAAACCCCGCTAATTTATTTCACCGTGTAGATTAACAGTTGGGTAAATATTTTGATATTTTTATAAAATAGTTTTGGAAATGTAAAATTAGATTCCTATACACGTTTGCATCTTGAAGACTACATTACAAGTAGCATGTATGCCATGTATCTCACTACAGCTTTTACAGTTCGCATTGGTGCGCCTTTGAAGTCCTTTTCCATCAAGGATTTGCTGGTTAAAACGGTCATCGGCGTTCCCAACCCGTAGACAAAAGGTTAACATGCAGAGAGGTGGTATTAAATGCAAACATCTACTATGGTGTAAGATTTTTTTCTTAATGAGATGTTTCTAATTTAAAGACATACATAAAAGTATGCAAAAAGTTAAGTGTGTTCGTTTAGGTTTCCTTGATAGAAATTTCTGTAAATTGTATTTTATATGGCAAAATATATCACTGTACATTAAAATACGGGACTTCACAGTTTTTTGTTACTGTAAGTAGAATAAACATCTACAGAGAACTGTTGTCCATTTCTTAAATCTGTATCTGTATATTATTTTCTAAATATTGCTACTTTTCAACAAGCCACAGGAGTCACCCCAAAAAAGAGTGGTGGCACACGGGTTTCATTTCCTCATTGTTCTAACGAAAGAAGATGCTTTGCAGGACATCACTACCTATTGATGCTTAATCGCAGGCATTCGAAAAATCCTGTGAAAATCTGTGTCAGTTATAAAACATTCCCCGTTTTATTATGATTATTTTAATGTTATCGTGATTTTCATTTGTAGAATTTACACCAAAAGATCTAAAGAAGAGAAAAAAAATATTGATTCAGGTCCGCTTTGAACTTAAGAAAAACTGAGTTCACACTTCCGTGACTTTACATTGTTATGGATAGATGTGTGGCTTTTCCTCTTCTAGGAAGCACTCCTTTATCACAGATCAGTGTGGGGAATCTTCACGATCTGGGGACAGTAAATGCATCCTCTCACAGAGGTAGTAGCAAAAAAAAATCAAGAGCATATAGACAGAAAATAATTACTTTTTTTTTTTTAAAAAACCACAGCTTTATATGGTTTATAGTGACCTGGACTTGGCTTTTGCAGCAAGGTTCCTGTGTTCTACACTGCAGCGGGCAGTAAAATCTAGGATGAAAAGAACATAACAATTTATCTCAATTTACAGAGTGGTATTGGATTATTATCATGCACTGCAAGAAACAGGAGAAATAATACTCTGGATCTCTTCAAACTTCAGATTAACATAAAACAACTTACCATTTTGAGCTTTTATCTATGTTTGTACTAAGCTAAACTAACTTTCCAAAGAGTAGTTTGCTAAATTTTTACGTAAAAGCCTCTGAAAGGTCAAGAACGAGGTAAGCAGAAAGATCATTACAGCTATAAAAGACTGTAATATACCAATTTTATGCGTTCTAAAGGCGACTGTGCAGAAGGATTAGAGGAAGGGAGGGGTCTGTTACCGAGTCCAACGTGCACAAAACCGCTTTTAAAATCTCTGCTTCTGTTTCTAGAGCAAAGTCACCAGTGTGATGCTCAGACTTTGGCTACACCNGGGAGGCAGGGCGGGCTGCCCGGGGGGGGCATGGTCAGACTGCCTGCTACAGCGGCTCCTCCTTTCCTTTGCTACCTCCTGGTGGTACAGAATCAGTATTAAGTACTTTTTTTTTTGCCTTTTTTTTTT
>VXBO01000345.1:451411-514673 GCA_013400135.1 Rhinoptilus africanus
CCCCGAGGAGCCTCAGACCTCCGTCCCTCACAGCACAGCTAGTGTTCCCGATCCCGCTCCGCCGGCTCCTGGACCTGGAAGCTCAAGCGATGTTTCCCTTGGTGAGCAAGCCCCGAGCTTCACCACCGCAGACGTCAGCCTGGTGGAGATGATGGAAATTGAATACACCCAGCTGCAGCACATACTTTACTCGCAGGCGGAGGCACAAGCCAGTGAAGGTGAAGTGGAAGCCGGGCTCGGTTCTTTCTCCTCGCCTGGCCGCTCTGCGGACCCCGCTCTGCAGCAGATCTCGCTGAACAGCAGTCAGGAGGGGGGTCCCTCACACAGCTCTGGGAACCAGTCGTTTTTCCCAGTTCCCTGTCAGTCGGGGTTACCGGCTGACTGCAGTTTGCTAACTTCAAACCCCCGCCTGGGCTATGCCGACTTTCAGGAGCTCAGAATGATGTTACTTGGCGAGTCTAACCCCCCTTTGAGCCAAGCAGAGAAAACGTCCTACAGTAGCTCTGTAGAAGTCCCAGGATACAGTTTAGTAAAAGTTAAGCAAGATGAAAATTTTGATGGGGCGGATAAAGAAAACATATTTGTTGAAAATTCGGCACTGGCACCAGAGCCGAGATCTAAATCTGCAGTCAGAGTTCGGTTGGAAGACAGATTCAACAGCATCCAGACAGAAAACCCCAGATGTCAAGAACCCCAAGAATCTGGAGTAACTCTTAACAAGTGTGTTGCAATTAATTTTAGTTTATGTTGTTAGACTATGTATCATCATATTTTCTACCTGATTTTCTACCTGGAGCCTAAGAACCATACGTTTTTTAATACGAGGGAATGATCGATGGGGCTATTTTAAATTGTGCCAGTCAAACGTGGCCGCAGCTCCGCTGACTCAGATTAGGCCCCTCTGTGCATGAATGTAGTTTCCAAATTAATAAATTTTTACAACTTTATTCTTGATAACAACATGTAACGTAAATTAAGGTGAGAGAAGAACATTGCCTAGTTTTACTTGCTAGAAGCAAGCTAAATTTTTGATCATCATAAAATGTTAAGAGCAATTGATTAGCGTTACAATGTGGAGACCTGACTACGGGGGGAAAATTTGAGCAAAAATATTGTTTAACAGTCTGGGCCTCTAACTGTGTTAGTGTGCTGATAAAACATTTTATTGAAGCACAGAGCTGAATTGTTACAGCACGGACTAAAATACCTTCGCAGTGGATTTGGTTTTTTTGGTCCTTGGAGTAGGCAATAGCAGTGATTTCTGTTTACAGTAAATGAAAGTGGTTTCTTGCTGATAGTTACTAGAAGTATGTGTAGCTGTGCATTTTTCTGCACTCACTTTCAAGTACTCGGTCTGGTATGCTTTCTGTCTTGTTTTTTTTTTCTTTTTTTGAAGTTTAGTAACATTGATTCGACAGCCCTCAGAACTGGTAGGTGTTCCCCTTCATCAGCAGGAAAACAAAGGTGTTGCATTAGGGAAAAGTAAGACTGGCCCTGCCGCGCCTTCTTTACAGTTCACGTACCCGTTATTCACTATGAATCCATGTTCTGCTGCGGGAAGTACTAATCCTGCACAAGCACAGGTAGGTGACACGTTCACCACTACTTGTACTCTGCTAATTTCAAATGCTAATAGCGTTAACCTCTTAGGTGTAATGTAGTTCTAAAGGTTTGGGTTCAAGTGCCGCTTGGTTTGAATAGGGATGATCAGAATGATCTGTAATGCAATTTATTTATTCTTTAAGACCATCAAAAGTAATTTGTCACACAAACCAATTATGTCACAGTTATGTTATTTGTATAATGGGCCTGGTAATGATCAATAGGCCATTAGATTTCTTACTGGAAGGACTTTTTTTCTTGAGTTTATCAGTGCATCTGCTTCACCTGTGCAAGATGAGAGGGAGACACTTAGTACCGTTTGCTATGGGTCCTTCTTTTTGTAATTGATTTTGATGAAAGATATTTTTTTCTCCGAACTCACAGCAACCTCTGAAGCAAGAATGATAGTATGGCACTCAGAAATGCCAGAGGTATCCCAAAAAAACGTAGCATTCTGTTAAAATCCTGTGGTTGTGTGCAGAAGTAATTGGGATTTATTCTGATACAACGCGTTGAATCATGGGGGTAAAACTTAAGAAGTTAACATGAAGATATCAAAATAGTCTATTTTAGACATATAGTCCTCTAAGTATTTCTGTTTTGGTTTTCACAGACCTCTGGAACATCTTGCACTATTTTGGAAGCCGCCAAACATCAAGACCTTGGGATACCCAAGACATTCCCGTACTGCTATCAGGAAATTGAATCCGCGAAACAGACAGTAGGCGCGATGACTAAATCATTGCCTGAGGAAGTTTGGATTAAAGTTGGAGGTAAACCATTTATCTTCTTTTCACTTAGCTTTCTCTTGACCTTCAAATCTACAGGTTTTTTTGGAATGTTTGTGTTTTTTAGAATGGATATGATTTTAGTGAAGCATAAAAGGTGTGGGCTTTATGCCTGAGACGTGCTTAGGGAGCGTGGGACTAGATTTCTCCAGAGAAGTTCAGCACCTGTGATTTTAGTTGTGCTTTCAAAATTCTGTAGCACTTCTTCTAGCTTGAAATGAGAAAACCCAAGGCTGCAGAGTACCTTGGAAAAATCTGGGGCGAGAGTAAGCAACTGGTTTTTTGTGCACGTTTGACCTCAGAGTTGATAGAGCAGATCTAGTCGGGAT
Source organism: Rhinoptilus africanus (assembly GCA_013400135.1). Lineage (NCBI taxonomy): Eukaryota > Metazoa > Chordata > Aves > Charadriiformes > Glareolidae > Rhinoptilus > Rhinoptilus africanus. Next base: position 454,131 of record VXBO01000345.1, read on the forward strand.
CCAGCTGAAGAACACTGAAAGGACTGCCTCAAATGCTCATCAAAGGCAGGCACAGGCTCTTTGGGTTCTCTGAGGAAATAGAAGCTAGGAGGATTTTGAAGCAGCAGGTAGTGCCTAAGGGTTTCCAAAGGACGTGCGCTGCTGTAAGAGTCAATCTGGGCTGGCAATAAAGCTTCAAAGATTATTTCACATAAATAAAACAATTAAAAAAAAATAATTCTATGATCTTAACTTTCAGTGATTAGTGGGAGGGTTATAAATATGTTGTTCTTTTCCTCTTTGTTATTCCAAGAAGACACCATATGCAAGCAAACAATAAACAGAAGTTGCAGCCAAATAAGCCTATCGGATACAAACATAGATCGCAAACCTCTGAGTGAAATTCAAAATATGCGTGATGATAGCCAGAGCACTGCGTCTGCCCAGGGCCCTTGGCAGTCTGCGCAGGGAAATGCCACTATGCAGGTGCAAAGTGGTACACAGGACGGAATCGCTCAGCGAAGAGAAAGACATAACCGCATGGAGAGAGACAGAAGGTAATTTCTGTGAGGAGTGGCAAGACAGAAGTTTTTGAAGCCTAAAATACTGATACTGTAACACTGCTGCTCATTATCCAGAGTAAAATGTAAATTTGACATACTTTGTTTTACCTACAAGAAAAAGCAGTGCAGGTGGCAAGGGTTTGCTGTTCCTCGGAGGAAAACATATGTAAGTTTCGTTGTGGTCATCTTTGTTCTGTTACTCTATAAACAAACAAAAAGAGAGATTTCAAAACATTTAACCGATTCTATGAAGATAAGGTAACTGCGTCTAACATGACTAATATACAAATACAAAGCTTGTAGCAAACAAAAGGTCCCCCAAGTTCGTGGCTTGTAGCGCAGGTGAGTCGTCTTCCTCTTTGTTTTCTCTCCTTCCTTCTCGCCCATGGGTTGATGGCCTTTTGTGTTTGCCTGTAGGCGCAGGATCCGGATTTGCTGTGATGAGCTCAATCTCCTGGTGCCATTTTGCACTGTTGACACTGATAAGGCGACAACTTTACAGTGGACGACTTCGTTTCTGAAGTACATTCAGGAAAGGCATGGCGATTCGCTGAAAAAGGTTTTAAATCTAATTTCGTTTTTGTTCTTGATAAAAATGTGAAGTGTTTTAAAGCTATCATGAAATCGCGAGAAGTATGGGGAATGCTTCTGCTTGATGCTGTTTGTGAAGGACCTCTACATCACTGAAATTTATTTATTTATTTTTTAATAGCTGTCCTCACAACAGTTTCAGTTCAGTAGTGTGAAATCATAGGCTGTCCTCGGGGTTTTCTAATCAGATTTTAATTTTTTTTTTTTTTTTTAGTTAGCCCAGGTCCTGAGTGTGCTACCATCAGGACAGCAATGTAGAACTGAGGTCCCCTTCACGCATTCCTCCCCCCCTTTAATTTTGTCGAGCTGGTAGCTAAGTGTTGGGAGTCACGGCTGAATGCCCGCGCTGGCTCGAAGCTGGCGAGCGCGGTAAAGGCTTACACGCCTTTATGAGCAGCTCCCAGAAGGATGTGGGGAGTTGCAGCCCCAGAGTAAGTCTGGCTTAAGAGCGTAGATGGAGCGTGTAGAGGAAAACCTGCTCCTCCAGGTAACGCTGCGGCTCCTCAGCGCTCCTGGTAAAGGTGTCTTACAGCTTTTTCCAAGACACTAGTGAAACAAAAAACGTATCTCTCAAGTAGATATCTACATTAAACATAATTGTTATTTGTTTTTTGTATTTTGATTTTTTTAGGAATTTGAGGCTCTGTTCTGTGGTAAAACAGGCAGGAGGCTAAAAATAGCAAGATCAGACTCATTTGTAACGTATCCAGTGCAGGAAAACACGCACGGCTATGGAGACCAAGTGGCCTGAACTGACCGCCTTGGATTGTATGACAAGTGTGGCTAGCTAACAATGGCCCAAACTGTATTTTAATTTCTCTGCTTACATGCTGAATATGAATTGCAAACTATAACTGGTGAAAATACATAAATAGAGCTTTAAAGAAAATATTCTTTATTCAAAATGGAAAAGAAAGCTAACTACCAGCAATAGCAATCAGTGCTCTGTTGAAGGGGCTTTGGGACCATAAGCTACAAGAAAATGTCATGACAGCTAAATATTTTTCCCCTTTAGTTACCAAAACATTTGTTCTTTTTCTGATTCTGCTTTGGGGTTTATTTTTGTTGTGTTGTGGTTTTGGGGATTTTTTTAAAGATGATCCAGTACAGTTAGTTGAGTTGTACAACATCAGTCTGTCCTGTTATTTTAATGACTAGATGCCAACGTACTCTTCAAGCGTAAAAATAAATTCATTACCATATTATAATGCCCATTTTTGCCATTAAAAATTTAAAGGCTATATTGGTTATTTGAATAAGTGTATGGTTTCTAAACCATGCTGATATTATGGAGTCCATCTTTGCCATACACACTTTAATAGACTTGGTCCCAAAGAGAAAAACAATGGTGTTAGCCTTTTTTTTTTTTTAAATACAGTACTATTTTTAATATCACAATATGTGTTTTTAATATCACATATGTGTTTTAATAACACAGCTGTACAACAGGTTCTTAAATTGTTACTTTAGTCCAAGAGTGGCACATTGTAACCGGTAGATTATTTAAATGCAGAAACTATTTTCATATTTCAAGATTAATATGACTCCTTTGTTCATAAGCTTTAGCATACAGGACAGAAATAGAATAGTGTGTGAGCTGAGTGTGGTTTTATTAATTTTATAAAATAGATGACGCTAGCAGGTTTTAAAGTACAAAAAGGTCTCCCAAAATAATACTGTTTTAAATCAAGGCTAAGGACAATTTTGCAGCAATCTATTTCCAAACAAACCTAGTAAAACCAGTTCTGGAAAACGGCGTTTAGCTGAGTTAATTTGATGTGTATAATGACACTTACAACATCACAAAGAAAAGGTTAAAAAAAAATCTCCTTTTATTTTTACAACAGTTCATACAGGTGTTTTTGGCCGGACTTCAGAAGAGCATCCTGTCGTATCTGGGGTTTCATTCACAATTACTGTGCAAATAGCTTAAGCAGAGGTCGTGAAAATGCTGTTACTTCATGTCCTTTATTATCATATGGAAATATACAAAAATCTCCCCTGTTAATTAAACTATATACATTACACCTTTTGCAGAAGTGGATTGCAAGAGGATTACTATTTACTAATCTTGGCAAATATTGGAGGTGCCATCTGAAAATTGGTAATTGACAGCATATACATAAACTATGGTCTTTACTTAGGCCAGAATCTTGAGATATTAAAATAGGGGACATTTAAATGCCTAATTTCCACTGCTGTGAGTAGCAGTGAGGTGCCTGAATACCTTAACTCCCTCTGTCTTGGTGCCCAGACCTGCCTGACTGAAGGCAGTGGGAGCAGCACCACGGAATTAACTGACAAAGCTCAAACATTTATACAGAAAATTCAGGATCTTAGGCACAGTCAGGGGGAGGAGATGCTAAACAGGAACAATGCTTCCTCTTGCAGGTCTCTTGAACAAAGGGAGAAAGGAAAGGTGAGGTGGTTTAGCAGTAAAAATTCTGGGACAAAATTGGGGGGAGGAGAAGATACTCATAAAGCATCTTGTAATTAAAGTTTTCAAATCTGATGCTTTCTTTTTCATAGAACTGTGTCAAAGTCTCCACTTAATACAACAGAAGGAACATCTGTCCATTTATCACTAGGAGGATGCTCTTTTCTTACAATGCACTGTTTATTTAAATATTCAGTCACTTCTTCGCTTCTTGTACTCTCGTTTTATGATTTTTTGGAAATCGATACTCCAACAGCTCCCATGCAAGCCGACGTGTCGCATATTCCTGGAGTTCCCTGAGCCCCGATAGCGCCAGGAGTACCGGGATCCCCTGGAAGACCGGGTTCGCCCTGAGCACCGTCCCGACCGTTTTTAGTAATTCCAGGTACACCAGGTGGTCCTAAACAAGAAGGGGAGAAAGATTACATGAATTATTTCCTTCCCTTTTTTTTTTTTTAAATGTGTATATATATATTACTTTTAGATTTTTTTTTGTGTGTCTCTACATCAGAATTGTTATGGCCTGTTGAGTCCAAGGTGTTGAATAAATTTAGCCTGAATCTGGAGTACGTGTGTTGGATTTTTTTAGAGTACCTTTGGATTTACTGGAATTACTTTGGCGTAGTCGAAGGCAGAGGTTTAGTATTGCGCCTTTCCTACTGCGTGCGCCCGTTCTGACTTCGGCTGAGCAGCGTAGAACTGCTTTTATGAAGTTACATGGATGCACCTTAATCATTGTGCAGGTGTAATTGCAATTAGAAAAGCTGCTTTAAAAGGCGAGCAAAATAAAGAATATTCTTCCCAGTTTCTACTAGATACTCATCCATTATGCATAAATTAATCTTTGAATCCTCTGATAAAGGATTGTAGCCAGGTACGGAGCAGTAACACCACTACACAAAATCATTACACGAGGAAGTTCGTGGCTGTTGCTGCTAAAGTGAAACACCATCCCCTCTTCCTCTCCTTCGACCCGTAAACGCGGGCTGAGGGCTGGGGGTGCGGCGTCCTGCAACCAGAGCACCCACACGGCGCCTGTCGGGACACGGGCAGCCGGAGCCACGGGAGCATCACACACCTTTGCGTGAACGGACACATGCAGTAATTAACGCGATCATTAACACGCAGTATGAGGTGCCGCTGCACAGAGTAACCTCCTGGCAGGGGCAGCCAGGTGGGAGCGGGTCAGAGGGTTCTGGCGTCCCCGTCTATAACAGCGCCCGACCTTTCACAGCCATCAGGGGGAGAAGCCAAGAGCCAGCGAGGAGCCTGGCTGTCCCGCAGCCGCCGCTCAGAAACGTCCTCCGGCACACGCCGGAGGAGACAGGAGCGGTGGGAAGAGGGGACGTGCTAATTAACTCCTGCTCTTCAAATTGTCTGCACCCACAGGAAAACAGCCCTGCTATAACCATCACGGGGACAAAGCGATGATAACGCACCGCCAACAACACGCAGAGCTGTCCCTCTTAAGCCTTTAATTTACCCTGGTTTGTTAATTATCTGCACAGCCTTACCTTGAAGTCCTTGATCGCCGTCAGGCCCATCAATACCTTGACCGACAGGTCCTTTATCTCCCTTTTCGCCAGCGTCACCTTTAATCATAAACAGACAATTTCAGCAGCGAGTTGTGTATGCAGCCCAGTCCCAGGACGCCAAGGGAAAGACCAAGAGGGGCTCCAAGTCCCCAGGACGTCCTGAGCCGGGGTCTTTGCTTACGCTGCACCCTAAAGACTCAAACCCGCCCCCAAGAACCGCGTCAGCTGCCCAGGGCATGGTCTGTGTTCCTCCACCGCTGAAATTAGTACAAGTTTGCAGTTTATTTCATGGGGATAAAGGAGAAGCAGGCTGCTTTGGTCTTACCTCTGGGACCAGGGTCACCAAGTTCTCCTGTTGGCCCTCTGTACCCAGGGGGACCGCGAGGACCGGGATGCCCAACGCTTCCCACGGTGCCAGGAGGACCTGGGGGACCAGCCGGGCCAGGACGACCCGTCATTCCAGGAGACAAGGGCTTTCGCAGATTAGCAGCTAACTGGGCGATTTGATCTGAAAGGAACAATTAAAAATGGCACGTCCGACACTTTCACTCTTTGCTTGGCTGTTTGTCACCTGCCACAAGTGTCCTTAACTGAGGGAGCAGCCGAAAACCCGGTGTCTGACGGCTAGGGCAGGGCACGCACTGCCCCCCCTGCCCCCTTACTGCTTCTGGCAGAAGGAAACTGAACCTTGACTCGGTCCTCTCATCATTTTTTAAACATTATTTTACTATTTATGTCTTTTTCCGTCTCCAGAGAAGGAGATTTTGGCCAGAAACCTGCAGGTTTTTAAGCCATTGATATTTCCCATTTCCTAAACCACTTCGAAAGATGTCAAGTACGCTAGAAAATTATTTCTTGAAACAGTATTTCAGAGTTTTAACCTCATCCCCACTGGCAACCATAAACGCAGCGCAGTGAGTGAGGAGGACCCTCTGGGAGGGACGAGCCGGGGGAGGGCAGACGCCACCAGCGCGTGCCGTATTAGTGTCAAAGCTGCTTTCGGCACACTGTGCATGGCAGCGGGATGAATCGTTTAAAAATACTCATTTTAGAAAAATGAAGGACATCCCAGAACTACAAGGTGACCTCTGGAATAATTTCCTTACGTTAAATGTCAAAGTTTCGTTTCTTATTGAGACAGAAAAATAACAAATCTCAGGAGCCATCTTATGTTCAGGATCAGCTAAATACAGCAATTAGAGTCCATTTTCCCTCAGTAATACTCACCATTTATCATTTCCCCACAGAGTTCTCTAATACGTTGTTCACTGGCCTCTTTGCCCTGCAATTAACAGAAGAATCCGTCCTTACACAAACCACGTTATCAATAACCATCCCCGACAGAAGCTTCGGGATGTGATGCTCATTCCCAGCAGCTGGGTAGGAAGCGCAGGATCCCGCAGGAAGCGCAGTGGGGTTTTCCCCATTTCGGAAGCTTCAATTTGGCAGCTCTGTCATACTAACGGCAGAGATTCATTTTAATGTTAGGCCAGGTCTTTAATCTGGAGCCTCTTTGGCCTTTCCTGAAGGATGAAACGCGAGCTCCGGACCAAGTCTGACATTCGAAGCAGTGAGCAGGAGCTGGGTTTTGAAATGACCAACTTCTAACTCGCTTTTGTAATGAGAAGAGTGACTTACAGCCCGTTCCGATGGATGTGGATAATCTGTCCACGCACCGTTGCGAGAGAAGATTAATTCTCCCAGGCGCGCATTCTGGGGGATTTTAATTCTGAGCGTGGCAAGCCGTGAATCTCTGTGCGCCGGTAAACTCCTGCACCTGCAGTTACCTACCTCTGCCTGCCCAAAAGCAGGACCTTATTTTTCGACTACACTTCCAAAATCCACGACCCATTTATTGGCTTCAGAGAGCCCCCGACTGCGCCCCAGAAGCGGGTGATACTTACAGGAGGCCCCGGTTTGCCCGTGATGCCGGGAACGCCTTGCTCGCCCTGATGGCCCATGGGCCCTGGGTGTCCCGGGATCCCTGGTGCTCCGGCTGTCCCGTTAGGTCCTTGCACACCTTTCGGACCAAGTTCTCCTCTTTTTCCTGGCTGCGATGAAGAAGGAAAAAAACCCAACTGCTTAAAACAGAAAACATGGTCCATTCTTTTCTCACTGGGATTAGTTAAACCTTTCTTTGTGTTTCCTTAAATGATCTGGCTGATCATGACCATTTCTTACATCGTACGGGTGATTTTACACATATATGGCATGATAATAGGAGTCCCTGCTGCAGCAAACCAATCAAACACATTTAAATGCTTTGAATGACACAAAAAACACGGTCACTGTCACAAATTTTATAGCATGACCATGAAGAAAACCTGCTTCTAGGAAGCGATGCCCGAACACAGTTTATGGAAACACATCACCAAAAGATGTTACAAGCACATTTACTCCCTAAACTTTCGGGGCACGTACCTCTCCTTTTTGGCCGGGGGGACCAAAGGGACCCTGTTAGAAAGAAAAGGGAAATAAAAAAGAATGATCCATTCAGAAAACGCGCATCTAAAGTCAAATCTCGCAAGCTCCGGGAGGCCGCGATGACAAGTGCACGGCATCTGATGGGCTTTTCTAGCAAAGGGGCCAGGAATGGCAACAGGATGCTGGAGACCAGACTCAGCCCTGGCACAACTGGGAGAGGACTCTGATGCCAAGACGCGGCTCCAGGCAACCCGGCTGCTTCTTGAGGTGGACCAACTCCAACCCCCCCCAGACAGAGCAATGTCACCCCCTCTGAGGAGCAAAACGACAAATGCCACCGCTCTGCCAAGGCCGCAGGGGCTCTCTGGTGCTTCTGGAAGACAAGAGGAGAGCTGAGGCACACCCCGGACATGGTGGTGGAGAACCTTGGGTTGCCTTCTCCTTCTCGCAGCCAGCAGGGCTGGAGCTCTTGGATGGTTAATTCTAACTGTCCATATTCTTGATTTATGTTTCTCTAGACCCATCTGTTATCTGAGGAATCAACGTGACTGAATTCACGGAATTCACCTACCAGCTCTCCTTTGTCACCCGGGAGGCCATCTGCTCCAGCAATGCCCTGAAAGGGAGATAGCAGAATTAACGCTGCACCTTCTGCGGCACAAAGATTATTGGCAAATACGGCTCCCTCTGAGACCTGGGCAACCTCAGCTCCTCGGGGAGGCGGAGGCACTTGGCAGCTTATACAGCTGCTCCAGCGAGAGGGAGTTCTCCCTTCCCAAAGCTGAACCCTACGGTAGCTGTTCCCCTGCCCAGGACAACACTCGTGGTGGAGGGCGGCTGGCGCGAGGACCAGGTGCCCTTCCCAACAGGCTGGCACCGGGATGAAAGGCTGAACTCATACAGGTGAGAGCCCTGATGGGGTGGCCGTGGAAGACATCCACAGGCTGGCGCTGGCATTCCTCTTACAGGGAATCTAAATTCCAGAATCCCCAGCTTTGGGTCTGACGGAAGGTATGAGTTTGCAACGACAGCTAAAGGGTCAGCGTCCAGCGTGACGGTGTCCTCTCGGTTTCCTCAGCGGAAAGAGCCACCTGCAGAACGGCTCCATCCCACCCTTCAACAGAAGCCATGCACCACTTGGTGAGGACCGTCACCCTCCCTCTCTGGGCGCCCTAACCTAAGGGTGGCTAAAGCTCTGGCGACATTAGTTTTGCTGGCCGTGACGAGGAGCATCCATTAACCCGGCAGCAGCGTGAGGAATCCCCTGCCCTCACCGGCCGCACGGGCAGCGCTTCCCGCGCCAAACGCTCTGCTGCGGAGCTGCCTCATTGCACGGCAATTAGAGCAGATAACGAACGCTGGTACGGTAACTTCTGCTCCACGGCCACAGAGACAGCGCAAGAGAAGCGCGGGGCAGGCTGGTCTGTCCCTCAGCAACAACACGGGGACCGCACAGACCCGGAGGCTGGTAAATAAAACAAGAAACCCTTGCTGGAAAAGCACGGGGTTTCCGCAAAAACGCCATCGTGCATTAACATATGTCACGTATTTGCTGAAAAGTGGCTCAAAAGCTCATCACTGAGATCAATCCAACTCTGGAGGTTAAGCAGCAAAGAGTAAAAGGTTACATTAGTCTACAGGCTGCCTGGCTTTGAGGGGGGGACAAATCCTCTGCGCGGGGCACGCGATGCTCAGCGGAGAGCTGCGCCTCGGAACGTAAGGAACAGCCGGTCTCCAGCGGTTTTATCAGCAACGCAGGGAACACGGGAGCAAAGAGGGTTTTGTTGGTGCCGGCCCCAGCGTATTCGAGGGAAGGAAAGCAGGCTGGGCTGCCAGAGGCTGCACCTCAGGCACGGTTTCAATGCCTCTGCTGACCGTGGCACGGAAGTTATCCCAGGAGAAAGATCAGCTTCACTTACCTGGTTACCTTTGGGACCAGGGACACCAGTAGGACCCTGAGAATAAGTAACAGAAAGAAGGCAAATGAGCTCAAACTGTTATTTTCCTGTGAATTCCTGGTGCGGTCAGACACTCACTCGCCCAGCAAGGGGTTGGGAAGTCGTCTCCCAGCTGCCAAGTAGGAGGGACCAAATCTTATTCATACTTCTTCCAAACAAGAAGAGATTTTAAGCATCCTTTTAAGCTAGTTCGGTGTTGTAGGACAGTTTCTCTTGCCCACAGCACCGAGCAGGGCTGGTGGTCTTCTGCCCACCACGTCCTCATCCAACCCGACCAGAGAGACCTTCTTCAGACGGTCAATGCACCGCTCCCCACCTGCCTGGCACAGGTTACCCGCACCGGCCTTTCCATACCATCCTCCTCATCTCCTAAATAAAACTAAAATTAATTCTGTGCTTTAAATCCTCGTCTTCAAAACCTGTTTCACAAAAGTCATCTTTCCCACCCATCCCAGGAGCAGGAACTCTCTTTTCATTCTGCCCCTCTGCTTTTCATTATTGTCATCTCACTATTGTGACCGAAACAGGAATTTAACAAAATCACAAATTAAAGGCCGAGGTCCAGGATGAGACCCGTGGGCAATTGATCTCTGCCTTTCACACCTGAAGATGTGAGGAGGAGACTGAATTTACTTACGGTATAAAATGGACGAGAACATTTATTACCGCAACGGCAATAAGTCAGGATGTTTTTTCAAGGCTTTATTAGACTGTCAGTTTTCCCGGGATTTAGAGTTAGGTGCTCCTGACTTTGAGATTCACAGAACAACACAGCCCCAGGAATAAAATACATTTAGATGATGAACTGATTATCACCCGAGGGGTAATTCATGCAGCTTGAAAAATCCTTCCGAATTTAACTCTATCTCCCTGGCACCCACAGAGAGGACACGAGACGTTTTCAGCCCTATTGTTTGACCTTGGGTCCATTTAGCAGAGCCAGGGGAGCTCAGGAGAAGCCCAGGATTTTTTCTCTACTTCAAAATCTACATGGGAAATTCAATGATTTTACCCTTCAGACAGGATTTCTACAGCACATTCATCAATCTGGCATCAGCAAACTGATCTTTTTTTTTAATAACTAGATCTGGAGATGGCTCAGCAGAACAGAATCTCCGAGGAGGACAAACACATCCAACAAGGGCATGTCATTTTGCTCAAGTCAAGCACTGAATTAAGTTAAAAAAAGGGGGGATTTCTATTAAAGAAAAAAATAACTCTCAGCAAAACAGACAATGGAACGTGGAAATGCAAGAATTGCTGTGGCTATTTATGACCCCATTTTATGTTTGCCGATGGCAAAGGCGATATATTTTTTTCTGAACGTTACAATCTAGATTTATACCTCCAACTTCACAGACTCCAAAGGCCCCATGAAAGTTTATGGCAATAAAACACAGCTTAGTCTCCAAAGACCGTGTCCTGCAAGGAACGGTCCCTGAAAGAAAAGCTTAGCCCAAAAGATTTTGATTCAAACCCGTGTAATTCCCAGCAGTAATAATTCCCAGCAGCAGGAACAAGTGACAGGACTTTAGGCCCCCCAGCTCCACGGCCACCAGCCATCCTCACACTTCTGCCAAGCATCTACTGGTGCCACCACGGAGTCGAGAGAGATGTTGCCCCAGGCGGCTGCCGGCATGCAGAATCCCCAGGAATTTGATCTTAAAAAAAAAACCCTTTGGAAAAATATTTACTTATTGCTACCACAGTCAGCGGTAACAGTCAAATCCTCCCCTTCCCCGCTATCCTGCTCCAACAAGATGGTTTATACCATCTCAGTGCTGTTTTACAGCTGACGGTCAAACACGTTAAACCTCTTGTATTCTTCATGCAAGGAAACACAGGTACTGATACGCCGGTTTATATTCCTGGCCACCGTCAGTCCAAGGACTGTGGAAAAGCGTATCAGTACTCGTTAACTCAGGCTTGCAGGGATATAGATCTATTATTTTGTTTTGCAAAGAAAAAAGAAAAAAGCCAAATTGATTTCAGGAGAGCATGTTGTGCGAGCCGCAGCTGGCACGGGGTAATTCCATTGATCCCGCGTATTTCCAGCTCTCCGCTCTGTCGGCTGGGGACCAGTGGGCTGGGCCAGCAGCAGCGCAAACCCATGGTGGCACCCGCCGCAGCAGAGGTCGTTTGTTTAAGCTATAAAGACACAATTGGAGGTTTTAGGGTCTTCCCAGCCCAAATCTTGTGCCCAGTAAGGAGCGTGTAAATCCGCAGTGCCGATCGCCGGCACAGCCCTCACGTTATCCAAACCCGCTGCAGCACGTTTTCCTGGGGAAAGCTGTTACCGAGCTGGGGTGTTAAGAGACAATCAACAATTACGTCTCAGAGTAACTACACTTAACTTCAGAGCCAGAAATAAAACCTAGATTATATTTTATTTTGCTTTAAGCACAACATTTTCCCTCCCTCTGCCCGGAGCAGCTCTCTGGACACCAGGCTGCTCCGAGCAGGGGCCTCTTCCCGTCGGAACATACATTTTTTTCACCGCAAGGAAGCCCCGAATGCAGTCAGGACCCTGCAGCTCCACAATGACCCTCCTGTTCTACACTTCCAGGCTCACGGTCCCTCCAAGAGGCTCTTTTAAACCTGCCTGGAGCAGGCACAGAAGGGCCATTGTGGTGCCGCTGTGATTGCTTATACAGGAATTTCACCTTAAGGCTGGAGTCGAGGGAGCCAGCGAACACACGGCTACTGTTCTCCTGCGAGCCCCGCGCAAATGTCATTCACTTTACCCCGCTGGCTTCTTTTAAATGAGAATGAATCCATTTAAATAAAAAGCGGCATTTATTCTGAGGTGTGGGGCCCAGGTGTGCTGGTGTTCAGAAAGAAAATCACTGAGTAAACTGTAATTTAAAAAAAAAATAATCCAGAAATCCTAATCAAGCAACTGACTAACAAACCCACGTGAATCGGCTCTCCTGTGCTCACGGGGAGCAAGGCTCTGGTGAAACCAGCACACGGAGCAGGGAGAAAACCCCAAAGAGTCATCTGTTGCGGCTAGAAATGGAGCCCTGCTGTCTAAAAATAGTGTGAGTTCCTGAACTGAAATGGAAACAAGGGCAGGAACAGCAGAGACACGATGCTCGAGTCCTGCTACCTGCCACAGGGTCTGTCTCGGGCAGCCGCAGCGGCAGCGGGTGGGCTGGGACACCCAACGTACCCACCTTCTAGTGCTTGCTGGGGCGGCTTCAGCTACGCCCTGTCTGGGGGCCCCCTTACGCTCTAATTCCACACCTCCCACAAACAGGAATCAGTTACAGATGTCTTCTCCTTACCCTGTCACCTAACTCTCCACGAATTCCCGTTGGACCAGGAAGGCCAGGTTCACCGCTGGCACCTTTGGGACCCTGTTAAGAAAACAAAAAAAGAAAGAGCTACAGCTTAAAGTTCCAAGAAACGCTGCCTATCTTGACACCCCCAAAGTTCACCAGGCTCCATGACATGTTCAAAAAGGTCATTTGTCTTCAGCGTCTCTCTCCTTTCCCCCCAGGACCTAAGGACCACTTGCTTTGGTCGGTAAGAGCTCTCTGATTCCTGCCCCGCCACGTTCCAGCCACCTGCCGAAGTGCTCCAGCCTTTGGCTGGCCCAGGTCTTTCGCTGCGACTCCCGATCAAGTGATGCTCCCCAGAAGATCGCACCCTACACTGGTTTTCAGCCGGTTTCACTGGGGAAACAGCGACACTGGTTGCGAACACTCCCGTGGAGAGGGAAGGACAAAGCATGAGAGCCCCAGGGCAGCAGAAGGGAGGAGCCGACTGAAGACACACAGGCTGGGAGCGTCCAGGTCGAGGAGGAATTAAGGTGTCTTCACACAGGTCAAACTCAAACCTTTCCTTTACAAATACTAAATATAAATTGTTCTGGCAGGCAGCTTATCCTGCCTTGTGCTTTTTCTCCTGCACTGTGTTAATAAAAGCGCCAATCTGGTTCTGCCAAGTGGAAAGACATTTCTTCCCATCACTTGTTGCCATCATGCCCTTGCCTGGCCAGAGCTCTGCAGGGAACAGTGACCTGCCAGAACACGGCACACGTTAAGCTCCCCCGGTCAGCATACCCACCTGGAAACCTCTGACGCCGGGGGCTCCCAGCGGGCCCTGAAGCCCAAGCGGGCCCTGAAAAAGAGAAAGAAAAGCTTTGGTAAGGAGAAAATCCAGACCCCAGGTGAGTCACTTGGGTGATTCAACTGGCTCACGTCTAGTGGGGAGAGCAGGCGGTTCTGCAGCGCAGCACACGGCGGCATCACTGGTGGACCTCATGAGCCACCGCAAAGCGGGGCTCAGTGTTTACTGAGCTTCATTAATACTATTAATTAACATAAATGCTTATTTGCATGTATTAATGCTTAATGACAGATCATACTCATCAGCAGTAAAGGTCAGTGACAGCAAAAGGCGGAGGCATGACAGAGCACAGACCATATACGTTAAAGGGGATCTGATACCCCAATATTACGCTTTTAATTGATCCAGTTTTGCAAGAAACTACTGAAAAACTTGTGCTGTGTGCTCTTGGCCATGAAAAAAGGCAATTGTGTCCACTTGCTTGGACGTACTTTGTACTTGCAATATAGAAAAAGCATCTTACGCCCTTAGTGCCGGTGCTTTTAATAGCCCGGCTCACTCCACAGAAGGTGAACGTTAGACCGTTACCATTAGGAGTCTCTATTGCTTTCTCCTGAGAAAAATCACATACGCGATAAAGATCTTGGGCGAAAAAAGCCCTGAGTAATTTAGGCATCTAAATCCCATTTCGTAAAGTATCTTCTTGAAATCGATGCCTTAGGCAAACTTCTGCCACAGGATGGGTCTTCGGCTTTGTCTCCTTTCACAGCCGCCTCTGCCGAGTGTAGAATTAAGGGACAAAAATTAACTCCCAACCGGTCGCCGCAGGCAGAGGCTCAGCACGAACCATCCCATGTACCCCAGGAATGCGCCGTCTTCTGGACTGCAGTGCATTATATGGCATCTCTCTCCTTTCCTTAAGCGTTTTTCCCCTCGTTGTTAGCCCTACAAATTCTCCCTGGGATCCGAACATCCACTGTCTCTCAGAATGTTTTTCCTGGTCGCCCTTATCCCTGCCTGGCTGGAGGCGGGCACCGCCGTCACCCTGGGGAGACACCGGGCTCTGCCCAGGGGAAGGAGCCTGTCTGCCGAGATCAAGCCGAAGAACCGCCGTTCTGCCTCCACTTCTGCTTGTGATTCAGTGAGGAACTTTGAGAGTTATAAACACAGAGCTCCAGGGAAGTTATGTCAAATTGCATCCAAAATGACTCTGCTGTGCTGGTGCCTTTGAAAGTGGTGGGACCTGACAGAACCCGACAGCCCGCGGGCGGGAAGGCACCCTTGGTCTGCTGGAATAAACAAAGTCAAATTGTTTTGAGCCAAACAGCCCTAAACATTGGACAAGCCTGCAATTCTCGGATTAGTTTAATGATATTTCATATAAATTCAGACTCTAATAACACAAATCAGAAATTAGAAATCCAGGTTCATCGGCTATTGCACCCAGGTCAGAGTTCGGCACCAATGCAATTAACTCAACCGCGTTTGATTTCTCTATAATAATATGACACCTTTTGTGGGGCCAGCTATTTTGATGAAAAATTGCAGACATAAACCCAAATATTATTAATCTAGTTTATTTCTAAGGTTGATTTCCCTCTCCTTGGAAGTTTCAAGAGCGGCTGCTCGCAAACAATAAATCATCGTACTGTTCAATTTCTTGCGAGTGGCACATACCAGAAATCATGTTAGAGTTGCTGTAGGCTTCTGGATTTCAAAACGAGATTAAAAAAAAAAAAAAAAAAAAAAAAAAAAAAGAAAAGAAAAGAAAAAAAGACCAACAAAACCACTGGAAGGTCAGGTCCAACCACAACAGCCACACAAGCTGGGGAGTGACAAAATACAAGGTATCCTGGTGGTTTTAGTAGTGTGAACAAAACCAGGTTGGTATCACCCTGATGTAATTTATTACGATCTCTGCTGTCGGGGAGGGACACAACAGGTAGCCACGCAGTTATTTTCAGCTCTGCACTGCCACTCCTGATGCTTTTTATTTCTCCGGCTCCGAGATGACGCAGGGAACACAAAGAAAGCAGGAACAAGGTGCTCCGCTGGGGACCTCAGTGGTTTCCAACCCCGAAGTTTCAAGAAGTTGTCAGTTCTCAGAGTAAAAGTGAGAACTTCCAGAGCTGTGTGCGGGGTTTGCTTCCCAGGGGCTCCCACTGACAAGCTTCCAGCAAGATAAAGCTGCTGCGGAACTGGGTGGGAAAAGGAAATGTCTGAAGAGATTCCCCACCTGAAAACTCCTCTGGTGTTGCACCCACCATACGGGCGTTTTCCAGCAGTTGGGAAAAGCACGCAACTATGTGCGAGAAAGGCAAGAGATTCCCAGCGGGTCTAAAACTTAACACTTTTCAAGCCCCTGTCGTTCACCCTGACCATGTCCAGGCTTTCCCGCTTTCCTGCTTGTACGCCTTCAGGTTTTGCAGTGAAGTGCTGCTGCTCCAAGGAAAGCCATACAGGAACGGGAAGGATTTCACGTTCCACGAGCTGGTGGCAATGTCCATTGCAATAATTTAACGGGAGTTTTGCTTCATTGATGGCTTGCGTTCAGCACAAGCTTTACCTGATTATCACTGCCCAGCGAGGGAACTGCTGACTGTCCGGTCCCTCCTGTCTGACGGTGGCAGCTCCGCAAACCTCCTGACAACTGCAGCTTCCTTTGCCAAACGAAACGGGAGGAACCACTTGGCGTTCGCACCGAGCTGTCAGGGAGAGCGGGATCTGACCCACTTACGGGGGAGTAATTCCTCCGCGGCCAGAACTCCCCAGAGGCAATGCCAAGAGAAAACGTGGCCTTTTATTTTATCTAGAGAGTAATCCCGGGTACTGAACTCGACTTCGGCAGCTATTTGATTTCCAAGCAGTGTCGTACTTACAGTCGCTCCTCTGGGTCCCGGCAGACCTCTCTCACCAGGAATACCAACGTCGCCCTGGGAATAACACCAAAGTCAGTCAAGGAGCTGTGAATCCACCCTTCCCAACCCACTGCCGAGCCAGAACACATTCCTGGATCACAGGCTACTACGCTGCCCCATCCACGAGCCCCGCTTGCGTGGGGAGTGCTCATCCCTGTGTATTACAGGCAGCAAAACACCTATCGCCTTCCTAAAAGCTTTATTGGTGCAGGGAAAGAGCACGCAAGCTCCAGCTTCGCAGCTTGGTTTAAAACACACTCAGCAAATCTCACGATAAGCATAAATGATGGGGATACGTACAGGGATGCCTGGCTCTCCAGAGGGACCCGCCTCTCCCATCTCTCCAGGACTGCCCTGCAGGGAGAAAGCAAACACTCGGTTAGGGCACAACTGCAGAGGACGAACAGAGGAGAGAGTTAAAACCTGGATCGGGAAATAAAAAAAGCTTTAAGCCTTCATATTTTTAAGACCAAGAAGAGAAAAGTCTAAAGAACAGACATTTAAAAAATGTTTTATGGACATTTAAAGACATCTCACGGACATTTAAAGAACAGATGATCTGTGTGTCCTGTCCTGGCAGCAGGGGGGGCTGCCAGCCCCAGGGCAGTGCCACCGTATCCCATCTCAGACTAAGCGAGACAGGGATGCTCTTTGGGAAGGATGCTCAGCACCCCCCATTTCATTCATTTCTGCATCACCTTGACGCAGGGAGAAGCATCTCCCTGCAGTGCTATCTCACGCATGGGCATTAACAAGAGTAACGATGCGGGCGACAAGTTCAGTAGCTTCCCCACCAGAACCCACCATTAGAGAGATTCACTTACTGGTTCACCCTTCGAGCCTTTAATACCTGCTCTTCCAGGCAGCCCCTGAAAAAAATAAAACCCAACCCCGATATTAAAGCAACATCAGAAGTGGTAGAGTTATTGGATTTGTTATTCTGGTCTGATTTGACACACAAGGAGCAACATTTGCTTGAAGCAACGGAGGATTTACATTTCTGAAGCTTTCACCATGAAAATTATGGCTTCATTTTCCCTCTTGCTGGCTGCACTAGCAGCTCTGTGTACACTAATCCTTGACAATTAGAGCAAAGAGCAACATTTTAGAGCAACGTTTTGCACAGCAGAAACCTCTCTCCAGGGGTGTTCAAAATATTCTGCAAGACAGCAAAAAAGGAATACTTTACCTCTATTTAAATAGTTGGAAGATGGGAGAGATGAAACAATTTGCCAATGAACACTAGGAAGGCAGGGGCAGAGCTCAGGGTATTGTTCAATTACGGTTACTTGTATCCCAGATCTTACCTGCCCGCATTAGGGATGCACGTCACTGGGATGTGAAAGAGCAAATTCCCCCCATAAATTTAAATTTTAAACAGAGCCAGAGCAGCCAAAAGCCAGGGTATTACTGTCTTAGTATTTAGTGCTACTTCAGATGTTTTCCATTCTATCTTGTCCGTTGCTCCCCTGTTTGAATGGTGGGAAAAGGGCATTTCCTCTTGGTTTAAATGGGTGCCCTTGTGATACAATAGGCAAAATGACCCCCCCTCTCCTCAGGAAGGGTCTCTGGAGGCAGCTGTACCACCCCGATGGTGACGGGTCCTGCTGCCGTACTCACAGGCAGTCCGTTTGGTCCCTTCTCTCCAGGAGCACCCATGCGAGCCGCATCACCCTGTGGATATGGAGAGGTTAGGAGGGACCCTCCGCTACTGGAAAACGGTCTGACACAGGCAAGGGACACATTCCCAAACAGGCATTTGTAATCTTCTCCTTCCCCACATGTGCAGGACCAAGAACCTGTTGTGACCACCAGAGCCCCCAGGTCTTTCCCTAGTCCCCGTGCAGCTCCCAGCCCTCCTTGGCACCACACGGTCCATGTTCCTGCGGGATCACCATTCAAAAACCCCGGCAGCAAGTACCTGAGAGCACTTTGTCTACAGGCAATTAAAATAAACAGATGCTTCTGTCAACAGCTCTGAGAAGGCGTCTCTGAAGGCCTAGAGTCGGCCAATAGGAACCGCTAACTATAGGGACACTGTTGAGTTTAGATCCTATGTCCATGGCCCGTATGTGCATCCTCATTCTTTAGGGAATTTCCTTGGGATTAATTAACAGAAGCAACTTCTCTCCTTCACTAGTTACGCTAATGGAAAACTTTCAGAAGCAAAAGCTTTCCAGCCATGCTCTTTCTTGACAAGCACCCGTAGCTTTGCGATACACACAGGACACTAACGTAAACCTTTCCTGCAGTGTTTAAGTAGGACTTTACAAACCTTCTCACCATCGAGTCCAGGAGCTCCATCTCGTCCATCCTTGCCAGGCATGCCCTGCAACCACACACAACACAGGTTACGGTCGTGAAGCAGATACCGTGGTTTGCAAAATACATTCACACCAAAGAACCTTCTGGCAACGAGTCCAGCTCCAGTTGTACTGGGGGACGGGGAGATTTTTCATCAGCAGCAGTACAGCTGGGTCTGGTCCAACCAGGATTATGTTGAAGGTTACACAGACCCACAGAGCAGAAGTTTGATAGCGAAGACTGTAAAATGAAAGATTTCTCCTATCGTGTTTTATCTCACCATCCACAAGCAAGACAACAGTGAGACTTGCATCCTATTTAATAGACTTACAGGTTCTCCTATGAGTCCACGAGCCCCCGGGTTTCCTTTTGGTCCAGGTCTACCCTAGAAATCATCAATAAATTCTGTTATTCAGGACACAACCCTTAGGAACAATTAGTCAACAAAGACAATACTCCAACTCTATGGGGGCATTCATTCAGTTTGTGCTGGCTCCTGTCCTGTTCTTGTAGGTATGGCAGTTCTTGTAGGACACACCAGAAAACTGGCCCAATGTCAGGAAAATTCTTGGTTGTTTCAAGCGATGGAAACGTAAGATCTGATCCCTGTGCTCCAGAGTGTAAAAAGCACTAAGGCACCTTTAATAAGACTTAAACGTCTCATTTTTGAGAGGAATACTTTCATCCCTTTCAAATAAAGGGTGGGACAAGCCAATAATAAACCTGTGAAACAGACTCCTTTGAATGTCACGTACAAAATTTGAGCAGAGGGGTGTTTTACTGCACTTACAGTATCGCCTTTGGGCCCCCGGAATCCTTGAGGTCCTTTCATTCCTTGGTCTCCCTATGACAGAAGAGGAAAAGTCATTAAGCGTCTTCACCACACAAAGACTAACGTTTTCAAGGGTGTAAATGATGAAGGTTTTTTGTGCTGGCATCAGCAGTGGCGTGAGTGTACACAGTCCTGTAGGAGCTCGGCCGTACTTTCTCAGTTACACTCTGTAATTCCCGACACAGAGCTGAATCGCGGCAGGGGCTTTGCCAACAGCCCCTCGGAGCAGAGACCATCTTCCCCTTCGCTTAACGAAGCATTTTCTTTAACCAGAAACAGAGTAGGAGAAAAACTTTAATATTGACTGTCTAGATCCTGCTTGGCGTAATTAAATGTTTGGTGGCCAGTAAGCACCTCATTTTATTTTAGTTCAGGTGAATTTCTTCTAGACCTGCAGGGAGTGGGGAGGGATCCCCAGAGGTGGTGCTGCCTCGGGGTCAATGCGGATTGCGGTGTGTTGGCTGGCGTAGGCAGGCAAAGGTCTGCTGTAAAGTGGATGTTATGTTATCCGCACTAAGGAGAGACCAGTGGAAAATGCTCTTAGAAAGGCCATACTGCTGCAGATGCAGCTCTGGTCCCACATTTGGGCACGGTAAGGAGGGTCTCCACAGAGGTACGCATGCCGGTCAGTGTTCATATGATTCTATGATTCTCCTAACACTTCACCGCGGAGCTCTGCAAAAGGCTGAGGGCTGCATCCTTAACCCACAGTGATTTCTCCTTGTAGCAAAAGTCCTTGCGAGCTGTGGGCGCTTGGGATTAGACCAGACTCAAAGGATGTCAGCTCAGGATAGCGCATACTGATTCTTCTTCCCAACCCTCCTTCCCAAGAAGAACACAGATGCCCCTGCCAAGTGCTTGCCCACGGCTGCCGAGGGAAGCGCAGCGAAGAACAGAGAGCGATGGAAATGTGGTGGACTTATTCTGGCATGGGGCACGATGGAGGGAAAGACATCACGAGATCTGGGTCAGGCGAAATAACCTTGCTCTAACGGGAGGGAAAAAGGCAAAGGGAATAATCGGATGGAGACGGTCAGCACAGCCCTCCTGTTCGCTGGCAGCAGAGAGTGGGGTGCAGGAGGGATAAAAGCTTTAGGCTTTGGTCCTGGAAGGCAGGGCCATAGAGGTGGTGAGAAGGAGATACATACAGCTTTCCCCGGAGGTCCCGGGATTCCAGGTGGCCCTCTGAAACCGATGTCACCCTGCAAAGAATAATGGAGCGCTGTAATGCTGTGGTTGGCAGAGGGTGAAGTACCAGTGTCCCCACCTTGTACCGCCATCTAAGAAAACACACAAAGCCCTGGAGAGACACCCCCACAGTTCTCGCTACCTCGCAACACAGTCTTGCAAAAGATCCCCCTCTGAACAAGCAGAGTTTCACTCTGGATCTCCCCACCACTATCTCGGTGACACACAGCATTCGTGGCCTCACTATCTTGATAGCGGACTTGTTCCTAAATAAATGCATGCCTTTAGCAAATTCAAAGCCAGTCAGCCTCTAGGGCAATGGTCAAGGGACTTCAGCAAAAGCCCAAAGCCACGATGAGCTGGAGATTAACCCTCTTCTCACCAAGGAGACTCTTCACATTCTGAAAAATCTTTGTCTAACAGGGATTCTTTGGCTTTTTCTTGCAAAGAGACAGAACAGAAAGTGAAACATTTCTCAGGGTTTTTTTCAAGATTCTTTAGCATTGTCAGTCCTGCAGGGACAGCACTTTGTCCTTCTTGTCTGAATCCTTAAATCAACACTGAGCCCCATCCCGTCAATCCCTCATGCATGTAGACTCCTCCCACCTTTGGAAGGTTCCTCTGCTTGGGGAGGTGCAGGAAAGAGACTGCACTTTGCACCTTTACAAGTTCCCCAGTGGTCTCCAGTAAGGACAAATGCCACCTGGACCTTGCAGGAGAAAAAATGGTGGAGGAGAAGGAAAAAACAAATATAATCAGAAGGTTTTTCTTACTCTGTCACCAGCTGGACCCATTGGACCAGGGAGGCCTCTTAGTCCTCTTGGGCCCTAATTAAGAAAACAAATCAGTTAAAACCCAACCACTGTTAAACATAAAACAGCAGAACAGCATGACGTAGCCACTCATCAACACAGAAAACGTTAAGAAGCAGTGAAGAGCGGCAGGAAGCTCAGCCTTCTGATACACAAACAAGACATTTTCCCCTTCGGTGACAGTCTCTGAGCAAGTGCCACGGGAGACACCCCATGCAGAGGGGCATTCGGAGTCCTGCTGTCCCCAGCCCATCTGCCAGGCTGCCCAGCCAGCCCACAGCTCAGCCTCAGATCCACCCAAAACCCCCCCAGGGCTCTCCTGGGCTACCAGCAAGACAGTGGCTGTCACTGGGATGTCTCATCCCAGGCGAGGTGCCAAAAAAGCAGGACCTGAATTAAAGCTCAGTGAAACCAGCAGGATTTGTTTTTTCACCAGCGTGAAGTTTGACACCTGCGATTACGCCGAGGCAAGAGCTGCTTGGGTAACGCGAGATGATTGATGGCACCATTGAGTTTCACGGAAAAAAGGTCATGGGAACTGGTCTGAAGAGAAGGTGTTACCTGCAGGCCGACGCTGCCGGGGATGCCTGGAGGACCGGGAGGGCCAGGATTGCCCTGGGAGAGGAAAAAATAATGAGAGAAAGGGTGAGACAGCATGAGCCTGCCGACCCAAAGCCAGGGACCTTCCCATCTCGTTTCTCCTTGAGCTCCCTCCCGCTCAGATTTCTGCTTCAGAATTTGCTTCTGCTTCATAGGCAATTTCTTCTATGTGCAAACCCACTTGATCAGTCAGGAATTTACCTGCATGATTAATGCAGGAATTTTTTTCCTGAGCTGACATGCCAGCATGTGAAACAATAGGTGCTAACTTACTGAACTGATCTTAACATGATGGTTATTGGGAAGATGGATTTTTCTTGAAGTATTAGCACACAGTCATACAAGCAGAGCAATGGAAGCCAGTGCACTTCAGTCATAGTAACTTCTTCTTGTTCAGCCAATTGCCTCATTTCTCCCTGTCGTCTCGAAGAAACTATCTGTTATGGTGCTTTTAAAGAGAAAAATCCCCCCCCCATCCCCTTTAAATTGAAGTTTACCTTTTCTCCTTCTTTTCCTATTTCACCGGGTTCTCCTTTGTGACCGGTGTGTCCCTAGAAGCAAGAACTCCAATTATTCACATTCCAGTCCAGTCTTGTTTCAGAATTTAGGTTTTGTGAGACAGCTGTAAGACCTAAACTCCCACAACACAGGTGACTTCCTGGGAAAATAATCTACACCCGTGTGGAACCGCGTGAATGAAGGTCACTTCAGGGGTTAATCAGCCACTCACCATTCCCTCAACAGGTATCGCATCAGAATTGACCTAGTTTCAGAAAATGCCCAGATTCAGTTTTCAAAAGCGACCCGCAGTGAGATGAGGCTATGGGTCTCCGCACGCAATTCTCAACTACAGGTCGGGGACCGGAGCTCAGTTCCCATTACTTCTGAAAATGGGGCCGAGATGCTTCTGAAATCCCCATTCTGCATCTTTAACCTCCCTTTTTGTTTAAGTCATCTTTAATGTCTGCATCACCCAGCTTACAGTGAACTCCACGTCCCACGGAAATCTTTTACATAAACTCAGATACAATTTGCTTCTTGGCTCCCTTCCTACTGTTGCGGGAGAGACCCAGAACTAATTTCAGCCATGGCAGATGCTATTCCTCACCACGCAAAAGGTCCTGTGCATCATTTGCATCATAATTGGAGACTTTCACAGTTTTTTCCATTTCAGAAGCTATGAATTTTGAACAGCTTTACCCTAAACACTGTGTATTTCTAACGGTATTTATGACTCAGCTAGAGACCAAACAGACCTGCAAAAGGTCAGATCATGAGGAACTGAGAGCATTTCCCAGGAGATGGTCCATCCATTGCCAACTTTTGCTAAATCCTGCTAAAATAACTCGAGTAACTTATTATTTCAGCTCACTGCTGGAGCGTAACCTACTGCACAGAGTTCGTGTGAATCACAGAGGGGACAGAGAAGGAGCTGTTTGATTACTGAGCGAGGTCTCCTGAGGGTTGCAACCTAGAACTTATGTGCCAGAATCAAACGACACAAACAGAGAGCTGCCTGGTGCTCCACCGGGTATGAAATGACAACTAAATTGTACTGAGTCATGTAAGTTATGTCTTGCTACAGTAAAACGTGTATCTCTGTGTACGGGGTCTGTGAGCACAATTTAAGAACTGGTGAGGTTTTTACAGCTCTCTGAAGTCTGAAAAGGCAGCACGTCGTCCTCGAGGCAGCCCTGAACCGCTGCGCTCCCCTGGTCACCAGTTGCGCCTCGCAAGGCTTGCGTGCTGTTCTAACCTTTACGCTTGTCCTAGGCACAGGGTTAAATTTCATCTGCAGGAATAAGTGGCCGTAGTTAAATCTTACGTTTACCAAAGGCTGCAATCCTGCAAGGGGTGGAGGCACAAAGCAACGCGCCTGTAAGCGCAGGCAGGGACGTGGAGGACGTAAAGCTTCTCGCTGAAGGAGAAGGGAGAGCGCTCGCACGCTTTCCACGATTGAGTTCAGCGGCAGAGCAGCTCTTGCTATGGATGTGGGAACAGCACGCAAAGAGGGCGGGATCAGGTCCTTCATCCTCCTCTTGTCTCATATTTGGCTGTGTTGGGGTTTTCCATTTCGACAGCATAAACCCAGGCAAGTGCCCGGCTGGTCTGGGGAGGCGTGGAGCCAACAGGAGACGTGTACTGTATATAAACCAGTTTAATCCCAGGGGTTCACCGCGGTATTTTGGGACCCAGACCTTTGTATCTGGGGGTATTTTTCTTACCTTGAACCCTGGCATCCCCGGGGGACCTGGAGGACCTGGTGGGCACAGAGCTGGGCACTGCAAGGAACAGAAACACGCTTTGGTTCATGGCGTACAGACAGCGCAGGCAGGGAGGCTGGTCTCAGTACGAGGGAGAGGTGAAAAGGTCACGTGGGTTTCGGCTCTAAATTCACTAAATCTAATTCATTCACAGTATCATGTGTTCACTGGCATTTCCCCATGGCAGAGGGCCCTAAACAGGTCCCCAGGCCCCCGGTAACCCACAAAATAATGATTTGTGACTGGTTTGCTTCACTTTGAGCGTGGGCTGTAAGAAATTCTGAAGGCTGACAGTGGTCCACAGTCCATAACGCTGGAGAACCACAGCTCCCCGTGAAGCTGGATGGGTATCTTGTAAATTGTTAGGAACATATTTAATTCTGTGCATTCATTGACCCCTATTGATTTCCATTAGACAACTCACCTAACTGAAACAAGGACAAGCATTAGAGTTTATCAGAAGGGGATCTATCAAAACAATTAACCCTAATGCCAATGAGCTGGTACCTGCAGATGTCTAGGGGCGGGTGAGCCCCTGGTGGGAATTCTGGTTTGGCTGGGAACAAATCAGAACATGCATGGAAATTTAATGGGGACTTAAAAGGCCATATTCTAAAAACTCTAAACAGGGAACGAGATTTTCTTCTGCAGCTTTTCTTTCATTTGTTTGTTTTTTTCTTTTAATAAAACCTCAGGCAACACCTCTGTAGCAGAAATTTAATTTTCTAGTATATTCCACAGGGTAACTTAAATTAAACTTGCAGAAATAGTATCATTTTTCTATTAACTTCCACGTGACTTGCCAGAAGGCAGTGTAAGCTGACTCTGAGCTTTTTTTGGGGTGCGCCAATTAGAAAACCAAAGATGCTGTCACAACAACAGCTGCGAAATCTGGAAATGTCACTTCCATCGTTCATGGACTTAACGCTCCTTTCATTCCCCTGAAAGAAAGGAACTGAGACTTTCTCATAAGGAAGGAAATCTAAACAAAGCATATGCCCACAGGAACCCAATGCCACCATCCATGGAAATAAACAGTGCAACACGCACGACCTTTTCTCTTGCAAAGCAGGAATGGAAACAGATGCGTGAAAAGCTGTTGTCATTTACCAGATGCTAAAGTGTTTTTTTTAAACGAAGCATGTGTGCAAAACCTGCATTTTGGAAAGCAAAGATCAAGGAAAAAATCAGCACGAGCATTATCTACCTCCTTGAAAGAACATTTCACTCTTGTAAATGCACACGCGACACAGATGCGTTCTGCAGGACGGCAGTTTAGACCCATGTCTACGGGTCTCACCGGTGCATGTCAAATGGTCCAACAGTCACTCAAGTATGCCAACGAAAAGTCACACCAAGGATTAAACCAACAAATATTTTCATGCTACACAAAGGAAAACCTACCTGAAGGTCCACACTGCCATCGGGAAAGGTGCCTGGAAGACCCTGCAATTCAAGAAACGCGGTCTTTTAAACACATCAAGGCAAACACCAGGAGGAAATAGAATTTCTAGAAAATGCCCTTTACAGCCGCATCTCAGCTGGATCAGCACGAGGCAGACACCCAGCCCCACAGCGTACAATGCAGCCCCTGAACCCAGCGTGTTATGAGCAGCAATGGTCCTCAAAACAGACAGGGGTGGAATTATCTTCTGGAGGTGCACAGATGAGCATGGGGAGGAGCCCTGAGCCTTAGGTGATGAAGGCAGCATGTTCAGAATTTGAGCAATTTGAGCCTGGCCCTCCTTCGGGCCAGGGAAGTTCCCTGGGAAGGACCCCCTGTTGTCCCTCCAACCCTCCAGAGCATTTTTAAAGGTCCCAAAGCAGAGACTTGCTGGTTTCAAGCCCACCTTGTTGGCCCTGCAAGAACACGTCATGATCCAAGCAACCACAGAAACCTCGAGAGACCAGAAAGCCCACCCCGCGATCTGCCTATGCCATAAAGCCTGGTTATCACTGGGTTCCTCCACCCTCACAGCGCAGCCAATTAACAGGAGATAATAACATGCCGAAGCGCAGCCAGGGAGAAGTCACTGCTCTCCTTGGGGCACGGCATTTACGACCTGCTGAAACTTAGCCCGGAAAGGGAGTCCTCAAGGCAATGGCAGCAAATAAAACACACACATTCTGGCGGCAAGAAGAAAATTCTGGACTCCCCAGGGGAATTTTCCCACATTTATTTGCAAGTCTCAACTTACGGGAGGTCCGGGTGGTCCAGGAGGCCCTGGGAATCCTGGCAGACCAAAAGGTCCCTAAAGAGAGCAAAAAATAGTCAGAATTCCCCTTCTTAATCATTTAAATGAAAATGAAAAGTGAGAGGAAGCGGGGCTACCAAATACCATTGCATATTTGGGAATGTGGGGTAAGATATCTCTAATGGGACTAAACTGTGCCTTTCTTTCTGCAGAGGCTTCTATGACTGCAAAGAGAAGAGCAGATGCATCTGGAAGCACAGGGATTAGGAGAGAAGAACATATCCCTGCACCTACATCCCTGCTTCCACTGTCCCTGTACCCTCCAGTGGAGCTGTGGGCACCCAAAACCAATGGTGTATTTCTGCAGAATGGGCTGCCTCAGATCAGACCCATTCTGTTCAGTAGCTTCTTTTGAGGATGCTGAAAGTACACGCCAGTCGGTAACTGACCTCTGTTCTCGTGACATTGGCTGCTCTTTTGTCCTTACTCATAGTTGGTAAGGAATATACGGCTGCAAGCGGTTGCACATCTTTGGCATTGCACTGGTTGAGTGGGGTGACCCTACACAAGCTGATCCAAGGAATAGCATCGCCCATGGGCATTTGTAAAGCTTGTAGTGCCTTGGGCATCACACTTCCAGAATGGGGTAAGAGGCCAGAAATGAGCCTCATTCTTCTGTGGTTGTGGCACGTTCAGTAAATGAGCATCAAACAGTAGGAGAAACTCACAGGAGGACCCCGAAATCCATTTCCACCTGGGAGCCCACTGGGTCCTGGAGGCCCCTGTTGAACAAGAGAGAAGAGCTTTACACCCATGGCGACCTCGCATAGCTGCCAAAGCCCAGGGCCACACCAACAGCCTGGCTGTGCTCGTTTGTCTAATCCCCCTGAGGAACCCAATCCTGCACCCAGACCATCAGTTTACCCGTGCACATCTTCCTTTCTCTTCTACCTTCCCAGGGAGCACACTCTTGTCACCGTCGTGTGATGCCAACATCTGCATCCCCTTGACGCGGGGCACCTCTGAGATGCCCCAGGAACCCACCAAACAAAAGCTGTCCCAGAACTGGTCATTTCCAGCGGTTCTAAGGCTGCTGTGCCTTGACCTGACATCAGTGACGGCTGCCGCGGGGTGAAGGTAAGCGTAAAAAACACAGAAGGCTGCTGACCTGCGGGACTCCACATCCCTCTGCCCGACACGGGAGAGGGACTCAAGGCCTGGGGTGGGTTTGTAACACTCAGAGTATCCAGTAATGTTAGTATAATAATTTAAACCTCTTTTTTGAAAAAGAGCCTCATTACTTACTGGAGGTCCTGGTAGTCCTTTGCCCTGGAAACAACATTTAAAAAAATATAAGATGTTAGAAACTGAACATAAAGGAAGAAAAGCAAACCTCAGAAAATGCTGCTTAATTATTTCTTTTCTTCTAAGTTTCTTTAGCACTCCCCTGTCCCCAATTAATGTAATTTGCAATTAGAGCAGAGCTGGAATCTTGATGAATCCTTTTGTTGCCTCTAATAATTTGTATTCCCTTTACATCGCTGTTACCTGTGAGACATCTCTAAGTAAAGCCACATACAGCGACGTGATAGTGGGACACAGACATTTACAAAGACAACATTCTAGTTTATCTACTTTTCCTTTTTTTTTTCCTTTTCATTTTTATTACACATTATCTAACATCTAATAATTTTGATAGCATTTGATATGCTAGTCTTTATCCCAAGCTGGCTTGCTTGACAGCATCTCAGAGACTAAGAAGAAGCCCTATGTTACCAGAACAGGTCATATATACTTGAACACTTCAAACAATGTTTTCGCTCCGTCAGGCTTTGATCCCTTTGTTTGGGACACAAGGCTTCCCGTCTTCTCTTGGTGATGGTTTCAGCATAATATTGCACACCACTTTTACACATGCAGGTCTAGGAGTTACTCACAGCTGGTCCAGGCGGCCCGGCAGGTCCCAACGCGCCCTACAGGAATAAACCAGAGCGCAAATTAGCAGGGATAAACCAGAAACCCCCACATGGGTAGACACCAACGCCCGCTCTCCTTGACACCAATCTTTGTTTGAATACTCCAGCAGCGTCCTATAGTCACAGCATGCATCTGGAGATGCTCAGCTGAATTCACAAATACAAGGGTAGAAGCTTATGGATAATGACTCCGTCATGCCTGATTAATTACTTGATTGAAGAACATTTTAAGACAGTAGGGATGGATGTTCAGAACTGGCCTCAGCAACTTTCTTCACCGTTTGCTGAGCAAGAGAGAGCAGAGACTGAAACATGAGCTGCTCCTAAAAGACTAAACAGACAATCCTGCATGTCACAGCTGGCTTCAGATTAGTCTCCATGAATACTTAAAGGGTTCACAAATTGAATTTCATCCATTTTAAATATTCTCATTCATAATACTTTCATGTTGTAGATCCAAAGACTAAATTATCTGAAACTATTTACAAGATTTGGACTCTTCCTAGTGAGTTTTATTAATTCATACATTTTCCCTTCAAGCAAAGAAAAAGATTTGGCAGCTTCTGCCTCTTCACTAGATTCCTTGGCAAATCCCCAATCTCCTTTCCCCAATTTGCATTTTTACTCTTAAGCTTGAATAAAGTTTGGTGATCTTATGTCTTCGACTAGAATTAAGTCATTCTTGAAGTTGTTGTGTTCCTGCTTAACTAACGATAGTACCACAGACAGACCGACCTTCCTAATCCCTTTGTTGCATTGCAAAGTTGCCAACGCTGGCTGGGGAAATGTAATTTGGGGCAAATGATAAATAAAATAATAGTTCGCGGTGGGTTTCTCTAAGCTGTGCTGGCGCTCGGGAGCTGCGGAGGAGCCGCGCGCTTCTCCAGGCCCTGACGCAGAGGGCTCTTTGCCTGCATCAGTGCTGTTCTCCGCTGGTGCTGCTCTCGGATAACTTGAGAACTTAAAACAGTAAAAAGGTGACAGACTCAAACACGGAACAAACCGTGCTGTTATTTACGGGCTTTGTTAAACTGCTGCCAGCAGAACCCTCCCCTCCTTGCGCAGGGGACAAAGAGCCTGGGTTTGTGTGCTCCAAATGTTCTCAAAGTAACTTACAGAAACATCTCATGAATGGTGTCCTCAGCTGGAATTAAATGATTTCTACTCCTAGGACCATGAGAACAGTCCCTAGGATGAGGACCAGGCAGATGGGCAGACCTGGAAAATCTCCCAAGACGCTGCTGCTCACCGTGATCCCAGGGATGACTCCAACCCTTTCCTAACGCTCTGCGTACCAAACGAGATTAGAAATATTTTCCCTCGTTAAGCATAAGGAGAAAGACACCGAGGACCCAAGGCCTCATTAGGAGCAGTCTTGTGGGGAGAGGGCTGTAATCCAATAAAAATAACTCTGCTGCAAATGTCAGCTCGTTCACTTCTCTGCTTTTCTTCCAGGCGCTTTTATCTTTAGGCTGAAGTCCTCGCAACTACTGATGGCTGCAAGGGACAAGCTGGGATCTCCTCCTACAACAAAGTCACAGAATTCCGGGCACCTACTGATTTACACCCTAATCCTGCCCCACCGAAACCAGTTGCAAAGTCCCCTCCTGCTTTGGCCCACATGCCAAAAGGTTGGCAGATGACCCTAAGTGCCACACGTCGCCACTTTGCTCCTCTTATTTTTGATACCCTTGAGGGTGTAAGGTGCAGCACGCAGCAGTGAACGTTCCTGGTACGTTAAAGATCATGGAGTCCCTCAGCAAGTTGACGCGACTCCAATAATTTCAAAGGAGAGACTCTAATTTACACCTCAATTTTAATAACATTGTCTGACTCAACTCATTCTCCTGGTAACAATGTTCTCTCTTGTTTGATTAGAAAGCTATCTCACCATAATATACTTTATGAATATACAACTATGGAGCACAGGAAATCCTTGATTAATATGACATTTGTAAATAAATATGAATAATTATGTTTTCCTCCTTGTTTATAGCGTAAAGCACCAAATTTCAGAATGGCCTTTGAAAACTTTGCAACAAAGGACACTGGTTTCTAGCACTGCGGTCAGAACCCAGCTTGTTCTTGGCTAAAAATGAAGGGGTTTTTTAATCGAAAAAACACATAGGCTTGATCTGATGAGTCTGCAAGCAGAACCATGAGAAAAGCTAATGGATGCTGATAGCGATGGGAGTATTTAAGATAAAAATCATTTTGGTATGCCACCTTCCCAGTACTCTGTCCCCGGGCAGACATGAATCACCGTTGGGCTGATGAAGTGTGGCACAGAGAGGAAAAGAAACTTCTAGCAATAACGTATTACCAAAAATCGTCTTCCCTGAGCCCACTTCCATATGCTAAACACCTTCGCTCTCAGGCACTCCAGTTCACAAAAACAAGCTTATTCAGAAAAAGTCATAGTGTTAAGCATGAATTCAGTCCCACAACAGTCAGCAGCCACCTGCTTATTTCAGTGATTCCCGAGACTGAAATACGTTCCTGAAGCTGGGCAGAAGAAAGCAAGCCGGGATAACAATGCTGTCCTTTTAGAGTGCTAGAGATTTACGGGTTTTTCTTTTTCCGGGCTTTTATTAGACCAATTAAAACAATTTTCCAGATGGACCACTGACCTTGAAAAGCTCCCATAAATGACAGCAGGTCCCAGGTTTGCCCCATGCTGACAGCTTGGGTTACAAGACATGGGAAAGCACGTCAAATCAGAGGATGTAGTTACGGTAACCGTGTTTGTGTTCTTCTGCGGAACAGCTGAAGAGGAAGTTCTTGTACCCAGAAATGATCTGCTCAATTACCCTGCAAACTAGGAGCTTGTGTGCTAAAGTGGGCATGGGCAAATACTACCATCGAACATAAAACAGGGGCACAAAACTGCTCAGTCTTCTGCGTGTGGTCCCAAACTTTTCTATTTTAAAAGTCAGGGATCAGTTCCCAGAAGGTGCTGGACTCTTGCCACAGACTGAGAGCGGTCAGGAACTTGAAGCCCTGGATCTCTGGGGAGAAGGACAGGCATAAAGAAAAGCAAAGGAGAGGGGTTTTAGTGCAGTGCCAACGGATGGAGACTTGGAGACACTTGGCTCCTGCCACTCAACTTTCCCAGTGGCCAAGCAAACGCTGCTTTGCACATGGGAAAGGAAGAGGCGCGTATCAAGGATACGTGCCTCTATCACTCATCCCCTTAATTAAATGAGACAACTCACAGTGTTTTGAGCTTTGGGTACCTCCTTGGGGCAACAAATGGATTATTGAGGCATACTGGACATGTCAGAAAAGTCCACCTTTTTTAACCTCTGCATGCTGCAATGTGTGTTTAGCCCACCACTGCAGACCCCAGTTCAAGAGACCAGCAAACCAGCTGTGGATATGAGCCTTATCTTCCCCGGGAGACAGGAAAATAACGACTCTGGATCAAAGTCTGTGCTGAATGGCTCACTAATATTTAATTCTTAATGTCACAAGGAGGCCTAAGTGCCTTTCCAGCCCCATTGTAGATGATGTGAAGGACATCTATAACATCACAGACAGACACTTCTCTATCCCTGTGGTGTCCTTTAGCGGAGCTGTAATATGCAGGAAGCAAGGAAAAAACCTCTTATTTCTTGCTATGCTGGCTGGGAAAGTCTATGCCAAAGCAGCTAATAATGTCAGCCATATGGACAGCCCCAGAATTAACAAAAGGCAAAAGTTCAAACTGTTAATACACAGTGGCAGTAATTATTAACATAATGGAGTTGCGTACTCAGACGGCAAATAAAGGCCAAAATAGCTTCACTTTGATAAACTTTGTAATTAAGTCTCTCGACTGTTTCAAGGAACTTTTTAGACACTTGAAATATCACCAGAGCTGTTCTCCTCTGGTACCCATTGAACTATCCAAGCCCATTCAAAGCCATGTGAGAGAAAGACGGATCTCATGCCCTTTCCTAATGAAAAGCCATCTGGGGCTTCACTTCAAGGGTCCAAGTATTCTGCAAAGGCTTACAGGCAAACAAGCCATCATCATCAACACTCAAATGTCACCAATTTACAAAGGAATGAGAAATCACCAATACCAACAGTGACAATGTTCATTTAAAGGGACTTCGGATTTAATGTGGTACTCACACGGTCTCCTGGAGGCCCATTTGGGCCAGGTGGGCCATCAGTTCCTGTTAAACCCTGTAAAAAAAAAAAAAAAAAGGTAAGTGTGAAAACAGAGAAATACAATAATAAGAGCTGTAAGAAGTCCCTGTCACCAACACAAATCATCTGGATGCCAAGCTCGCAGGAAAGCCTATTTTATTTCTCTCTGTAATTAATCACAAAGGCAAGGACCAGAAGGCAAATTATCCGTACTGCTCCTTGGGCGTTGGAAGTGTGGATGAACACCACCAAGTGGTCCCGTTACTGGTGTTTACTGAGCTGCAGCTTAGCTGTGGAAGCTGACTGAATGCTTATTCTTGCCTGATGCAGAAGAAAACGCGCTGGCAAAAGCCTCGCCCACGCTCGGCTGCCACGGCAGTAAGGCGGTAAGCTGGGAAAACCTGGCTGGGTGCAGTCACCTCTCCAGAGCTGCAGGGCAAATCCCAGCCCAGCGACCAGCAAGCCTCAGGTAATAAGTGCCACTGGATTTCTGAACCGGGCTCCAGAAATGGCAGCTGATGCCCCTGCCTCTGCAGACCTGCCCCGAGCACTTCTGAAGAACTGCAAGGCTTCACTTTAGGAGCGCTGTCCTATCAGTTATGTATCTCAAAATTGCTCTCGTACTCCTTGATTCAACCAGGAGATGCTCTCAACTCTTAAAACTCTTCCTACGTTTCTCCTGATCTGTAAGATATAAACGCAGATCCAGTACCCGCTTTGCCTCTCCAGGAGACACAAAGTCAATAAGATGCTTTGCGAAAGCACCCATACCCGTGTGAACTACTTAAAAGATCTAAGAGATCTATTTACCTATTTAAAAGATCTAAGAGAAGATGACAAAATACTCACATCCACCCCAGGCAGGCCAGGCAATCCAGCTTCACCAGCTGCTCCAGGCTTCCCTGGTGCACCTTTTGGCCCCTAAATCAGACAAAAAGGCAATTCTTTTTAACATAACAAGTGAAACACGGCATGTGTTGACCCAGGCTACAAGACAGAAGTTTATTTGCTGAGGTGTTAATCTTACACCATGGAAGAGTTCCTGCAGAGAGAGGAAACTTCCCATAAATCCATATCCAAATCCTAAGTACGTTTCAATGCTTTGGCTGAGTTCTCTGCAAGTCAGTTAATCACTTACGCATACAGTTACCCATCAGAGGGGTAGAAAGGGATGGGGTAAGTGGCCAGAAGCAGAGCTGTGCCACCTGCTACAATTTTGAGCAGCCTTTGGCCGACCGAGGAGCTGAAGCAGACTCGGACCAATGCCAGGAATAACCATGAGCGTGTGGCTTGGTACCAGCTTTTGTTACGCTGGTGATGGGCGAGCTCTATTTCATGCGCATCCCCCCCTAGCAATGGAAACAGGAGAACACGTTTGTCCCCAGGACCACAGTGCTGAGCATCTCCACTCCTGTGTAGCCCTCATGGAAATTCTGCCGCAGACCAAGAGGAAAGCCAGGCCAGTAAGCCTTAGCTCTTGCACTGTGTCCCTCTCAAAAGGATGAACAAATCAACGTCAACCAGAAAATACTTACTGGGGGGCCTGGCAAGCCAGGAGGGCCCGGCTCTCCCTAAATGAAAGAGAAAAGACATCAGTGTCAGTTCTGAACCTTGCCTTTCTGTGGACTGTTCGCAAGAGCAGTGTTCCCAGCCGTCACAGAGCTCAAGTCTCCCTTCACGCCCACTCCAAGATTTACCACCCTCACCCTTATGAAGCATCCTTATGGTGCTTTGGATCAAGGATAAACCTTTTCCACACCTACAGTAGCAGATTTGGTGAAATCCACATCCTCCGCCTCCCAGAGAGAACCCAGACTTCTGAATGGTGCCCAACACCTGCAACGTTTTCCAGATATGCTCAGAATTTATTTGAGTTTGGGCTTGTCTGCAAGTGGGGCGGTGGATGGCTATCAAGGCTTTCAAACATCTTCCTGATGAAACAGAGGGATACAACGACGAGCTCCAGGACCCACTATGGAACTGTGGTACTCCAGGAGCTGGGGACTATCAGAAAGCCAAGAATGAACAAACTGTCGACAATTATTTTCTTCATATGACTGAACTTTGACAGGAAAAGCAAATGAACAAAGCCCCCAGCTGATTTCCACCCAATCCAATTGCACAACCTGGATTCAACCCAATTTTTATAAAATATTTCAAAAGCGGTCATTTTTTCCTATCCTAATGGAAAGCAGCTTTTAAGAACAGCACTAAAGGTGTTTGGGAAACAATGTTTGAAAAGTCTTTGAATCAATCCTTCTAGCTCAGCCAGCGGTAACATCATTCAGGAGCTTGCGTGGACTCCAGGCAATGAGATATTTATGTTTTATTGTTAGGCCCTGGAAGAAGCAATCATTTGTGAGTAGCAGGAGCTTGACTGGAGCTTGGTTTCCCGTCTCATCCTGCAGAAAATCACTTTGTGTCCCAGTTCCAGACGTCTGGATGGTCCCCACCCCTCCTGGCTTTAGGATAAATGCCCTAAACGCTGTGAGGGATGTGGGGATTGGGGGTGAGCAGAGGGGAAGGGGCACGTTGATACCCTGGAAGAAGAAAATCTATACGGAAAAAAGGAGAGCAAGGCTAGAAATTACACCATCCTCACCGTGGGCCTGATAATTAGGAGTTAGAAGGCGGTAAGCAAAAGCATGGAATTTATAGCATGTTTCTATATTTACCATGTCGGCAACTGTGAAGTCTGTGGGCAAATCTCTCAAGACGGGGCTGCCTTGATTCGCTCAGGCGAGGATTTATGTACTGCACCAGTGACCGATCAACACACAGACCAGAGGGTCAATGAACAGAGGGATCTTTGTGCTCTGGCTTGCTGAAGCAACTCCTTTGCTGTCCTTTGCCCATGGATTTTCCATAAATAGTTATCATGATCATAGGTGGGGAAGGTCCCCTGCCAAGGAAATGAAAGGAGCAGTTCTTTTGCAATGAATGGTTTGCAAAGGCAGCAGAGGTGGTTAACTCCCTCCTCCATCACTCAAGATTGCCAGCTCCTTGCATGTTTTTTCTTTCCTGTGCGATGGCAATCCATACAGCGAGGTCAAAGCATCAGCAAAGGCTGTTTGGGACCATCTTGAACCTTGATCCTGCCATCGCGGACCCCTGCAGGACTCTGCAGGAGCACCAGAATTTCAGTCAGCTGAATCAAAAGCCTAATCAGTGTTTATATCCCTAATGCCAGATCACAGGGAATTAGAGGCAAAGGCTGTCAGCAGAAGGCAATGCTCTCCTGGTGCTACACCACAGGGAGGGAAGTTTACTTTCTTAGCAAGTCAAGCCAGGAGATGGGAAGTGGGGCAGGGGGAAAGCGAGCTTGATTTTTTGAAAAGTGACAATTGCTTATTAGCAATTTGGGGAATTACATCCCCAGAAATAATTCACAGGAACTTGTCGCTAATTCTTTTGATCATAACATGTTGTTTCTATTCTTGGGAGAGAGAGACTTGACTTGTTACCGAGTATGAAACGTGAAGCATGTTAAAGGCTATAATTATAAGAGATTTCAGAGGGACTTAATGTTGCAGCTCTCACTGAAAGGCAGGAAGCAAAGGAGCAGCTTCTAGAAATCGTGCTTATGGGGTTCATCCAAGGTTTGTTCAGAGATATCTTGAATAATTCAGCTGTAGGTTATGCAGCGCTCACTGCTCACGGCCGACAGCGAGGGACTGCTGAAGACCTTGGTGGTGCTCAAAGACCATTCAGCGACCCTTCCCACCCACTGTCCACCCAAAGCCATCTGTGAAGACAGCCCAGCTGGAACGGCTTACAGAGCTCAGGAAACTTGCATAGATATGGCCCAGAAATGTTCTGATTGTGCTTAAAAAAAAAAAGTCTCATCGTTAAAGAAAATAAATAAAATAATGGTTTCATTCTTTGGAGTGTCAGAGTTGACGCTACCGCTCAGGCTCCACACCATCCTCTCCACGCAGCACTACGAAAGTGCAAAGCAGTGTTGGATTTGATACGCCATAATTTTTTAGAGGGTACTGCCAGAAAAATGGTAGCCCTTCAACCGGGCGGCTGTACGACTGCACTCAACACTAGCCACAGCCCTGCATCTCTTCTATGCAATTCCTTAAAGGACTCAACGTCCCGTTGAATAGCAGAAACCATCCCGGAGCCAGTCCCTGAACAGCTGGGCCATGAACATGAATATGGCACCTGCCAACCCATATCCGTAGGAGAGACGTAGAGCAAGTCCGTCCAATCCAGAGACTATTCCTGCGTAGCCAAAACTGCAGGCTCAAGCTGGGATTGAAAGATGTAGCACCTTAAATACTTTACTCAGCTGTTTGATTTATTAGGACTAATTTCTCCATGTTAATTAGATGCTGCTATTTGGCCTGTCCCGCAGGGAGCCTTCCGAAGCTTTTAGCAGTGGATAGAAGGGTGTAGGTTCGCGTGACGAACATCTCCCCAGGCTCCTGTTTCCAAGAGCAATCAGAAGCGATGCTGGTGCTGTTCCAGAAGTAAGATGTAAACTGTCCTGTAGAAAGCAGGAACTGAACAACACAATTACAGTCATCTGCTTCTTTCCCATTGCCTATACGCAGAAGTTGGTTATGACCTGAAGTCTGAAGGGCTTCATCCCTCCCAAATTCTTCTTTTTCACTCTGGTGGGGCAGAAACGCAGCCACCCTTGGCAGAAGCCCACTGGCCACACTGGTGTCCTTGCTGCCAGCATCAATGTGTGTCCTTTGTCCTCTTCCAGGGCGTCCCCTTAAGCCTTTTATCACATCATGAAAAACAGCGGAGAGAAAGACAGCAAGGTACCAGCTCTGAACTTTTCACACTACAAATCCAGAGCGAGAGTTTCAGTGAAATGGTCTCCAGGAGCCGAAAGGACACTTTAGAGGGACTGGCTGCAAATCAATGGGATCTCTCTTCAGACCAGCCTTGCTCACAGAGCCACTATGAAAGCTCACCACCGCACACAAAAAAGCTCCTTGTTCACCATATACCGGGGAACTCGTATATCTTTTTTTAACCTTATCCAAAAGAAAATGACTGCATGGAACGAATAGATTTTTTTCAAGGTTGCTTAAGGTCCAATTCCGATAAACTTACTTCAGACGAGCTTTAAGAAAACCTGCCCTATTCCTTAAGCAA
Organism: Rhinoptilus africanus; assembly: GCA_013400135.1. Taxonomy (NCBI): domain Eukaryota; kingdom Metazoa; phylum Chordata; class Aves; order Charadriiformes; family Glareolidae; genus Rhinoptilus; species Rhinoptilus africanus. Next base: position 492,036 of record VXBO01000345.1, read on the forward strand.
CTTAGAGAGACAAGCGCAACCCCGACTGAATATCGAAATGTGAATCCGGCTTTTTGCATTTGATGTGGTCTAGTTGAAGGTCCATCTGATGCTCTTATCCACTGCCAGCTACAAGACACAATTCAGGCCTTATCCAACAGATGCACAGAAGCGACATTTTTCATTTCTATGGAAACATAGATTGAAAACAATAGGACAGGTTTTTCTCCTCCAGTTAAGTCCTCTGCTATGTAGTCTTCTACCTCTGCAGGAGGTGCACGCATACGGAACTGCATGCTGAAATTAAGGGTGCCCATTTCGTTTGCCTTTTGTGCCACTACAGGCAACTCACGTCTGACGACACACGAGCCAGGTTCTCACCTCTCACACGCCAATGTTAAGTTAGGGATAGCCATACTGACAACAATGAAATAAAACAAATATAAGTAAAAGCAGTGTCCAGTGCTGCACCTTTGAGTTTCTTGGAGCCTCTCCAGAAAGATGGATGCTCCGGTGTGTCACGTAAACCTCTCTCTGAACTACAGAACGTGCACACATCATACCCATGCACTCAACCTTCCGTTCCTCTCCCTCCCTAGACACTAAAAGAGAAATATTCTACTTTGCAAGCAGGGTCACAAACCCCTGTGCATTCACTGGCTTTGTCCTGAGCTCTCTCTTGAGACAGCGAACCCGAGGCCGCTCGCTCCTCCGCTCGCTGTTCTGACCCTTGCAGAGCGAGGTCTCTTGCGAGTGGGCTGGTTCTCCAGGTGCTCCGTCTCCGAAGGATGGCACAAAGGCTGGGGCTCTGGAGAACGAGAGCAGCTTCTCTGCTCAGTTGGCTCTGCCTCTGCTCCACCCCTCGCCCAAGCCTGCCCACTGCCGTGCGGCACTCACGTCTATGCCGTCCTTGCCAGATGGTCCAGGGGGTCCTCGTGGTCCAGGAGGGCCTTGTGGTCCTACTCTCTGAAAGGTTTGGGGGAAAAAGAGAGAGTTTATTTTTGCATCAGAAGAAACATACGGGCCAAATCAGACAGCAGTGCCCAACTCCTACATCATAACCCTAAATCTGCACTGACCCTCCATCCCTCAGGTCCCCTGCCATCCCGGGTGGACTCAGAGGAGCTCGGGATCGGCGCAAGGCTCTTTGGAAAAACCTTTTTGACTGAGCACATCCTCAGGGCTCCCAGCTTGTTTAACTGGTGGCTTACACTGGGAATCAGAGCTGGCCACTGGGCAGCAAATGGGTTTTGGTTGTATTGGAAATGGCTCCCACTGCCTACAGGCACGTTTCATTTGGGGCAGAGGAGGAAATGCAAAGCCCATGAAAAATAGGTGCCAAGTGTTAAAAATTAATTTATAGTCCCAGTCTGATGGGGTGATGGAAAAGCAAGGCGGACACCATTGGAAACAGGAGACAGGTAAAATCTCTCTGAGCAAGATGCCATTTGAAAATCTGGGATTTTGGAGGAGGTCTGAGGTGGGGGGAAGGAAAGAAAGGTCCAATAAATGACTTCTGTATGGAGAGGGCTCCAGAGAGCAACTTGCTGTAGCTTCAGCAAACAAAGGTTTCATTGTGGAAGCAGCTCTGCTCGCAGCAGATGAGGGCAGCTCTGAATTCCCAAGCCAGGCTGCAAAAATTCCTCACTAACACAATGAAAAACCTCACTGAGGAGTTACTTCCCCAGGCAGTAATATTAACACCATACAGGGAAGTTTAATATAGCTTCACATCTGAAGTGAACAGGGGTTAAATACGGTACTTCATAAATGTAAAATTTGAAAATTGATTGAGGGAAGGAATAAGAAATTCTCCGATTCAGATGAAGACCCCAATCTGGAGCTCGGGCTCACTGGCAACCTACCACTTCACTGTAAAAGAAAACTCTTTCTCTCACATCAATAGGTCTCCCCTTTCCCAAGGCTTTCTCCCTCCTAACTGCAGTCCTGAACGGGAAGACAATACTTTCACAGAAAGTTTAAAGCAGCAGTTTCTACACACGAGGATACGATCTAAACGCCTACCAATGCGGGTGAAAACCAGCTGCGTTTACCAGGCACCCTCTACACACATTTTTAATAAACTTTAGACTCTAATAATCTGCCTACGGCCATTTCATCCTGCAGCAGTAACAACTACAGTATCTTTGTCACTTACAGACCGTTTTCTTGAGCGTAAGACATAAATGAGGCTTCTTACCTGAGCTGGCGTTGTGGCTAATAGCTGACATAGGAAGAGAAGCCCGAGAACGGAGGATCCTGCCATGGTGCCCAGGCTCTGCCTCTCTCCGTTCCTCCTGGGCAGCTAAACCCTTTCGGGTCCAGCAGATCCCTCCTCCTCCTCCTCCTCGCCTCCAGATAAACCTGCGGCTCCAGCTGGAGGGCAGAGCCCAGGAGCAGAGGCAAAGGGGCCGAGCTGGGAGGAGAGGGGCGGTTTGGAGGAGGAGGGGGAGCAGCAGGCAGGCAGAAGAGAAGCTCATTCATGTCCCGCTGGGCAGCCCCAGCCCTGAGCAAACAGGGAGGGAGCCCACGGCAGGGCCGGACTTGCAGACACGCCGCAGGGGCAAAATCCGGCTGCTCCAGCTGGGGATACAAAGATGTTCCTTAGGTCTCACCCAGGGTTTCTCAAAGCCCATCACCACTCCAGTGGTGACAGATAAAAAGCAACACGGAGCAAGAGTTACCCAGCACCCGAGGCTACCTAACTTCACTAGAGAAATTAATATACCTGTAAGGAGCGCAAACGCACTACAGAGAAAAGCACTAACTGCTTTGCGAGATGGTTTATTAGCTCCGGAGGTGTATTCACATCTGCTGGGGTTTTTTTCAGGGAGATCTAAAGAATGCCAAGTGATTTCCTGGGAAAGTGATGAATCCTGACCGGAGAACAGACAATTGCAGACAGAAACAAGGAGGAAGAAAAAAGGAGGAACATTCTCAGAGCAACAAAAGAAAAAAAAAAAACCTGCCTTTGAAATATTTGCAAGGAACAGGATGACAGTTCCCAGCTAGGGGATCCCAAACGGCAATATATTCATGAAGATGCATCTCCTGCAAATGGCTTCATGCTTCCCGTTACCGAGTAACGACAATTCCATCCAAAGCAGGGCTTGGAAGTGGACAGGGGAAAGATTCATGGGGACTGCGATGACATGGCTCATTTGGTTAGCAAGAGGAGAGGAGAAGCGGAAAAGCAAAGGTTAAAAAATGAAATACCGTGTTTCAGTTTGGCACCTTCTGGCAGGAGGTTTCTGTGAGCCCGCAGCGAGCGCCTGCCCCACTGCCTGGCAGCCAATATTGCACCAGCCTTGACAGAGGGACAAAGGGCTCAAAGATTTGCTAAGTTCCCACAAGATTTTGTGGAACAGGCGTCTGGGGACAGAAAGGGAGCGTGCGTCTGTGTCTTTGGATGGCCTCGAAGTAAATCAAATGCTTTATTAAACACCCCAGACCTCGCCGAGGGAGAGCAGCGCAGTGGCAGGAACTGCTCGGCACAGGACTTGTACCTCCTCCTCCGCGCTGGGGACAACTCATGGCAAGAGAGAAGGCACAGCAGATCCAGATTCCTTGGGCACACATTGCTCACAGCAAGCCAGGGCTCGGAGGGCTGCGGCAAGCTCAGCCCGCTTCTGGCCAGCAAGGGAAGTGCCCTGGAGTATTCATCTTCACGGCCGCCCAACGGGACACGGAAGGACCGGTCCCCCTCTCCTTCCATGTCCCCAGGCAGAGGGGGCACAGCCGAAGGGACAGAGACACCTACGGAATCATCACCACGAACACATCCCTGAGCTTGTGTCCTGGAGGAAAAGGCCCACCAGACGAAAGCCCCCCATACGCAGGTGAGCCCCAAGAGCTGCTCAAAAGCAAAGTCCTCGTTTGCTCCCCAGAGCATCTCCAGACACACCTGGGGGGATGGCAGCACCAAGCCAAGACGGGGCAAACTGAAACACTTCAAAGCACATCATTAAACAAGAAGCACGGGGCAGGGTGTCTTTTCCCCACAAACATTCACCGGCCACGTTTTACAGTGGTGGCAGAAGACAGAGCATCATCTCCACAGGGACCAAGCAGCAGGTTTACCTCAGGGTGAGCCCCCCAGACCTCTGCTGGGGGCTGGGCCACTCCTCGGAGGTGCCCAAGCAACAGCAGATGGGTGACACTGGTGGGGGCAGATCCATGGTCACGTCCTGCCCTCGAAGATGGAAAAAACTTAAGCAGAAACTGGTATGCATTAAAGTCATGCTTTAATAGGTGATGTTAATGAAACAGACTCTGATACAGCTCACTGCTGGAAAACATCCTGTGAACTTTCCATGAACACCCACAGCCAAAACTCTAAACCTGACCGTGATGGGAATGGTTTGGTTTGAGCACTCCAGACCAGGGCTCACCGTGAAATCTCACTTAACACAAAAACAAACCGCACATCCCCGCAACAAGGTATATGATCTATGCCCCAACTGAGCACATATTCACAATGAAAACTTCATTAAATAAGAAAATTACTATAAATCTGTACAAAAGCCACAATTAACAATTCCTCATGAATCTTTTATGAAAGGATTTTCACTCAACATCTTCAAGTATTTATATCTGTAGTTAAGTGTACTCTTATTGGCGACTTAACTCCATTTGTTCATAAGAAAACAAAAAAAAAAGGAGTAATTTAAGAACAGTAAAAGCCTTTTCCGGTACATAGGTGACCATGAATATTAGATGTTAAGCTTGCAGACTTTTACTCCCACATACATGGATGCGGCATGCTGGATTACGACCTCCAGCCTGGGAAGGCAAGTCACCGATCAAATTCCTTGAAAGATGAAGCCTCTGAAGAGCTGTAGCAGAGAGAAGGAAAACATGGCCATTGCACAGGCTACTGCATCTGCTCTCTGGCAAGGTGGGCGAGCCTCTAGCCACCTCCTACACAAAACAAACAGCACCTAAAAAAAAACCCCCAAACTAAACCAAACGACCTGAGCAAACAGCAAGTCCAGACCTTCTGGCTGTTGGAAACGGTTTCCTCCACTCCATGAAACAGGTCCTCTGCTGTAAATCTCTAGGAGCCAAAGTGCTAAATCGTTTAATGCTCCTTCAAACTTGATTGAACACTGTGTAAGCCAGGCAGAATAGCTAACGGGGAGGTCAGCAACGCTAAGGCAGGCAAATAGCTGGAAAGGTCTGAAAGTAAATTCTTGAGGGCTGTAAATAAATGAACCAGACAAGCGTACCCCCTGCAATTAAAGTTTCAATTAACCACCCCACAAAGCCCAGTGGTTTCCAGACATGTTGCGCTCTAACGTGCCCTCGCTGTCTGACACACTGGTCGTTAATGGTAAACCAATCCTGCCCTAACTAGGAAGTGGGTTAAATTTGACACATCTAACTTCATGCTATGGGCCTGCAGAAACCCCGCCAGCAAATTAACAGCAAAGTCTGAAAAAACAAGCATTCGTTCCATTTTGGCAATTAAGGACAGAAGGCTTTTGAACCAGTAGTGGACATAAGTATCGGTGGAAGACGACTCTCCTGCTGAAAGTGGTGGAAAAACCCAGGGAAGAAGAGCTCTAGACAGCTTCATGCCAAGTTTGAGGGTTTTTCTCTTAGAAACCAATAGACAATTCATATTTCTCAATTCTAACAAGCACTACAAAGCAATTTCTGATGGGGATAAAGGGAACAAACCACTCATCACTTTGTACCCTAGAGAGCGGCATCTGTACACAAAGGTTAACTGGTCAGAGGTTTTGACTACGCATTTTACCCCAGCCTAAGGTCAAACCTCCTTTCTTTACAGAAGGAGAGCAACTACACTCTGACACAATGGGAAATGCATATACTCATCTCTTTCAGGCAAACGCCACAAAAATAAGGATTTATGCCCTAGGCAGCAGACACACAGCATCTTTGCCAGGAGTACAGCTCCAGGGAAGATAAAGCCTTTCAAAATAACAAATAAAAGGTACAAGGTCATAGAAAGGCCTGGCAAATTAGGTCATGCTGCCTTCCATTAAAAGTCATGTATTTAATATATACTTGACTAGTTCAAACAAGGAAACAGATCAGTTTTCCTCTTCTCTTTAAGAAGGGACATACCAGAACCAAAGCAAAGTGCAAAAATCCCTGTTACTCCAAGACAATCCCAAACATCAGATAAAAAAATAGGAGCAGGACACAGCCTGCCCGAGAAGATGACTGAGTTTTCCTCTTCAGGGTAACCAAGGGCTGGATCTCAGTGACGTTACTACAGACGATTAAAAAAGCGTGGAAGGGTGGAAGTCAGGCAGGGACTATCCAGGATGAGCCCAAAGGAAGTTAATTCTTCCGTGTAGTTCTGCCACCCAAATCGCTAAAGCTGGCTCCCAGCAGGTAGGGCAGCGTCATCGCCGCTTTCTCGAGCGCTCGCCGTGCTGCTCTCACTCTGCTGCTACCTGCTCCTCGCCAGGTTCTGCCGCGTGCTCAGAGCCTTCGGCTTTTTGCGTTGCAACCTCAGCAGCGTCTTCTTCAGGGCAAGCGGATGCCAAGCTCTGCTCAACGCTCTCTAGAACTTGTTTCTTGCCCGTGACTTCTCCTTGCTCTTTTTCGCTTGCGTTTGCTGCCTTTTTATGCTGTTCTACCCCACCTACCTCACTTCTGCCTCCAAGGGCTGTGCTGTTGCAGTGGTGCTGATCACTCTTTGCGGCGACTTGATCTCCACTCAACTCCAAGCCATCGCTTACTGGAGAAGTCCAGCCAGTCCTGGGGAGCCTGGAACCAACTGGGGCTCTCGTAGCCCCACCATTTGCATCACCACCCCCCTTCTCACTTGTCGCTTCCACGGTTGCATTTTTCTCACTGACATTTTCAGTCTCGGTGTTTGCAACGGACAAATTTAACTTGGCATTAGAGACAGGGGGCCCCATGCTCAGGTTTATGGCCAAGTTGCATGCTTTGCTTCTCGACGTTCTTTTATCAACTTTCCTCCGTTTTACAGCTGCATCAGCGGTCTCTGGCCCCGCCGAGTCTTTGGTGCTTGCATCATCTTCTTTCAGTGTTTCCTGATCCTCTTCTGCCTGCGAGAGTGGAACTGAGGAGGGGTTTTCTGCGTCAATGGCACATTCACCCAGATTACGGGAAATGTTTTCAATATCAGTAGGGCTTTTCAACTGCCCACTCTTTTTAGTGTCTGCCATATTTGCATCCAGTTTTCTCTTCTTGCTTTCCTTTGTGCAGTCATTCTCTGCCGTACCCTGCACTTCTTCAGTCTCGTTGTTTAAATCCTTCTTCTCCTGCTGGGTAAGTGAAGCTTCTTTCTCCTCATCACCATCCCCTCCCTTTTAAACGCATTCAGTTAACTTCTCTTTTACATCTTCATCGTTCACTTTAGGCTGCGAGTCTGCAGCATCTCCAGCTTTCTCTTCTTCTTCTAGAGACTGGTTCTGGTCCTTTTCCACAGAATCATCGCATTTTTTACTTCCCTTTGAAACGCCTTCACTTAACTTCTCTTCTGCATCTTCGTCATTCACTTTATGCAGCGAGTCTGCAGCATCTCCAGCTTTCTCTTCTTCTTCTAGAGACTGGTTCTGGTCCTTTTCCACAGAATCATCACATTTTTTACCAGGAGTTTCCTGATTATCCTCAGCCTTTTGGGGCAGCTGTGACCTGGCGGAGCGGGGTCTGTACTTCAGGAGTTTGTCGTGTGGCCCCCACACAAAGCTGCCTCGAGGCTTGAAGTGCTGCCAAGCGTAGTGGACTAGTTCTCTTCTCTTCCATTTGCTTCTGACGGTGAACAGGAAGTAATCCAAGGCACTTCTCTTGACATTTGGTAATGTCTCCTTAACAAGGGTTTCTGTTAGGAAAAACTTTACCAAGTGCACTTGATAGTGTTCATACCCCATCTCCCCCAGGCACTTCAGGATTCGCGTAATCCGCAAATTGTTGTGGCTAAACCTGAAAGAGAGAGACACGCAGAGTCCTTGAGTGAAAGTCTTACAAGGCTGGAGTCACAACAAACCCCCAGGGTACCTGCAAAACGTTTTCTGCATTATTGACTGTGACCTATTAAAGACGATTTGACGATGCAGACAGGAGTACAGGCGGGCTCACTGCTGCGCTCTGCCTTCAGCAGTGCCTTCCTAGGCTGCTAGGATTAATCATCTCAGCTGCTTAAAACACAGCTTTAAACACAAGCTCTGCTAGAGCAAATACTACTATCTCCAAGTCAGTATTTCGTGCTCCAGGAGACCCACGTGAAGAATGCCTGCTGCTCGCAGCTGCACCAGACACAAAAGGAAACCAGGCTCAGCTGGTTTTTTTGCTTAGTATACTTGCCACTTAATAAAGTGACAGAGTGTGATGACCTACAGTCAGAGGCAGAGCCAAGTTAAAAACACTTTAGCTAGCTAACTTTTTTATCAACAAAAGCCTCCACTCCTCAAGGCTGAGGACCTTCCTGACTTTGACTTTTTTTTGTCTTCTCACAGAAGTGTCTGGCTGTAGTAAACAACCAGTAATATAAACACAGACTCACCGGTTCAAGTTTTGAAATCGTTCAGCCCAATTCTCTGCTCTCTTCAGTTCTCCAGTTTCCTCGTTGATCAGATTTATTCCATAAAATCTCAGCATGAGCTGATAAGCTCGAATAAACCTTTGCATAACTTCCTTGGATTTCCTAAAGGCCTGAAAACAAGACAGACCAATGAGTACAAGGTGCAACTTCCTAATTACCTGCACCAGTTTAAGTCACACCTGAATTATAAACAAGGCTTGATTATATCACTTAGCATCTCATTTGCTGGTGTAGCTACTGGTAAGGCCCAAGACAGACAAATGCTTAACAGTGCTTGAGTGAGCTCCATTCACACTCCGGCCCTGAGGAAGCGATGTAAAAACCCCTAAACTTCAGATACAGCATATTTAGGGAAAATCCTAACATCCTTCAGATCTCAGAAAAACCAAACCAAAAGCTTTCAATACCTGGATTTCTTGACACGTGAGTGGTCTGGCACGCAAGTTCATCCCGTGTTCACGCAAAGGGAAGAGCCTGAAGGGAAAGAAATTTTCAGCCCTGATAAGCAAAGATGACATCCAGCCCAGGGTACCCATTTTGTTAAAACTGAAAAAGATTCCAAAAATTGTGATATCACAGGCATCTCTTGGAGACCTCACATCCTTATGGACACAGCAGTTTACTATATGACAAATAAAGCCCTGCCATAAAAGCACTGTCTACACCAACGAGAGCTCAGCAATTTGCTCATCTGGTGCTCTCTCGTTGCCCTGATACTTGGTTCCGCAGTGTGCTGTAAGACCAAGCAAAACCGAGATCTATTGCTGCAGCTTCACTGGAAACCCGAGTCTTCAGGATTTCCACTGCATTGTTTCCAGAAGAATACAACTCACTAAAAATAAAGTGGGCACGGGTTTTACTCAAGAGCAATTGTGGCCCTTCTGGAAAGCTGAATTCAGGAACACAGATACAACTGAGCCGTAAGAGGCACAACTAAAGCGAGGCACTACATTCACGCTGACACTTTACCACTGTATGTAAGAATGGTTTTCTTCCAGAACTTCATAGTTGTCCCACCAAGATTCAAGCAGAGTTTCAATATGCAAACCTGAAAAGAAAAGGAAGAAGTCAGGCAAGAAGAAATGACACCAAACGAAAATTAGAGTTGGGCAGTCACCCAAGGCGGCTCCGTATCCAGAGCCGGGTGTTTGCACATAGGCATTGGCTTCTCTAATTTGACAACCATCCTGGTAAGTCAGAAAAAAACCCCTTAATTTTCTACCACCAAACAAAAAAATTAAGGAACATAGAGCAGGAACGAGGACATTTAAAAATGGAAATTCTTGGTGTGGTTTTTTTTTTGTTTGGGTTGGTTTTTTCGCTCTTCTTTATTTTTGTTTTGGTGATGGGTTTTGTTTGTTTGGTGGTTGGTTTTTCTATAAATAACTGTCCCATATGGATCAAGCTACTCTTTCACCAATTTAACCAGCTGCAGCAGAGTTGCATCAAAAAGTCATCAAACAAAGTACTTACCCTGGGGCAAAAAACAAATTTCATTTTTATAAAAGCTTAAGTTCCACATCTCTTCTTCCTCCTCATTTTCTGATTCTATCAAACCCTGGAGATAAGAACACAAAATCAACAAGCAGCAATCTTTTAAAAGGCAGTATTCACTTCAACACTTCTTCTTGCTTTCCCTCATGTTTCTCAACATTTCAAGCTAAATCCTTGAAGTGTGTTTTGGGAAGGAACAGCTTGTTTCTTACAACGCATATCATCCCTTCCCCCTCACTAAAGGCTCCTTTAGAGGTTCTGAGCCCATGTCACGGTTTAGCCCCAGCTGGGAGCGAGGACCACTCGCTCACCCCCCAGCGGGAATGGGGGAGAGAAATGGAAGAGTGAGAAAAAAACTTGTGGGTTGAGATAAAGACAATTTAATAGGTAGAGCAAAAGGCACGCAGGCAAGCCCCAGGAAAGCAGGGCTCCATCACACGTCATGGTGAATTGGGAAGGCAAACTCCATTACTTCAGCCATCCCACCCTTCCTCCTTCTTTCCCCAGCTCTATCTCCTGAGCATGACACCAGATGGTATGGAATATCCCTGTGGTCTGCTGTCCCGGCCGTGCGCCCTCCCAGCTCCCATCGCTGGCAGTTGGTGAGGAGCAGAAAAGGCCTTGAGAGCTCAGCAACAACTAAAACCACCAGCGCGCTACCAACAGTATTTCTCATCCCAAACCCAAACCATAGCACTATGCCAGCTGCTAATAAAAAGAAGTTAACTCTGCCCCAACTGAAACCACACTGGCCTGTCAATGCAAGGAGAAAGGGGTGCCCCCAAACCTAGGAAGTGTTCCTAAACTTAGCGTGGGATGAGGAAGAGCCACGAGAGCACGTGCATCATCGTTCGGTCCATACCGGGTAACGATGCCTGTATCGCTGCAAGTCTTTTGCCGCATTCCAGTTGCGCCTGCCTGAGAACTAGAGAAGAGACAGATCAGAGATCCACAATAAAGTTGCCTTCTGCAAAAAAAAATAAATCTACCGACTGAACTCAGCATCTCTCACACATCACTCTCCTGCACCCTCCACTGCACCCCCAAACCCAGCTGCTTTGTACCTGCAGTTGTTTCTCTGCATTCCTCAAGAGAACTTTGGACTAAGGGAAATTCACACCATCTTCCTTAACCAAAACATTTATTTCCCTTTCTAGTCTTACTAGTCAAGGTCTTTATGTTTTATGCTTATCTTTTATCCCCGTTGGGTTTTCCTACAGAAACGGTCAGAACTAGCTGGAAACCTCAAACAGTAAAGTGTCATTTTCTTCCTTAACTTAAAGTGTTTAAAACTTGACAAACTACGTCCTGCCTGTCTCTCTGAGTCACTAGATGTCCCAGTCAAGACACCGACTAGACTTTAAAATTGTAGAATTCAAGATGCAGAAATATCCCTTAAATCGAGGATTCTCATTGCCTGTAGACATTATCAAAATAAAGTTTCCTTCATCTTTGCCTTACACTTGACAGCAGCCCCGTGGATTTAGCATCATGCTGATCTAGACAGTCTGCAACATTAGAGCCACGTCAGATATTTGGGTTATTGGACTTCTGTTCCAATCATCATCTTCGTTATTGCTCATCTCGCCAAGTAACCAAACTTTACGTCAAGCCTACATGAATAATTTGGGGGTTGGACTAGATGATCTACTAAGGTCCCTTCCAACCCTATGATTCTATGAATAACCCTCTGAGACAGTGGTGACGAATTTGATCCTACAAATAACAGGCATTTAGTTGGAAACATTTTGAGACCAAACTTTACTAATAATAAAAAAAAAAAATATATATGCGAAACAAGACTATCCCACAGCAGTGACTCATATGATCCCTATTAGTTGCCAAGTGACAGATGTACCTAGTTACAGCTGAATTCACTTGATTCTATTCATAATTCAAATTGCTGTAGAGAAAAAACCTGTGGTGCCACGGCCACCTGACAATTAGGTGTCAGGTTCTCCTCGCTACACAGACGTGCTAGATTAATTTCAGATGTAGTGGCATTTAGGCAAAATTCATGAAGAACAGCTTCATTTCCTCCTCTGAACTTCATTAAAATAAAAGTTGCAAGTATGACTTAATTTAAAATGTATTTTAATGGCATTATATATAGATTTTTAATTTTTTTTACAGTGGAGGATAAAGAGATTTTGTTACACTTCACAAGCAAGACAGCCTTTCCGAGTGCTGAACTGTCTTCTCCCAAACCACTAAAATTGTTCTGAAATGTCAAGGCAGAACCACCAAAACAGGAAAAAAAGGACCCCCCAGCACGAAGCGCGGTGCAGGGAGAGTGTTCAGCGCCAGCCGCCGACAGGAGCAGGAGCTTTGTGAAGCGGGAATAAGACGTGCAGACTCTTGCGAAATAAGCATTTTAAGCAACTTAGAAGAAAGCACCAGCAAGTATTCTCCCAAGTTATTTTTTGACTTAATTTGATACGCTTTAACCTCACTTGAACAGAGAAAAAATAAAAAACCAAACCCACTTTCTAGTGAACACTGATCAGCGGTTCATTAATTATTAAGGCAGGAACTGGATTAGAGTTTGTAACACCTCGCTGTAATGAAGTCATCCGTTCAGCTGCCCTGTTGATTGTTGATACGGAAAATTTAGGAAGCTTGCACAGCATTTGGGAGATCAAGCCTTTATCCGGAGAGGGAAGTCATCAACGCAGAATTTTTAAAATTACATTTTAAATACATATTTACACACTAGGATTCCCCCCCAGTTTGGTGAAAGGAATTAAATAAAGCTCAAGTTGTTCTTTAAATGCAGTAACTTGTGATGACCGAAAATAATGCCTGTCTACATCACAAGAGATTTCCATCTTATACATGGCAACACAGACCAAAACAGGTGGCAGAATTTGCCACAGCCACACGGCCCATAGGATATTAGAATTCCCAGTGCTGGTGACCATTCCCAGAACCCACCCAGGCTGCAGAAATGCACACAGCTATAAAAAGCTTTGTTACACCCTTAACATTTGGGAAAAAACCATTAAACGTGGCTGCAAACACAAGACTAAGAAATATGTTCAGCCAGAACAGATCAATATTATTCTTTTGTTCAAGATGTAAGCAGAGACTGAGATTTAGCACTTTGAAATTCATTGATGCTTTTCACTATGACTTTTGAACTACAAGGATAAAATTCCAATACGTCTGGAAGCAATGAAAGTTATGCTCCCAATTACAGAAAAAAAAAAATCAATTTCCAGACATTCTTTACACTTGAGGTTCTAAAAATCACATCCTTTAACTCAGCCAGGTGGGACAGGCTAACAGCAGACTGGCTCCAGTTTTGGAAAAGAACTGGTTTGCTAAAGATTAAGTGTAGGTACAGAGAGGGATGCGGTGCCAGGGCGCAAGGGGCTGTGAGGCTGGTGTCGGGAGAAGGCAGACGCAGGAGAAAGGCGTTCTGGAGCACAACGCCAGAGAGAACAAGACGGGGAAGCAAACAGAGCAAAACTCTGCCCTCCCTCCAAGCAGGTTTTGTTCCTGTCTCTCTATAAACTTCTATTCAAGCCACAAGGAAATATAACCTTCCCTTTCCTTCCAGGTTAGGAAGACAAATTTCCCTATTTTTCACACCACCAATAAGCAATTTCAGCAGGTTTCTCCCTCCAAAGCTGCAAGGCATCAATCAGAACGTGCGTCGCTCTGCAAGGAGCGCGAGGAAAGCAGAGAACAAAGCCAGGAGAGAGGAACGTGAACAATATTTGGCTGAAAACTGGAAACCAGCTGCAACCGGAAGGGATGAAAGAACGTGCAGATTGCGAACACGACACGGCAATGAGAAAGTCGACAGAATCGAGTAAAGGGTCGAAACTTTTTGTTGATGGAGAGTAAGGACAAGGCAGAACTACAGGGCTTGTTCTTAACACATGAACTCCACGCAGACTCAAAGGATTTGCAGAGACAGGAGTGAGATGCAAAGATAAAAGCCGAATTTTAGGTTGGTTTTGAAAGTGTGTAGTGAAAATAATAATAAAAAACCTCTAACCTCAGTATTGAATAAAAACATTAGCAGCTTCAGCCATAAAGGATACCATCTAGGCTGAGGGGAGAAGAATGAGAATTAGTGTAATACCAGCAGAAGTAGGAACTAGCTTTGGAAACTGGTTCATGCCTTTAGCAGATTGTAAAGGCAGAAATGGATAGCAGAAGATTTACTCTTTCTTTTTGTATTCATGCTCACTGCTCTTAAAAATTTTTCAGGCACTGACAGACAGAGGTGACTACAGAGTCCCCGCTGAAGGAAGAATTCCGCTTTAAAGATGCGGAGCAATATTCCAGGGCCCGTGATTCTTAAGGCCCATATCCTCCCTTGTAAAGCAAAGTTTGAACAGTCCAGTCACTGGGGTGAAAAAATGGTCCTTGCTTCTACAGTTGTCACAATCCAGAAGTTGCTCTAAGAAAAAAAAAAAATATCTGAAGAACAAAGACGTTCAGAAAGAACGATCTGAATATTCTGGAGGCATTAAAACTTGTAAACAAAACCAGAACTCCAGCCACCGACAAAAGCAAGCTGTCAGCGTGCCCTCAAACAATGCAAAACACGTCAAAGGAAATCCCTGCGTCTTCTTTTAAGTGTTACAGCTATTCCACCTGGAACCTGGGACCCTCCACACATCCACGTGCCCAGCGAAGGCCCAGCTACGGTCCCTGCAGCAAACTCTGCAAAGGTGCAGAGACAAGCACGAGCGTGTCCCTCTGCTGTATTTAAACTTTGATTTCCTTTGCAAAGTAGAGCGCGTGCGTTTTTGTAGGAAGTCACCAGTGTTTGGAACTCTATGTCGCCCAGCATTATTTTTTTTTTAAAGGGAGGTTATTTTAATAGCTTAATGCTTATATAATTATTTAAAGTTTAGTATTAAACTCCTTTAAAAGTATATTAATTAGAAAGCTTTATCTTCCTGCTTCTATTCTAAGAATACGGATGAGTCGCTGAAATGAAACTCAAGGGAAGGGTTAGTTTCCCTTTCCCTGAAAGGGGAGGAGTTATATCAAGGGACTGTACCGTGTTTCAACTGACCCAGGAAAGACTGAAAAACGGCGACACGGTTTTGCACAGAAGAAATTATTGATGCTCCACATCCAACAGAAAAACACTGATGGTAAAGACAGGAACCTTAGACGAGACAACAAGGTCCTTTTATTTCAAATCAACATTATTTTAAGGCACCGGAGGCAAGTGTTCAATCTTGCAGCACTACCTCACTCATAACTGCCCACACACCTGCCGTTTTTAAAGCATCCGTGGATCTTTTTTTGTTTTCAGACCTGCTTTATAATACGCTCCCTAGGAAAAACATGTCTAAAAAAAAGTTACGGCTTATTTTGGAAAGTGAGCAGACGTTACGTGATGGCGTTTTATCGATAGGGTGAAGGAGCATGAAAGGCCACCACACAAAGATGATAACAACAAAACCCTTATGAGCAAGGAGCTGCCGAAGAACATCGATGTCATGTCAAATTCAGTGGCCGTAGGGATGCGGTGAACAGGCAGCCGCCGTACAGGGGACAGAACTTGTGTTTATGGGATGAAGTTTCCAGGCCACACGGAATGGTGGGGAAAAAAAAAATATTAAAACCCAGCTCATGGCAATGCAGTAAAATTTAAGAGATCCTCCGCCTTGGCCACCCCCAGAGCCCATTTTTGGGTGGACCTCAGGCTGCCTCCTCCCTTTGAAGATCTCTTTCATCAAGGTGAGGACAAAATCGCCCGCCAGCGATGGCTGCCAGCGCGAACCCCTCTAACTTCCTTCAAGTGTTTCAAGCTGCTCCAGTTCCCACCGGGAACGGGGACAACGGAGGAGGCGCCCAGACCCACTGGCGGCACACGGCGCCGGTGCCCGGGGGGGGCCACGCGTGCCTGCGGGTGGCACACGCCAAAGCGCCCGCGCAGCCCCGAGGGCCGGGGCCGACTCCCGGGGCACCGACGGGGGCCGCTCCCGCGGCACCGACGGGGGCCAGACCCAGCGCGCTGCCCCCGCGACGGCGGCCGAACCGCAACCAGCGACTGGAAGGGGGAAAAGGGCTTCCTGCCCCTCGGAGGGCCCCGCAGCCCCGGCACCCACCTGGGCCTGCCGACAGCCCTGCGCCCAGCCGGGTGCCGGCGGCTCCGCTGCATCCTCCGGCTCCTCCCCGCCTGCCGCCTCCGCTCCCTCCGCCTCGCCGCCGCCATCCTCCTCCTCCTCTTCGTCGTCCTCCTCCCAGGTGGAGTCGTACCTCCAGAAGCCCGCCTCGTCCTCCGCCGGGCCGCCCTCGGCCCAGCAGACGAACCAGCCCGCCATGGGCAAAGGGAAACCGAAAGGGGCCCCGGCACAAAGCCCGGCACGTGGGGGGGAACGGGGAGGGGAGACGGAAGCGCGGGCACGCCCCGCCCCCTTCCTGCGGTACCGCCCACTCCATTGGTCGCCGCCCGCCCCGCCGTTCCCCTATTGGCCGCCGTCCGGGCCGCCCGCGGTCCCTGCGCCCGCCCGTCTCCCCGCACTCGCTCGTTCCGCGGGGCCGCTCCTTCCCTCCGGCCTGGGGGAAAAACAGGGAAAAGTGATTCCCGGTAGCAGCAAGGGGTCCTGGGCAGGACGTGGACACCCTCCTTCCCGGCCGCACCAATAGGTGCTCTTGGAAACACGGCGCTGGAGCAGCAGGAGCGTTCCTCCTCCCTCCAGGGAAGGGCTCAGGAAGACCTGGGTGTCCCGCTCCTTCACAGGCACATTCCACAGAGCGGGAATTCTCCTCTTACGGGAAATGAACACAAAACCAGTCCTCCCGACAGCTAGCGATCAGTGAAAGGGAAGGGGGAAAGGAGAGCTGCAGCACTCGGGTCACATAAATCATTTACATCTTCCAAAAATCTGACCACAGCCAGCAAATTCCTAAAAAACTTGCGCTGACAGATTGGCCATGAAATCCCAAGTGGGATCTCCCAGCTCCAAGGATGGCGTTGAGAGATACATTAACATTACATTAATGTTGACACATTTCTACATGCTTTAAGCTCTAAAAAGCATTTAATTTATTTTGAAAAAAAAGGAAGTTACTAGAAGCCCTGGGATGAAAAGGACTTACCCACAGGGCGGGGACTTCAAAAGTTGCAAAATCTGCACTTGATGGCCAAGATCTCTGAAGATGACTACAAAGTCACAAGCACCTCAGTTCTTAAGGAAACAGCAAACCTTAAGAGGCCTTCACCTTTCAGCACTCCCTTCCGTGACAGATCCGTCAGTGACGCATGATTACAACTCCCAGGAACTTGAAATTGAGCATTTTCCTTCATCATCAAAATTAACGCCAGGAGCTGCCTCACACAAGGTTACGGAAGTTCCATTTCCACCCATGGAGGCACCCCTCGCACCTCTCCAGCTGGTGGGCACCTCGCTGGACAATTTGCACGGCTCATCGCTTGGAGCACAGCACCAAAGCCATGGCATTTCATACCTTCCCATTCGGAATTTGCTTATGCCCCACCACTTCAGACCCTCAAGTGCCCTAAGAGTGGTTAAGTGGCCATCTCGGAAAAGTTCCGACCTCCTAGAGCTCACCAGGGCCTCCAAGAGGGTGGAGAGGTGAGCTCCCAACAGACTGTGACAAAAACTCCATCTTCTCAACTCAGTACTTCACAACTGCTCATTAGAACAGACAAAATCCTCTAGTTTGGAAGCTTACGGCAACCCGGCCATTGAGTTAAGCCGGCCGGGATTTCTCATCAAGCTTCTTACAGAACTAACAGGGTTCTAGGTTACAAGATCCAGGCACAACTACTAAAACCCAAAACAGGTAGGCACTTTTGACCAATTTAACTAAAGGCCTAAGATACCTAACTAACTTTCAAAGTAATTTGGGACAAATTTTAATTAAGTTACACAGCAATAAGCATTTAGTAAAATAAAAACAAGTCAATTTATTCTTGGTATAAAACAAGTGAAACAAATAAGGCAGACAAGAACTTGGCTACGTACCTAGAACAAAAGCAAAACCTTGTGTGTTCTCAGTTCCTCACCTCAAAGGCAGCACTGATGGATTAAGAAGTAATTCCTCTTTTCATTAACTTGTGGTTAATGTGGTGAAACAAATTCAGTAACATTCCAGCTTACTTTGTTCACCATTTAACAGGTATTTGTTGATTGTGGTCTATTTTTTCACAACAGAAAAACAGTAACTTCATCAAATCTTAACATTCCAGCATATAAAAGATAAGCATTACAATGTCAATAAGATTCTTAAGTTGTAAAACAAAATTAACCTTTTGGAACACCAATTTCATTAACATCTCCTAAAACGGCTTTAAAAAAATAAATAATGAGTACAAACCCCACTGTTCTACACTACTATAGTACAGATGATGAAGCAACAGCTCCAGGTACACGCACAGCTCAGCTGATCCCTCACAAAACCATTTTATTTAGGATGCTAATTAATTATTATTCTAGGGGCATTATCATTTTCACTTCGCCTACGGTATATAAACTTATAAAGATTGAAAAATGTTACATCGCTGCAGGTGGAAGAAGTAAAGGTTCCTCCAGCAAACAGAGTGAAAGAATACTTCAACTCAGTAGTTACCTGCATTTAAAAGAATTTTAGTTTCATTGAACCAACAAGTTCAGACATTTGATACAAACACTATGTTTGCACTAAGTAAAACGGCCAAACAACATTACCCACAGAGGGTCCGTAGTATTCAAAGATAGCAAAAAAGGTGGAAAAAATGACTCCAAATTTATAGAAAGAAGCTACGCTTTTCATGAACGGAGGCTCCGTGCTTTACTGAGCACTTGTCTCACGAATTGTGCTGCCGCAGAGCGCGTTACTTGTTTGAAATGCAACCCCTGGAATTGTCACATACACATAAACTCTTAATGCTGCCAGCTTCCTCCCAGCGCCCCAAGACAACAGCCATCGCCATCGGCGCTGACGAGAAAACACATCAGGAAAGACAAAGTCTTATATGTATAAAGCCAACGTGCAGATTCTTCAAATACCTGGCTCAGATAACTTTTCCTTTCTGAAAAAGCTTACGTAGCGACTATCCTGCTACTCATTTCTACTCTTCCCTCCTCATGTTCCAGAGTTTATTCCTTTTCTCTTTCACAGTTTTCTTTATGTTCTGCGTCGTTTTGCAGCACTGGGACTGGAGGGATTACTGTTTGCGTTTAGGACCTTTTCTGTGACTCTGTTGCGCTTCCTCTTATCAGAGCCTTCTTTGGACCCAGAATCTGATGAAGTTTTCTCTTTCTCTTTGCTGCTTGGCTTTTCAGTTGTTTTTCCTAAACTTCCAGAGGGTGCAAAAACTGAAACAGGATCAAAGTAACGATTCCAGATCAGAGTTATACACACAGGCAAACAAGAAGCGATACAAATTTTTTTATATTACATAAAGCTTTTCAAACCAATCAATTCCCAGCACATTTAACCACCACTTGAGCATTACTTTCACTTTTAAAGGAAGAATCTGTAAGAAAGGCACATCTTGCTTTTATTATTTGCTTTAAAGACAGGCATGTATTTTGACAGGCTAAAAATGAAATTCATTAACTGGAATCAAACAGCACTTAAAATTAAAATACTTAATAGTAACACAGAACATTGGACCAATCTATGAAATGTGTAATCTGCAACGGTCATTACATTTGGTATTATAGAGAGATTTTAAAACTGAACACACAAAATGTGAAATTTAATATATTTTTAAAATACATTTTTCGATCTTTTATTAGACTCAATCTTAAAGCAACACTTATTCTGATGGAATTATAAAGTTAACAGCTGGCTTAGTCTGTTAAGGTAAACAGGAGGATCTCTACTGTTTGCATTTGACTTTGTTCTACAGCAAAGCGTTGGGAAAATAAGCGTTACACTTAAAAGAAGCAAGATAATGCAAATAAAATAAAATAAAAACTCACTCTGCCCGCCTTCTCATTTAAGCATACAATCTTTTTTGGTTTATAGGGACTATTTTTCCCCATGACTCCAAAGATCCTAACACAGAGTATTTAGGTTCACTAAAACTGGACTCAACTTTCAGAGATCCTTAGATTACTTCAGACTCCAAGGGTTTTGTCAAGCACATATTAAAACCAAAAAAATCAAAAGCTATACAACTTTGAACATATGATTTAGAAGCAAAGAAGAAATCTTTCGAAGTATCAGATATTGGCAACTGCTTACTCTGTGCATTCTTAAATTATTCTAGTTCTCGGCACGAGCATATGTTGAGTCTGAATACAAATTACAAAGTACACCATATTTGGGATTTACATTTTAACATTAATTTCTCAGTTACAGTTGTTCTTTAATCTCATACTACACAGTAGAGAGTTACAAATTTACCTTCTTCTGGCCCTGCATGCGTTTCCATCTCTTCTTTTATTTCCTCTTTCACTTCTTCCTCTATCATTACTTTTCCTACAGAAAGAATTGTTAGGCAATGGTGAGATGCTATTAAAGAACCGTATGTGTTTTTTCTGGATTAGTAGCCTCAGCATACGCACAGAGCGTTAACACATACTCAGTGCAACATTCAGCAGTAATTCCGAAGGCTTCCTCGGCACTGTGACAGAGAAACACAGCTAACAGTCCAGACGTATTACAAGCATAACGCAAAGCACTGAAACAAGACGATGCCACATGTCAAAAGGTTCCACTGATACTATCAACAGGAAGAAAGTGAAATGCTAAACAGGCAAAACATACCACAATGTCTTACCTATATTATGATTCTATACTGAATTTTTAGGGTAAAGGTTAGCGTACCTAGTAATTTAGAAGCATTCCACTGCAGTTTAAAATATCCCAAGAACTCCTTTGGCAGATGCTTGAACTTCCTAGCTCCTACCTTGGATGACAGTACTAAGTAGCACACATACAGCTAAACTTTGAAAATCCAGCTCTCGCTGCTTAATCTACAATTTCTGTCCAAAAATGATCTTGCTACAAAATCAACCACATTACAGCGTGCAGATCATCTGTTTTAGCAAAAATTAGGGTCTGGCGCAATATTACAGCAGACTCAACAAAGCGCAAGCACAAGAAAACTACTATCACCTTGCAAAGAGCTATTATTCTGCCTTTCACTCTGCAAACTGATATTAACGAAGCACATGGATCTTTAGTCGATACCCAGAAGGAGCAATTGAGTCTAAATGGTATAAATAGAACCTGTTTGTGCCATATTAGCATTCCATCTACATTATATCTAAGAATATGAGAAATACTGTGCAGAATCTGACCAAAGATCTCTCTCTCTCTCTCACTAGCCTGTCTCCTACAGCGGTCAATCAGAGAGGCTGATAGCGAGAATATGAACAGCACAAGCAGCAATCCTTTCCCCAACCGTTTCCTTCACTTATCTGATTAACAAATTAATGAGATTATTTATGCTTAGCACATAAAATGTCACTTTTCCTGATACGTTAGTCCGAAAGAATGGCCTTGCATTGGAACATTGCGCTCTTTTTTGGGGGGAGTTCTGTTAAACTACCTGTTCTGAGATGAGATCAGAGCAACCAAGAATAAGAGACTGCTGTCACATCTCACCTTCTCTCACTTCTTGAATCATTTCGTCAGGAAGAGCAAAATTCTTCTCTATGTTAGGGAACGGAAGAATCTCAGATTCGTGCTTAGAAAGAAAAGAAAGATCTCTATGAATGACTTTGGATTTCGAAGTGCAATATGACGTTGTATTTTACACGCAATTAGGAGCTAAATAATTCTTAACCAGATACTTCAAACACTAGAGAATGAGGAGGCTCCTGATGTCAAACTGATTACTAAGGTAAAGGTATCTGAGGTCCTGACTCGTGATCATTTGAGATAATTTCTGGAGTCCAACCATGGCAAATTCTTAAGTAAACCACACTATAACCTCCTTGTCTGGCACTTAAGTTAAATACCTGTGTTTGCTGGATCAGCATTTAGGCAACTTTATTGAAGTCAGAACACAGTAAGGAAAAAAAATCCAACAGCAAACCACTGCAAGTTTTACTGTCTCCCACCTAATGAGGAAAACCTCATCAGCTCACTGGAACGACACATAATTCTTAGTGACATGAAAGGTGTGTCAGACCCAGTGATTTTGGCCTATCAAAACTCCTGAACTATAAGAAATAAGAATGTGCTTGCATCGATGCTTTATACTTACAAGAGCTTGCATATCATACATGGTGCTCAGATGGTCCCAAATCACTTTGGAAGAAATCTGCCGTCCAATATTCTGACTGAATTTATCTCGGATACAAATCATGTGGAAATGGCGGTTCACACCTGGGGAAAAGAACTCAGTGCAATTAACAGTTGTACCTGTGCCACGCAATGAAAAGAACACAATGAAAAAAACATCCTATCGTTTCAGGGAAACCTGTACAGTCCAGGAGGGACACATGGCCCCTGGTCAGCCCTGTCTGGCTGATATTCCACCCCACATGACAGGGGCTGCTCTGGAGAGGGGCTGAGGATGCCCCCCTGGGCAATGCTTCCACACAGGGCCGCAGCCAGGGCTTTTAGAGAGGCCGCATGAAACGCAACCGAAGGGGAGCGAGAGGCAGCAGGCCGGGAGAGGCGGAGGCAGAGAGAGGTGAGGAGGGCTGGCTCCGTGCCCCGCCGAGGGGCGGCCG
>VXBO01000345.1:514745-558097 GCA_013400135.1 Rhinoptilus africanus
TAAATGGCGTCGTTTGGGGTCCCCGGAGGGTTTGGGGGGGTGGGGGGGAGCGGGCCCTGCGGAAGCCTCGCTTGTCCCAGCCCTCGCCCCTGGGGCCCCAGCGGCGGCCGAGGAGGGACGTTGCATTGGGAAAGGGTCCCAAGCGCCGTGGAGCCCCCGAACCACTCGTGCAGGTCACATCAACCTGAGTTGATGCTTAACTGATAACTACTCCTGGCGTGTTTAAAGAAAAAAAAAGCAGAACCCACCGGCTTTGCCTGTCATTTAAGGTGTAAAAACTCATTTTCTTTGGGAAGAGAATGTATCATTCCCTCGGTGACAGGGTTTTTTTTGCCTGGTTAGATATTATTAGACACACAGGCATGAAACAGGACTTCTGTTGCTTAGGTGATCAGGTTTTCTTATTGCTCACTCTTCATTTGAAATCTTAATCCTTTCTGCGACATTAAAATTATTTCAATAGCAAATAACAATGACATCATATGCAAAGAACGGCAGTTCCGAGTGAATAATAAAGCAGTGGGGGCAAAAACTCGCAAGAAAAGAGACATTATTTCAACGCAAATTATCCAAAGAATAAAAAGCAGGACGGGAAAGATGAAATTTTCTGAAATGGAAAACTTTCTCTACCTTTGCTACCCAAAGGATTAACTTGACTCATATTCTTTGGGGCTTGATGTAATGCTTATACCCCAGACAGATTAACCTAACATTAAGTAAACATCTGAAATGAGATAAACCCAAAACCTCAGGTGTGAAGCCTTGGGAAGTTTGGTGGTACGGATCTTGGATTGGGACACCTGGATACAAATTCTCATTTCCAGCAGGGTTCAGGCTCTCCAATGGAAAGGAGTCTCTTGCTCCAGTCTGGTTTAGATGCTGTTGAAATTTTCCAGGAATAACTGTTTCTGTGAGAGCTCCATTCGGAGTGACAGAGATCCTGCCAGAATGGCTTTTCTGTGTCAAGACTACAGGAATCTCCAGAAATACTTCTTCTGCCTCCTGTCACCTCTCTGCCCCTGTCCTGGTTGCGCTGGACGTGCCTTTGCACAGCTCAGGCTTCACACGACTTTCCCTGTTTTGAGCCAAAATTATCTATCGGCAAGATCTTGCTGATCTGGAATACAAGCCTGCGTGCTTTTCCAGTTAAATCCAGCCCTAGCTCCCAGACATATTGAATCTTCCAATGTTTGTTTGCTCTATGCTGCTACCCAGTCTGAAGCTGCTCCCGAAAAGAGAGGGTTGTGGTTTCCTGTGATGACTGCACAGCAGGAGCACGTGGATTCCCAAACAACTCAATTCCTGTTTTCATACACATGTTTCTACGCGTCGAAAAATGAAGGAAGACAGAGAAGAAAATAAATTACAGAGTAGAAAAATTGCTTCCCTGTAGAATAGTTTTCAGAGTTTTGCAGGAATGATTTTTTTTTTTTTAATATATATTATTTTTAAGTCTGTGTGGAACACTGAGCTTCAGCGCTCTCGTCTGTCACATTATGCTTCTACTTCAAGACTATCATCAAGAGGGAATAACCGTGTCAACTCAGATAGCAATTTTTATGTCATTGAATTCTGATGACTAAAAAAAGTAGCATGTGAGACAGAATGCGAAAAAAACATATGGCTACCTCTGAAAGTACAATAGCAAATGAAAGTAATTTAATACAGTAGAATAATGTTAATTCAACAGGAAGAGTATATGCATAAATCGCCTGCTAATTTGTTTCAATCACAAATAATTACATTTTCCTGTGTCTAAATGTCCTTGTCTCTTTCAGTGCCTCCAGGAGACATATGGCAGCCTGTAATAATGCCACACGCAGCCTCTGCCTGGATTCGAACCAGAGTTATATTTTTCCCTCGTTAAATTTTAGAGATTTTTTTCCCCCTCACTGAACAGATTTTTCAGATGCTGAAAAATTTACCCTCCTCTTGTTCTAGTTTGAATCTTACTTTTGTTTTTCAGCAGATATCAGCCACGTAAGACAAGCAAAGTTTAGTTCCTCTCTTTTTTCTTCCCACTCTTTAGGCTGCTTCCAGCCGTAGAAACCTGGCTGACGACTATATCCATGAAGGCTGCTCAGCCCTTTGCTGGATTGGGTCGTGTCCCCCCGCAGAGACAATCTGATATTTCGTAAGACATTGCAACAACTGAGAAATACGCCTAGCATTTGGCGTTCTCTCTAGAAGCGTTGGATTTCTGGGATAAGCAATATGGTTGCAACTATTTTTGTCGTTATTTTAGAACACCATGTGTTAGTGCCCTTAACAAAGTCAAAACTTCATTCCGAATCCTGGATGATTCTTACTATGCCACGTGAACCTTTGTCAAAGACTATCATCTGCATACTTTTGCATTAAAACTGGTCACTTAACCTTTGCGGGGGATTTTAGTACGTCTTTGATACAGAATCTAACAGAATTTTTCTTACACAGGTGAATGAAACCTCCTGAGACCCCCGGGGGAGCACTACCAGCTTTATTCTGCAGAAGTGCTGCACTTCGCTGGAGCCCACGGACAGGGAGCCCTGGTAAAGCTGATGGATGTGCTCAGTGATCACTGCTGCCTGATGCTGGGTTTAGTTTTTGTCAAACTGGGTAATTAGCTATGGTATTATTCCATTTTCATTGCATATGTAGTTGTTACGTGCAGATAATTTGGGGTCTAGTCCTGCACCAAATTACTCTCAGGTCCATAAATCCTCCTACAAGAGAAGTAATCTCAGTGCTTTGGCGTACTTCAGTATTTCCAAAAATAATATCCTTTCTGACTGATGAAGACCCCTCAAAAGCAGAGTTCTGCTCTGATTTGTAAGCTTTAGCATTATTTTCAAAATCCATTCTTTCGGTGTGCAATCTGTGGGAAGTTTTGCTTAGCGGAGCTGCATAGGGAATTGTCCTAAAGTTGGAGCTTGATCATTTTGCATATCTTTTAATAAATAAATGAGGATTGTTTGGTGTAGGTGTGTTTTTCTCCCCATTAAACCTATCAAGGAGGAAGAACCAAAAAGATAAACCTATTTGTTGTTAGAGTCTTATCACACATCCCTGTAGAGCAGCATTGCCTCTTCCAGCGGCTGGCGAGGAGATACTTCCCAGCTCTCTCCCAGTTGCTTAAGCAAAAAAAGTGTGTTCGATTATTTTAAACAAGAGCATTGAACGGGGAATTCGCTCTCAGATCTGGCCTGCATGGCTTCTTTACAGGGGTAAAAATACAGAATTTAATTCCAAATAGGGAGGTGTGGGGTGTGGGAAGCAGCTGGCAGACAGAGGACACATTCTGTTTGCTGAGACATATGTTCTTGAACGGAACTTCTCCCTTGTGATCGGTTGTGCTCATTCTCCCAGCAGAGAGAGGCTAGATATTAGATGGGCATCAGATGGCAAGCCTTCGAAAAATAGATTGAAAACAGTGCAAATAGTATCTCTAAGCACGCACAGAGGCGTTCACTACTGCTGCTGTTACCCTTCAAAATAGCCCAGTGCAGAGTGGGGATTGGGTAAGGAAAAGCCATCTTACTGATTTTTGAGTTTAGTAAATCCATCATATCCCAGGCTTAGAGGGAAGCATAAAGAAGAACTGGTGGATTTAGAATGAGCCGGTTCGAGGTGAGCACAAGAATTGGTTCATGAGTGCCTGGCTATCCCAAGCCAGCATCAGAAGACTGTGGCATATTTTACTGAAGGTGATTTTCGTTGATAGTGCCTAAAGTGCCTGCCACACTAAACTCACACTCGCCCAGCTGGCCAGCACAAATCCAAAAGGAATTCCCTTCCTTGACAGTTTCAGTGTTGTGACTGGGATTGCTCAGATCATCATTTTCATCTCTGGGTCATTTTTTTTATATTTATTTTTCAAAACAAAAGTACTGCTCTTTAAAGTAAAAAGCGCCAGCGTAAACGCAAAGGATCTCCAGAAGGAAAGCAGACGAGCACTGAACCTGGCCGGCTGGCATTCAAATGACAGCCACGCTCAGCCTTTCGCTGTGGCGGAGGGTGGCAGCAGATTTTCATAAAGCACGTGGGCAGAACTTGGGGCTTGTGACGTTGTGTTAGGGCCCTTTCTTGCATTTCAACTTTGACTACCTGAGAATATTCCCAAGTGCCCTTCAGCAGCATCCATTAGAGTGTGTCATCTGGGCGATGTTTAAGATTGCTTCCTAGTATGGACCCTACGCATCGGCAAACAAGAGTGCGTTAGGAACAATCTGCAGCTGCAGGCAATAGGTTAGGATGAAGTTTGGCTTGCAATAATGCTAAATCAGTGACACCATCCAGGACTAAGCCAAATAACTTGTCAAAGAGTGCTTGTCTGAGGTGCAGGAACCCGTCTCCAGATTCAGCGTGTCGCTGAAACAAGAGAGTCCACAAAGTGCTGGGGTAACAGGATCTTTTGTCCTCATTAGTCATGGAAAACAGTCCCGTTCTGCCTCCTGTTTTGTTTTAAAAACACTTCAGTTTTGATTCCTAAATTTCAAGCCTGTGTTTGATTTACGGAACCAAACCAGAGATGCGTAATTCTGGGTTTTTCCTCAAGTGCAAAGAATATAATTACTCACAGTAGGGAATGCTTGATAAACCGGTGTATCTGACGATGGAGCCAGATTCCTCACTGGGTATGGAGTGAAGTCCATCACATGGAGAAGAAATTGTATATTTGTGGTGGGTCTATTGGTAGGAGACGCTCCTAACGTGGGTCAGAGTTTGCCTTCAACCAGACAGATATAACTGTCCTCTATCAGGAGCGACTTTGACTGCTGTTGCCTAAAGTCTCTGAGTTTTACCCTTCACCATTTTCAATGAATTCACCCCTGTCTTTAATGATCTTAAAACAGACCAACTGCAAAAAAAGTTAGTTTTCTTATGCTCAAGTGTTAATCAAAAGGGAAAAACAATCCATTGATTTCAGTGAAGGTGGAATTTCACATCGACTGGAGTCTTGTTTCTATTTATTTGGTGGTTTAGGAGACTCCCGTAAGAGGAGACAGGAGACAGTTGGTTACTATATTTCAGGCCTGCGACTCTTACTTTTTTGCTTGTAATTTACACCACATATTTCAAAGCCTTCTAAAAGCCACTCCTCCTAAAACAGCACAAAAATGCCAAAGTGACTGTATCAGTAATTTAAAGTGTTAGGATTAGATCTGAAGCATGGAAGTGTTTCTATCTTCATAGCCAACGAAATGTCAGTTCTCGCCATGTGCATGCCTGCGGCATCTCGGGAGGGGAAGAACCCCTCAAATAAATAAACAGGTTTAAAGAAAGGCTGTAGACAACACTGTCATGACTGACATCACTATATAAAAATATAAATATATATATGTATATATATAAATACTGTTCCTGTAGAAAGGAACAGATACAGCTAACAATACTACCAGGGTAATACGTGCAATTCTTTTTGTTATGGGCTGATACACTTAGCCACTTTTTGGTTTCCGATTCAGCAGGCGGAACTTTATTTCAGTGCATTGCTGCTTGTGTACCACGACTCAGCGATGTTATAAACTGTACTGAGATGATCTGAGTCGATCGAAAAGTCAACGATGCCAATGCGCCATTGCATGAGAAGGTTGGCAAATTATGTATGTTACCTTCATGAGAGACTTAGTTGCATACACCTGCCCACTGGGTCAGCAGTTTTCTCCTGCACTCCAAAATTCTCATTACTGCCTTCTGCACTGCTTCCGACCTGGAGCGCTGCATAATTAAACTCTGGGGTTGGAGGAATGTGTAGTGGATGGATACAGGCTGACTTCGCCAATGTGCTCTACTACTTTGTCCATCTTTAAATTACTGGTCCTGCTTTATCCCTTATTTATTTCGCTCAGTAGCCTCTACCCCAAAGTTGCTATTTCCAAACTCCAACTCCGATTCCTGTCAGAATGCATTCTGTGCTGGGTCAGGTCTGTAAGCAATTTTACATATATATGATAATTCCCATCTGAACACATATGTTAGAGCATTCTGAGGCCAGCTGTGCTATACAGACCTCTTATTTAGAATAGCCTCAATTTTTTCTGGCGTGGAGGTGACTGAAAACCTGCACATTTAAATGGATTTTATCTCTCTGCATTTTGGGAATAATAATCTTCCTCCCTTGTATAATGGATAGCAGCCTTAACACTTCCCGTTTCTTCAACTGCATCGGTTGCTGAGAATAAGGATTTCATTTTCACATGGATCCTATGGCAGGACAACCTGACAGATCTAAATTCAATGAAAATTACATGAAATTGAAAGAGAGCAGATGCCATTGTAAATGATGGCAGGGCAGCACTGTTACTATCATCTACTTTGCATCATCATGTCAGCGCCAAAGCCAGTTAGCACATTTCGCAGCTTTTCTCAGCAAGCTGCGACTGTAAGCTTTTTGGAAAGAGACAGGGCTTCTCCTCCTATTCAGGATTTCTCAATTGCCTCAGCCATTCATGCTGGTTTTGTGCTCCGTGACACAATATTGGAAGTAAAATATTAAATTTGGGCAATTTTCTAAATGGTAGGAAGGCCCTAATTTCCTTCATGACAGTTAACTTCATCGTTTATGTGAGAAACTTATAAAGAAAATATCTATTTGATTTTATCCTGTGTGTTGAGGGGCACACTTTTAAAAGCTTGCTAACTATTTCTTTTTAGATTGGAAGAGGAAAGCGAGGTGTGAGAGACAGATACTCGGATGCACATCGTGCTTTGGCTGGCTTTGGGTCCCACCTGCACGTCCTGGGGCTCCCGACTCATCCTCCAGCCCATGTCAGGTAATCAAGTGTCTCTTGCTCTTACCTCATTCTGAAAACTGTCTCTGATGATGATCTGAATTACTCCCATTTTTCTTACCTTCCCATTCAGAAAGGACCTCCATGGCCGAAGGAAGTGCTGATACAGAATGTTCTGGTGTCTGGGGGGAGTCCTCCTCCCGGCTTCAGAAGACTTTAGGTCAGCCCTTAGGAAGCCATTAGGAGCGGGAGGTAGCAATGGAGCATTTCCTACAGATTGTCCCTTGGATTGGAGAAGTAATTTAAGAATATCCTAGGGAATGTCAGAGCTCTGTGATTCCACAGCCACTTCATACCTCTCTGTAAGTCTTGGGCCCTGGAGATCCTTTAGCACACCAGAGATGCTACTGTGTCATCAAAAGAATTAGGGAGCATGAAAGTCCTCCTTTTTTCTAATCTTCCTTTCCTGGCTAGTTTTTAGATTTGCTGAGGTATCTCAGGCTGGCTGGGGTAGAGGCAGAGCTGGCCTGTTGCTTACACAGAATCCATGCATTCGTTAACTGCTAATGTCATCCTGATTAAGGATCTGTTACCTTGCATGCCTCAAATAGGCATCTGTGTGCTTTGGACTTTGGGGACTGTATACCTGTGAAGGAAAATCTGATGTCTTTAATCTACATTTGCCAAACTTACTATATGTCAGAGCAAGTATTTCAGAACACAGCTCTTTTCCCAGCTCTCTTGGCTGCCATGAGATATCAAAGCCTAAAAAAATAGTAACTTCTTTTTGCAGCAACTTCAGAGATACTGAATTAGGCCCTAGGATCCCTAGCAATCCTGAGATAAGAATTATTCAATCACATTATATTTCTGACTTTCAAAAGTTTTTCTTTTTTTGTTCACTGTTAGAAGCAGATGGATGTTCGTTTGGAATCCTTACACATCTTACCATATAATAGAGTACAATGTACTTTAAGAAAATAATAAGAATTTAAAAAAACCAATCAGGTTTGCTTTAACAGTAGAAAATGTGGGGCTCAGGTGAACTATAATGGGTCCTATTAACATTGCACACCAGAATTCTGAATCGCTCATGCGATGATAATAAATATTTACAAGATTGAATGGATGGCTTTATTCCAGTGTTTTATTTCCCCTCTCTGGAAGCTATTACCTGAAGTGCCCTCTACTTTTGGTGATGTTAAACATAATCACCACAATTTTCCTTTCGAATGACTAAGTCTCCACTAGAAAATATTTACAGTTGTGGTAAGTTTAGAAGAGAACTTGCATCTGCCAATGTTTTGTTTGATGCTTTTGAAGGAAAAGTCGTGTGGCCTTAGAAGAACCACCTGACCTTGGTCAGAGGACAAAATCATCCAGCTCTGTTGAGTGCAAGAACCTTCCACCCAATCTACTTATAAGCTGAGTTTCTCAGAAATTCCCTTTTGTGCTGGCCTTTCTCATGCTGTTATTTTCCCCCTGTATCTGGTTTCGGTGTCCTCCCTTTTATTTATTAGCCTGAAGAGCAAATGCTCAATAGCCAGAGAAAGACCTAAAATGAGAGGTGGAAAAAATAACGTTTGTGTCAAATTTAAAATGCTGGGTCATTCACTGCCCGTGTTAAACGATGCCCTTTAAATTAGTCTCATAATTGTTTTTCTTATGGGAAGGATTTTTCTTCTGTGGAAGTGATGGAAACACGGATGTAGAGTTAGCTCTGGGTCTAACATGTCTGTTGTCCTTATACATCTGCCAGACTTTCATCCTCAAGGTGATTTTGATGCTGTTCTCGCTGCAGAAGCTCTACTCTTGCACAGGACAAGATTGAATCTGCTACCGCCGTTCCGACAGTGTCCAGCTGCAACCATCGTGGTGGCTTTCAAACATGGGTACAACACAGAACGTGGCAGTTTCTCACCATTTTGTGTACAGCAGTTTGTAAAGCTGTTTTAAAGAGTCTTGCTACTACATTCATTTAACATCTCTCCATTCAAGGGGAGTCTGATTGATTCCATCTGAGTATTCGCCATGATCAAAAGAGCGATGAAACAGGAATTTTTCCACCTTTAGAAAGCAGCTCCATGTAGGTGGTGTGTAGCTGTTTGTGCACCCACATGCAGAAGTGTAATTTTTCTTCAGCACCGCAGGGGAAGTTAGGGATGAATTTTCCTCTATACCTACAGTCTGTTCTGAAAGAGGAACCCAAGAACACGATATTTGAATTTTTTAAGTTATTCTTCTTGGCTCAACTTAGTTGTTAAGAAAAATAATCATATCTCATTTTCCACTTTATCTTTCATTGCTGCAATTCATATCTGTATATTACCTTCTCTGTGTGCCCTGATGGGATTGTTTCTAATTTATTCAGATTCAGCACAGTTTCTATTTGCTCTCACTATGATCAAGGTGGGCTCATGCAAACCTGTGCTCTTCTAATCAGTTTTATTAGATAGGATTGGTGATTAGGAGTCTTTATACTTGTCTTCCAGACCAATTTATAAAATGAAATCTGACAACAGCTGTTTGAAGCTCCTGATTCTAATACAGGTAATATTTGGGTTGATAATAGGAAGTTTATTGACAAATATATTTCCAGAAAATGAAAATTAGCAAACTTACTGGAACAATCGCACACAATGTACTCCTCAGTTACGAACAGAGAGTACTTTAAACAATGGACAATGATGATGGTCTCTTGGTTTATGACACTGGACTAAATCTACTAAGTTCAGGCACTGGAATTGCTCCTGGTTCACAGTGGTGACAACCAGTACAGCTCATACCGCCTCGCTACTTGCATTACACAGGGCTTTTTTTGTTTGTCCTCTAGTTATTCATTGCAGGTGGATCTAATTCAAAATCTCTTTTGGGCTTCAAAACTGCTCTTCAAACTGCTCTTTTGGGCAGTTTCACATCCCAGTCCAGCTCAGATAAAGGATTGCAAACCCACATGCACAAGAGATGGAAACCTCCCAGTGGGCAGCACTGGGACCAGTTTCAGTGGATTCACAACAGGGCAAGGGCTGTCCGAGAGGTTTAAATTGCCACATTCCTCAAACATCTAGAAAGACAAGACAATGAAAATATTTTTAAACCTTGTTAAGAGGTAATATTAGTATCTGTGATATGTCCTAATATAAGACACTTCTTCTGTCACCAAACCCGAACATCCATGTCAACAAACATTTTAGTTTTCAGTTTGGAACAACAGTTGCTATTTACGTTGCAAAATATCACTGATCATTGAAGAGAATGTAATTTTAAAACTTTGTGACCTGTTATAACGAGAGGGCAGCCGAAGGGAAAAGCTTCTCATTATGACTGTTACTGCATTGTGAATCTGAATTCTTTCCTCAATTTACTGTTCAGTTGAGTCTTCTGCCAAGAGATACTATATTAGTATTGTTTTTCTCTTCAGATGGTTAATGAAAAGTTGTAATTAAGATAAGTGGGATCAAGCATCAGATCTCAAATTGATGTTGTTAGATGGGAGCAGCTGTCTTTTTGCTGCTTTATGAGCTCTATTGGTGTCAACAACTGGAAACCTCAATGTTCTTCAGAATCGTCATTAGCTTTTTGTGCATTTGCATTCAGCCTCAGGACAAAGACTCTCTGTAACCCTCCTGGCTTGAGCCCGTGGTCACACAGACTTCAGAGCTCACATAACTTACAAATTCAGGCCACCTTAGCGAACGGGAGGCAACCAAAGATTAATGCAGGCTACTTACTGGGCTTCTTGGTACACTCTGACAGTTTCTTCCTTTCAAAATTCAGCATAACTTTACAGGTAATTAAATATAGCTCTACTTTTGTAATGCAAAAGGGGGTTTATTTTGAGAATGGTCAAGGAGTTAAGTGAATTAGATCCACCTTGCCTCCCGTGACACCGCTCCCCTCCCGGCTGAGGAGTTAGCCCTGGCACCAGTCACCTGCCTTTGGGTCTGTTGGTACTTGGCCCTTCTGTGGTATCACTGCACACGACAGCGCCGAGGAGTAATACTTTCCAGCCTGAGTGCTTGAGTTCTCTACTCTTTTCACCCGTTACCACTCCCCAACTCTGAGGAGCGTCAGTTGCTAAATCAATCCAGACTGAAGATTTTTTGAAGCTTACCCTGTTACGTGTCTTCAGCCTCCATCCACCGTGACTACCTTATGTTCAGCAAACGCGGTTGTTCACTGACTTTAAGTGATGAGACAGAAGTGCAAAAGGCAATCTGGGGTACAAATCCAAACGCCTGGTTTACTGCATCATGGCCTGGAATTGTACTCTGGTTTATGCTCTTGCTGGAATAGATTTTAGTTGGGCAGTTTGGGCTTGGACTTGAATTTCTCTATTGTCAGAAACAATCTTACATCTACCTCTAGGAAGAAATACTGGCAGAGAGAGAACACTTATACAGCTGGAATTGTTCAGAGTAACTGTTTTAAGTGACAAAAAACATGTTTAAAGTGCCTGATCTATAGAATAAACCATTTGAAAAATCAGCTTGCATTGGGATTTTAGCCTGTGCTCACAGTTTTCTTAAACGTCTCATAAAGCAAAAGAGCATCTCTGGCAGAAAAGAAGCGATTTTGCTGGAGGTTTAGAAGGAGCAGCAGGGATGGTGCTGGGTGAGTTTAAGACCTCAGGGTGAATTTGTCCAGCAGCCTGATGGTATGTGCAGGGCTAGATCCTGAAACAGAAGCTGCGAGAGAGGTGCTGGTGCCCACCTCTCTGCACGGATGAAGTGCAGGATAAATGATGATCACACGTGATGCTGCCCCGCTCTAACGAAAACAGTTTCTCTGTGATTTTCTTCTCACCATAATACTCCAGGCCTCCAACTCCTCATGTATAACTTCTCCTCTATAATTAATCCCACACATCTTTAAATGTACGTCTGTGACTAAGTTAGCCAGATTTTTTTTGCCTGAATACTCTTGTGTTTCTCCGAGCTGCCTGTGGAGGGGCACGGCAAGACCAAGAGAAGCAGCCAAGTGGTGCTGGAGGTGGGCTCCTGCCTGGTTTCTGCAGAAGGAGAACAGGCTTTTCAGGGAACCAATTAGTGAAAATAATTCCCAGCAACCCGCTGGACATCAGGCTTTATTGAGACTATCCTGTTCACTTCTACTCTGTGTCAGCAGCACAGTAAGCTCCTTTAGGAAATGCCATTATGGGCTGTAATCATAAGTGGGAAATATTTGGTTTCACAGCATTGAAGTGGGACTGCCTGTGAGTGCTGTTTTCTATGCAAAACACTTATTTTTAGTCCCCTTTGTTGCATGAGCAGTCATTTGGAAACAGCCCCTCGAGGTGCCTTTGTTCCCGCAGCAGCAGCCTGGCCCGTTTGGTGCTCCCTGCTCCTGGCCCGCTCCGCACACCCTGCCCTGGCTAGTGGCCACGGCTGGGACTCGTGGGGGTTTGGAGGTTGCCCCTTCCTTCTCCTGCGGGAGCTGTGATGGACGGTGGGTGCTGTGTTCCCACCATCGCTATGTGATACCTTATTAAAAAGGGCGTTGGAGCTTCTTGTAACTGGTTTATCTGAGAGCTGCCAGGTGTTTCCAAGTGAACGGCCTCCAGAGGTGAGCAGCCTGCTTGGAGGAGGCTTGTTGTAGGAGCAACTCTGCTGGGAAGAGCGGAGTCTGGATTCTGAGTTGTTATTCCAAGTTATCCCATGGCAGTGGATTGTATTCCCGACCCTGCTGGACTGTTACTGGTAGGAAGCCTTTTCTAAAGCACTTTCTCCAAGTTGTAGAGAACAACGCCTCCTTAAAAGATTTAAAATAATTTGTAATAATTAAAAAATCATAATAACAGACTAATAGTGGAGCTCCAAGGGCTTCACAGATAAGAACGCCCCAGTCTTTCACAAATCAACTAACAGAAAAAACCCTATAGCTGCCTTTTTTAATACTAAATATCCAAGTGGGGCAGGATTCAGGTATTCCCACAGCTCCCTTTTCATTCTTTTCTCTCATCCATTCCTCTGCCGAGAACTCGGTGTTTCTGGTTCAGTTATAAACCCCTCCTAGACACTGATTTTGCGTTCTCTGCTCCTCTAACGACCTACACGCCAGCAGCGGTGTGAATCAGACAGGCACAGCCCTGAGACAACGGCGGTTCGGTGCGGAGAGGGAAATGACAAAAAGCGCTGGATGTGGCTGTGTTGTGACAATAACAGGCTTTAATGGTCAAAACTTTGCGCTGGGATCGGCTCAGTGGGCAGATCCGAAGCCCTGGCACGGCAGCAGCAGTTCTGGGCTCGCCGTGCCCTGGCTGGTGCTGGTGGCACCGGTGAGAGCAGCTCGGTGATGCCAGCGCTGGTCTGTGACCCGGGCTGGCAGCAAGAAGGGGAACAGGGAAAACATTTCTAGTTCAGGTGGCTGGAGATAAAACCAAGGAAGAGGCTTTGCTCCGGCCTGGCACCTGGGCTCTGACAGCAGCCACGGCTGCAATCACCACAGCCAAATCTAACTTTATTATTCCCTTAATCGGGAGCTCTGCTTATCAGGCTTAGTGGGCAGTTGACATCCCTTGGTTTTATTGTCTAGTCTGAGGCTGCTGGTTGTTATCTGCATGTACACTGCCGTCGGGGCTGGGACAGCAGTGCCGGTGATGCTTTCTGATATTAGACAGCTACCATGGCTATGAGCATGCCAAATTCCAGAAGAAGGAGCCACATCCAAGCTTGGGATTTAGTGAAATCGGTGAAGACTTGCCACAGACATTTGTGGGCTGTTGATCAGGCTGTTTACAAGGAAAGTGCCTGCGGATTAGGTGGTTCCATTTCCAGCCAGAGGACGTCAGGTATTTTTGCATATCTTTCTGTAAGCAGGCAGAGACGATACCTGCAAAGCCATCAACTACAAATAGCAGGGGGCCTGATTTAAACAGCGAAGGAAAAGGAGAGGGGGAATTTGAGCTTCAGAGCCTCCCATCTCAGCAAAAAGGACGGACGTCTCCTCTGTCCCGTGAATGACTTGGGTGCTTCCCTTGGGAAAATCCTGCTGGTTCTGGTCCTGGTGCTTCCCGTGATGGGTGGGAGAGGTGGCACTGAGCAGGAGGAACCCGAACAAATCCAGACAGTGGGCAGGGGGATTTGTTTCTTGGTGTTTTCCTTCTATTTCTTTTCAGGCCCTGTAGGTAGACAGAAAAACAACATTTTGTAGATATTTGAAGTACACAGCTCCCTTGAGGCCAGATGGTTTGGAAACAAAGTGAAGGTTACCTGTGACCTGGCTGGTACTTCACCGAGAAAGACAAGAAATCCTTAGATGGAAAGATTTCCTATTTTTATAAGTAAATTCTAGCCCTGTAAACATGGCAATAGCCTCCATTATGTCTTCTGGGGTTGTACTTAATAATATAAGCTTCAAGCCTGGATGTTTTGCAAAGGAAAGGTTTGTTAGGGTATTAGAGGCATGGATGTGTAATTTTTGGGGGTAATAGAGCTTGGCAAGGACTTTAATTTCAAAAGAAAAATAATCCAAGCAAACATTGCTAGTCACCGTTCGTTTTCTGCTTCTACAATGAGTCTAATCTTATGTTTCATTACGTATTCACACGGGTGCTTGAATTGTTGTATAGAGTAACCTGAATAAGAATTTAATCACACTGCCAATTAATTTGCAAATAAACTTATTGGAAATGTTGCTAAATGCAAGAAGTTTCGGAAATGTAATACAGAAGCTCACCAGGTGTCTGTTTTTTAAATCTGAAGGACTCTAACGTAATCTGATAAATTGATGCTGTAATGAAGTCGCCGTGCTGAATTTCAAGGCCTTTGGCAATGAAGAAAGCGCTAATCTTTTGTTTCATTAGACCACTGAGGTAGGATATATTTGCAAAACTGAATTAAACAGACTAAAAAGCTCTAGCCAAATGCGCTGGCAGGAACTAGAAAATTAGGTATGAGGGTGCGTGTATCTGTATGTATAGCTCTGCTTGCTCGGCGGCGGGACGGTGACTCACCGTACGGTGACACACAGGAGACAGGGCTTCATCAGAGGCTTTAACGCTGCCTCTCTCTGCTCTCCCAAAGCTTTCCATATTGCTGTTTGTCCTGGGTCCTCCTAATGTGCTCGTCTACCTTACAAGCTGTGGTTCTGGGATTCCGCTCTGGAATACCAGCATCTTTTTTCCACTTGTGTATCATGATGGAAATGTCTTTGTTCTGTCTGCTAGGGGTGAGATTTATCCAGCAAATACAATCGGCTGTAGGAAACAACATTTCTATTTAATAAATCCCTTTTAATCAAGCAATATTAAATGAAGAAGAAATAGTAACATCTAAAATAAAAAAATAAAAGCACCATCAAAGCTGAAGTTTTACCCCAATGTGCAAGAAATACAAAGAATTAACTAAAGTGTACATTCACTCTCCATTTTTATGTGGGAATTGTTCAGCTACTGTGCTGATGAGGGTTGATATAAAATGGTTGAATAAAATCAGAGAGTTTAAAGAAAAGGCTGTATAAATCCAGTACAAAGATGCCTGACTTCTGAGGAAATTTAATTATAGTTTATCTAGATAATGCTGCAAAAGGGCCTTGTATAAATTCCAGTAACCAGGAACTGAGATGCTCAGCGAAACTTCCCTTTCTCTTCAGGAAACACCTTTGAGCAGACCGTGATCTTAAATACTGTGGGCATCCACACAGTTGATTTTTGCAAGCATGATCGCTTGGGAGGAAGAGAATTAGAAAACTGCTTTAATTTCATCTGCTATTCGGCAGCAGTGGTTTATCAGGATAGACAGACAAAAAATTCTGGGTTTCTAGGCAGGCGATAAGCCTTTGCCTCTGCCCTTTCTGTTGCTGAGGGAGCTGCTAAACGTAGTTTTAAGTAGGAAGTTTTGTGAGACAAGAACTGAGATGTATCTGAGTGAGGAGAAACCTGATGCAACACATCTAAAACTTCCATTCAAGGGAAAAGTCAGGAACCCTATTTTTTTTTTTTTTTTTGCTGAAGAAGCGAAATAGCTCCTAGAAAAGCTGTCTCACGGTCATGGTAAACACAAACATTTCTATTAGGGCAGAAAACCAGCTGGAAGGGTAGGAAAGTGCAGATAATAAGGCTGATGATGCCTTCCCAGGTCGGAGGGACACTGCACTTGCAGTGCTCCAGGGGTTTTTTTCACCTTCTTCCATCTGGTGCTGCCAGTGTCAGAGAAGACGAGTGCAGTAAATGGACTTTGGGGGTGATCTGACCTGGAAATTTCCACTTTTCTGAGCGATACCATGACAAAGCCAGTGCTGAGGTGTTGGGGAAAGGGCTTTGTTGGTTTCCCGCATCCCAAAGGCCAGACCGGGGCGGGTACCACACAGGTGATGTGCGGTGTGAGCTCCATGGAAACCCATTCTCCTTGGGAAATGCGTACAGCTGCATCCTCTATGCCACTGCCATCTCCAGCCTTTGAGGCTTTAGAATATGTCCCTCTGCTTCCCCCTCCTCTGCAGGAGACAGAAAAGATGCTTCTTCTGCATTTATTGCTCACTGTGCCAAGATCCTAAAGTGTCTGCTGTGCTAAAAACACTTAATAGCGCAGAGCGGAGCCGGCTGCTCTCCATTCTTTCAGTGTGCTGACAGCTCACTTCGCCAAGTTTTAACTGTAGAGAGGAGGCAATTTGTCTGCAATTTCTGATTATTATTTTTATTATTCCGCCTTAAAGGGGGATTCACAGTGGAAAGCGGTTCAGAGTCAGCGGCTCAGGAGGAAAAAGGTATTTTCCGTGAACTTATAAAAGCATATATGTCTTTTGTTGAGTTGATATCGTTGCTCGGCTGACCCCACTTGGATGGCAGCTCCCGGGTGACAGGGTGGTGGCACAACAGCATTCTGTGCTCCTTGCCAGAGGGCCAGCAGTGAGTTTACAGTTAGCAGAGAGAACAGTGGACAAATTGCAAACATCACGTGCCCGGGCAGAGAGGAACCGCAGGCAGAGGGTACCTGGGCCCCCTCCGTTGAATCTGGGACCCCCGCGCTGCTGCTTAGCAGCATCCTCGCTTTTGTGGAAGCTGCATCTCCCCGTTTTCACCTGAGATCCCAGCAACACGTTTAAATCTGAATTTGTAAAAAAGAACATGCTGGTGGATATACTGCCCTTGAAAGCGGCCAGTGCGGATGGCGCTGCCTGGGGCAATGCTCTCGGCAGTGGCCAGAGTGAAACAAGTGCGAGTTTAAATATGAGGATTTTTGTTTTTTGTTTCCAGACTGATAGCTGCCCGTTTTGCTGTGGCGCTGGGTGTTGAAACACCGGCCAGCCCTCCTTCCCGGAGCCCCTCCTGTAGAACTGCAAAGGCACGTTATTTTACAGTTCGCTAGGAAAGACTCAGCGATGTGTGCTGAAGGCTCAGGCGTAGGAACGCGGGTGCAGGGAGGATGGGGTAATCCGGGTATGGTCGTCAGGGAAGTGTCTTGTCCTCCCCAGCCTGGGGTGAACCGTGGGCTGCTCAGAGGTGACCACGTAGATAAACTCTTCATTGCCTTGTTACTCAGACCCGGAGCTCCTCGTGATTGCAGAACTTGTGAAGATCAGGTCTGCAAGAGCAGATGGGTTGGTGCTGAGGCGTCGTTTGGGATGTGCAGAGGGAGGCTGCTATTCCAGAGCACTTCCCGCAGCAGCTGCTGCAGGCTGGAGTACAGAAAGATGTGTTTTTTCGGCTGCTTGGAGCCACCTTCCCCCCCTGCTCCCGCCCACCTTCCCACACAGTTGTCAGGCGG
The DNA here is from genome assembly GCA_013400135.1 of Rhinoptilus africanus. Lineage (NCBI taxonomy): Eukaryota > Metazoa > Chordata > Aves > Charadriiformes > Glareolidae > Rhinoptilus > Rhinoptilus africanus. The sequence continues at coordinate 532,165 of VXBO01000345.1, forward strand.
TTAGTTTGCACAGAGAGTTTTTCTTCCTGCAGTTCAATTTGTCACAACAGCCATGCCAGGAGGAGACTGTTTGGGGTGGTTTTGTCTTTTTTTTTTTTTTTTTTTTTTAAGCCAGGCCCAGCCCAGGGAATGGCATCTGCAAAATGAACGGGGGATGTTCAGGTGACTGGGAGCTTTTCTGAGGTGGTGGTAGCCTTTTTGAGTGAGTGTTCTGCTCCTAAGCAGAGTCTGTGACCCGCCTGAATACTGGATACAAATCTGAGGGCTACAAAGCTGGCTTATACACTGGCTCATGCCCCTGTCTGTCTGTAAATGGCCCCATCTTTGGCTTTTATTTTGTTATTTAATGTGATTTGCAGCCTGGCAATAACCTGCCCCTCTCTTTGCTCTATATTCTGTCAAACCCGAGGGGCAGTCTGCGCACGGCAGCGGCTCGGAGTGATGCTGAGCTGCGTGGCTGACGCTGGCCCGGCTGCGGGGGCAGTGGCCAGAGGGGATGGAAGTAGCTGGGAGGGCAGGTACGGCTGCAGCCCCATCCCTGCAGAGCCCAGATGAAATAACCCGGGTCCCCTCTCCGTCATACGGCGGCTGAACTGCTCTGGTACCTCAGCTCAGGAGCATCCCCGTTGCAGCCCTGTGCGGGTCTGACCCACAGCATAGTAAGAACCTGTAAAATGACGGGATTAGCAGAACCCACGGCTAAACCCATGGCTTCGAACTCAAGCCGTGGATTTGTGCGTGCGGCTGGGAGCTGTGCTGGTGGCTGGAGCTGAATCACGACTAAGCCAGCTAAGCTGCCAGCACAGTCCTGCTTTCCCAGCTCCTTTCTCAGGGGCTGCACCCTCTTTTCTAGGTTTCAAACTACTGTAAACTACAGGTTGTGTGGTTTTCTTTTCCTGGGGAAACAAAAGATTCCTCTTTTCAATATGATGTGTTTTCTGCCTACTGCATTTCTGTTTCCCCTGCCTCTGCTCTAGTGCCCCTGATATTTGGGGCAGATTTTGCAGAGAGCTGAAAATACCTTCTTCCCCATACATTTTTCATCCTTCTGCTTCCACCAACACTACAAAATACCCTGATGATGTTTCTGCCTTCTCTTTTGCCATTAACAACTAAGTTTTGTGACAAGAGCTGTAGCTGCAGTCAGCAAGCAAAATGTGCTGTTATTTTAAATAACCATCTGCTCTCCCCACAGTCTGCTACCTCATCCTTAATTTCTTTATTTTTTGGATGTTTGTTTTGATTAGCCTTGTCACATGGTGCTGTGAGGAAACCTTGCTTCACTTCACACGCTACTGCCATGTTGATACAGAAAACTGGCTTACAACCAAAAAGATGTTATTTTTTTCCATTCCCCCCCTCCCCCCCCGCCTTTTTTTCCAGAAAAAGTTTTATGTAACAAAGTGTTGTGTAAGGAGGAGAGCAGCAGGGAGTGCATCAGGACTCATGGATTTTCTTTTCCTGGGGAAACAAAAGATTCCTCTTTAGCTCAGTGTCTGATCCCTGGGCTTGTGAGACACCTTTTATGTTATGTGACAGATTGGATCAATATGATGCGTTTTCTGCCTACTGCATTTCTGTTTCCCCTGCCTCTGCTCTAGTGCCCCTGATATTTGGGGCAGATTTTGCAGAGAGCTGAAAATACCTTCTTCCCCATATATTTTTCATCCTTCTGCTTCCACCAACACTACAAAATACCCTGATGATGTTTCTGCCTTCTCTTTTGCCATTAACAACTAAGTTTTGTGACAAGAGCTGTAGCTGCAGTCAGCAAGCAAAATGTGCTGTTATTTTAAATAACCATCTGCTCTCCCCACAGTCTGCTACCTCATCCTTAATTTCTTTATTTTTTGGATGTTTGTTTTGATTAGCCTTGTCACATGGTGCTGTGAGGAAACCTTGCTTCACTTCACACGCTACTGCCATGTTGATACAGAAAACTGGCTTACAACCAAAAAGATGTTATTTTTTTCCATTCCCCCCCTCCCCCCCCGCCTTTTTTTCCAGAAAAAGTTTTATGTAACAAAGTGTTGTGTAAGGAGGAGAGCAGCAGGGAGTGCATCAGGACTCATGGATTTTCTTTTCATCTCTGTCACAAATCCACCAAGACACATCGGGCAAGCCACTAGAGTCCAAATCTTCTTATTGGGATCAGTGCAATAGCTGCTGAAGTCACTTCAGCAGATCCACAGTCACACCTGTGTAACCAAGATAAAACCCTAACCTGGAGCAAAAAGAAAATCTTGGAAGAATCTTCTATATCAGGGAAGAGCTGATGTGCTAAAGTAGGTCACCTTTCTTTATGTGCATTAAAATTACTGCTAGAGACAGATCCCGGGTTTCAGACTAACATTCATATTTGCATGCCGGGTTTGCATTTTTTTAAGATTTATAATACATGTGCTGTTTCCCCGTTACACGAGGAGCAAGTCTACGGTAACTAAACAGCCACAATTCCGAGTGGGGAAGTTGTGCATGTGATGGAAATGTGACGTACCATAAGAAATCTCTCTTTGAGGAGCAAAAAATCAGAAAGAAATCGGTACTCATTTTGCAAATGCAAATTTAACTAGTCTGGGTGGAATGAAGAAACGCAATTTGGCTTCTTGTGAGAAACATTTCCGGTGGAAATATGGTCCCACTGCGTGCTTTGGATACATCACAATTCTTGTGTGGCTGTGGGGGGCAAACTGAAGTGTGGTCGTATTAAAACTACTGCTGTGCTGGATTTCAGCTATATTGCGCTTTTCATAGAATTATAGAATAATAGAGTGGTTTGGGTGGGAAGGGACCTTAAAAATCATCCAGTGCCCCCTCCTGCCCTGGGCAGGGACACCTCCCACCAGCCCAGGCTGCTCCAAGCCCCGTCCAACCTGGCCTTGAACCCCTCCAGGGATGGGGCAGCCACAGCTTCCCTGGGCAACCTGGGCCAGGGGCTCACCCCCCCCTCACAACCAAGAGTTTCTTCACAATATCTCACCTAAATCTCCCCTCCTCAGTTTAAAACCATCCCCCCTCATCCCATGGCTCCCCTCCCTGCTCCAGAGTCCCTCCCCAGCTTTCCTGGAGCCCCTTGAGGGACTGGAAGGGGCTCCAAGGTCTCCCCGGAGCCTTCTCTTCTCCAGGCTGAACCCCCCCAGCTCTCTCAGCCTGTCCCCACAGCAGAGGGGCTCCAGCCCTCGGATCATCTCTGTGGCCTCCGCTGGACCCATTCCAGCAGATCCATGTCCTTCTCGTGCTGAGGGCTCCAGCGCTGTGCGCAGTGCTCCGGTTTGCCTGAAGACTTACCTTGCTGCCGGCTGTGGCGGTGTAAAACAGAGGCAGCTCTGCTGCCCTTGGCCCTGCGGGTGTAGGGACAGGGAGGTGAGGCTGGAGTCAGGCCCCTGAGAGCAAGCCACAATTAGCTTAATGAGTCTTTGGAGAGTTAGTACACAGCCTGGGTTTATTTATTCTCCTTGCTTTTATCAGTATAAACTGAGTAATTCCACTAGTCAAAACGAAAGGAGAATAAGGTCTTTTGGTTCTGTCAGGGATTTCAGAAGTTCACTTAAGGTATAATTTTTATGTTACAAAACACAAGGGATCCCTCCAGAAGCTTTAAAAAGATTTCTTCCACTGTTTTAACACCACACGTGGCTTTCGGTGGTGTGTGTAAAGAGCAACTCTTCTGAAAGCAAAACAATTCTTCAATTTCTTCCTGAATTAATAATACACCAATCTCATTACGTAGTAAGTTTTTAGATAAATTTGAATACATTTGTCTTGGTTTTTCTGGGGCTAAGCTAACTCATACTATTACACAATTTCTGCAGAACGGATACCGGCAGGGGTAGTTAGCAGGCCTATTTCATGTGTGTCTGAGCCCAAAATTATTATGTTACCAATGAAAACAGGAGGAGTGTCCTCAGGTTGGCTTTTCCTTTGTCCTTGCCTTTACTGGTCCAAAACACTATTCCCTATTGGCTTCTGCCAGGATTTATTCTGCCTACCCGCTGTTAGGGTTTTCTGGGAAAAACCCCCACAAACCAACAAACTAACCCAACCAACAAGAAACCTCCCAAACCCCCCAAACCGAAAAAAAAACCCCAACCCAAAGCAGAGCTGCTGCTGCGGTGTGCTAACACTTACTGATACTGGCCTGCAGAAGAGAAAATCTTCATTACTGTTGACAGCTAACTAAGCAATACTTATCTGCATGGTGCAGCCACGGATTCAACACAAGAAATGTCCTTTTTCATGTCATAGACTTTCTCTGGGCTGCTGTTATCCACCCTGGAGTCCCAATGGGAATTTGTTGAGTTTATCTGGTGAATTAACACCATGAAGGACTAGGAAGTCCATTATTTCTTACAGCACAAGGATACAGGCTGCTCACATTCCTCGGTGGAAAGCAGTGATGGATGATCAAAAGAGGCTCACCTGTCCAAGGCAAGTGAGAGCCACATCAGTCTTGTTAATGTGGAGTCACAGATAGGGAAGTTGAAAACACTCGTCCGCGAAGGATGGATTGAGGGATGTCCTGGGGAAAGTTTCCTGAGCTCATTTGCAGACTGCTCCTTTCCGATTATCGTTAACCTGAGGCAATACCAGGCAATTCTCAAACACCCAGAAAAAGAGAAACTATCCCAAATCTTTAAGTGATCTTGTTTCTTAAAGGGGAAGAGCAAAGAAAGTGTTTATTAATTTAAAAAAGAAAAAGGTCATAAGTACTAATTCGAGCTACACTCAAAATGGTCTTTAGCTTTATCCTGTGACTGAAAAGGCATGGATTTTTGTTCAATTTTGAGGCATTTTTCTTCTTCATGTGACTGTGATACTAGGCAGAAATTCCAGTCAGAATCCTTTTGCATCAGGCATTTGTAGATGTGTCTTATAAAACCAGAGTCTGTTCCCAAGTGCTTGTAGTCTCCAGCTATTGAAAGAAATGGGGTGGATAAAGGCAGGAATTACAGCAAGCCACAGCTGTCCTACTTGAAACCCTGAGGTGTCCCAAAATGTAAGAAAGAAAGGCTGACTTCCAGTGGATCAGTTATTTCGCATCTTTCAGCTTTTAACTCATTTTCCGTAGGCATTTTCTAAACAGTCTCTAAGTTTGTGTCCCAAATGCTCAGTTTTGGTTTCATTTCATATGACAGGAAGAGTTCCTGAAGAAATAGATGTCCAAAAAACACAGGAGAAGGTAGCCTGGCAAGGAGTATGGATGTTGTTAGGGTTCGTGTTGAGGGAATGCAGACACCAGAGAAAACACAAGGAAGAGTCATTGTGAACATGCAATCTTTAGGGAAGACTTCAGACAAAAAAATATGCCTTAATAAATACTAGGGAATCCAGCCATGGAACACCAGTTTGTAGGTTACAGGCTTCATTGCTCACAGAGCAAAATGCTTACGAATGTCCTGGGAGCATCCCGCCTTCTCCTCCCCAGCTGTTATCCCATGCCTTCTCCTGTCGCTGCTTTGATTTTTTATAGTGAGCTCCTCAGGGCAGAGACTTTAGGTGATGGCAGCAGAAAGCAGGCACAATTAGACAACATTTCTGTCGAAGTACAGGCTTCCCAGCTGACCTTGGAAGGCAAACGGCGCCCTTCCGCTTCTTCATAGACTGCTGCAAAATCCACTGTGCGGTGGTTTTTGCTGTGAAAGCCTTTAATTATGGAGCAGGTATCCTGCTGAACATGGGAACGCGGCACATCTTTGTCATCTGCATCTCCCTGGCTGTGATTATTCTGCCTGATGAACTGCAGGAGAAACTTCCAATTTCTCCCTGCTCCTCTGGGATCTGTCGCAGGGCTCTCTAACCTGGGAATATCCCCCCCCAGCTGTAATCCATGGTCCTAATTTCAGACCTTTTCCCAGAACTGGCATCTTTAGGCTTGGGATGGCTGGGAAATGCTGTATTACAAACCTCTCAGCATCACTCCTGATTCAGCCAAGGGGAAGGCTGTTAAATGATGTGAATTAACCCCTTTAGCGCCTTCGGTTAGTGCTGGGCACGTGTCCCTGAACCTCCTGCCCCAGAGGGCAGAGCACAGGAACCATCGATCAAGGCAAAGCCGCTCGCGGAGCAGCGCGGGCGACTCTCCAAAGAGAGAGCACGGCAATTACAAAAAGGCTATGACAAATTGCAGAGGCGGGGGCAATGCTATTTAGTTCAGTGCTTCATCTCCTTTTCTGAGACGGCACCTACCAAGCAGGATTTTGCCTCCAGAGCGCCTGAATTTAGTTAGCTACCGCAGAACTGGCAAGACTTGAAAGGTAAAGGCTGGATGAACTGGAGTATGAAATTTCGGCACACTGCGGAGATGAATGCACAACGGCGAGCAACCAACAAGTGTGAAGGAGAGATTAAAGCACTGACTGACATGAACCGCCCTCTTCTTATACAGAATGGGTTTAACTCATACCTGGGTTTAAATCGTACTTACCAGCTGGCATCTTTTCCTAATTATGCCTAATTATATTTAGACTATGAAAATTGCCAGGTCATACAGTTCTACCCAGATTACCTTTTAACTAGCTACATCAGGAGTAATTGGAGGCATTGCCCCAATATATAATTTACTTGACAGCTGCAATGCATACTTAATTTCCACAGGGGGTTTCCCAGCCCCCGTTGAGTTCTGTAGCGCTCATGGTACTTGCCTGGTTTAAAGCCACCTCAAGCCTATTTACAGCCACAGCCACGAATGGTGGCTTACCTTAGTGGTAAGTGCAACAGCTCCATCCATCCATCCATCCATCCATCCATCCATCCATCCATCCATCCATCCATCCATCCATCCATCCATCCATCCATCCATCCATCCATCCCCAAATGGATCTACCTTTTCTGATAGATTGCTTGAGGAACGAGGAATGCTGATCCTGATTGAGAAAATCTGTAATTGTGATTAATCAGAATATCCACAGGTGACCAAGTGCTACTTGGGGCTACAGCTGCAGAGTGATTTTTGGTGGTGGCATTCAGAACTTCCACTTTGAGTTTAATCAAACTCCTACCAAACTTACAACATCGCGGTGCTTGTCAGAAAGTTGGTGACAGCAATTTTTTGCCAGAATAATGGCATGAAATTCCTATTAGTGTCTAATCAGAGATTGCCTGGCAATGTAGGCACCTGTGATACAGAAGAATTTGAGAAATCTTTCCAGAGGCAAAAAAGGCAGGTCTCTTCTGATAAACTAGCGAGGGATGGGTGGCTAAACCTCCTGCTCTAGTGGTCACACAGCAAAAGGTGCAAGGGGCTGAGAGTCACAACTCTGTGTGAAAATAGTGGAGACGTACCTGGTTTCCACTTATTTCTTTTTGGTGAAGGTATAGCAAAACAGCTATGAAATATTTCAACCTTTTTCTATTTCAGCTGTAATTTGCTCTTCTTTGGCAGTAAGTAACAGATCCACACTTCTCTGTGCTTGGTTATGCCATCTGGCTAGTGTTCTTCATCATAAAGAATGGAATAATATTTTCAAATAATTAAATGCAAGAGTGACAAATTTATAACCAAAGTCTACGGGAACCAACACCTGATGATTCTGAAAACTTTTCCTAATACTTTATATATATCTATAAAGTATTATATATATATCTCTCTATAAAGTATACTTTATTTTCTCCAAATAATAATTTCTCAGTAATATTTAGGAAAACAGCAACGCATTAATAATTTAATAAGGCAGTGCCTCTCTGATGGCAGCATTATGTCTTTTGATCTGCACATCAGTTCCTGATACTGCTGAAGGAGATTGGAAACAGGAGGGATATGGCCTGGGGATGACGGCGCTTTGCCTTTTACAGCCTGTAGGGACTTGGGGGTACATTCACTTTAGGCATCTGCAAACAGGTTTTCAGGTGGAAAGCTAAACTTCAGTCCCCATGTACTCAGCTGAGGGAAATGGAGAGGTTTTTCCATAGCGTAACTGTTTAACGGTTGGACACGATGATCTTTTCCAACCTAAAAGTTTCTATGATTCTAACGTAGGTTAGACTTGTCCTCTGGCTTGTCTTCTGGAGAGGTTTGGCTCATCCCTCGTGGGCATCTACTCGTCTTCTGGGTGGGTGGTACGCTGCAGTCAGGATGTCTCTACGGAGACGTTACAGTATATTGCGCTCAAGGAACATAAATTACACTGCTTCGGAGGTTATAATTGAGAGCAAAATTTTGAGCTCATTTTCCTCATTTCCTATTTAAAAAAAATACAACCCTAAACAGGCTTCCCACAGCAGGAATTTGAAGGTGCACGGCAAAATTAAAGAAGGCTCAGAACTCTTGCCCTGCATTACTTACTGGTGAACTATTTTGTTTTTACCTCGTTTGTTTTGTGCTGTTTAGTGGGATGCTGACCAAGCTGCACAGGGAAACTGTCATTAATTATTAAGAAATTGTCTAATCCATCAGGACATCAGTACTGCTGTAATGTTTCCCCCGAGGAGACAAAGAGAGCCTTGAGTAAGGAGTTGGAGGTGTTCCAGTGAGAACATGCGGCCCCAAAAAACAGTCTTACTTCTTAAGTTTGTTAAATGAAATTTCCAGATGTTTCCTTCCTTCTCGGCGTTGTGCACCAAAAAGGTACAGCAGCCAGTTTTTAGAAGAAGAAATTTGCTTTCCAGAAAAGTAATATTACTGAAGGGATTAAGAGGCAGGATCCTGAGGGACTGAATTCCTCTGTCAAGACGAATTCCCCGTGTCCTTTGGGCATCCCAGTGGTATTGCATGAAATAATACAAAAGCTCTGACCAAGGCCTACTTTATAGTCACAGTACTGCAGCACAACACTACTGAGCTTAAAGCAGCAGATTAAACCCTATCGTTTTACTTCCAGGTACATCACAGACACGAATTTTCACCCATTTACCTTGCTTTTGACCTATTTCTGTTTGACTGGTACACGGTGAGGAAGACACCCAGTACTGATCTGAAGATAACAAGACCTTATTTACCCTGTTGCGGTGTCTGGCTTCATCTTTTAGGTGCTGGGTCTTGTTGTGCCTCTGGGACAGCCCAGAACCCAGTACACGTCAGGTATCGGCGATGGCAGAGGACAGCCCACCGCGCTCACCCTCCAGGAGGGCTTTGGGCAGCCCTCTTTGGGCTTTCCACTTTTTCTCTGCCAGTAATTCCCTATTTTGTGGCAAAAGAAGACAAAAAAATGTGCAGCACAGGAGGTTCTGTAGCTGGGTACGAACAAGCCCTTCGTCTGTGTCTCCCAGTTCTCTGCACATTCTGGGAGAAAGCATCTGATGCTGCACACTGGCATTTTATTTGACAGGTGGAAGCAGGAAAAACCTTGATAAAATGTTATCCACAAACCACCGGAATTTAAGAAGGGATCCTCATTTTATCTCATGTTTACAACCTTTCTTTCCCTCTCTTCTATTAAAACCCTGAATTAGGAGTTTTGAGCTTATGAGCTTCTCTCTGGAGTAACAAGGACGCCTTCTGTCTGCTGATAAAAAGCTTTGTTTCTATCCAAGAGAGCTGCAAGCCTGCAGCAGGGCAATTTGGGCTGAAATCTGGGAGTTTCTCTCTCCCTCTTCGCCGGGTGCAGGTGGCCCTGAGTCATCTTTAAACACTCGATAGCCGGGGCATTACAGGGTGCTCCGCATCGGGCCAACGCTGCGCATCCCCTCCCTCCTTTAAACACGTCTGGGATGTGATTGTGAGCAGGAGCTGGTCAGAAACATTTTTGGTGGAAAAAGCGGTTTCTTTGGAAAGGAGTCCTTCACAGGAGCAGAGGAAAACAGCTTGCGTAAAGCTTTTGTCAGAGATTGGCTCTAGCGTTCTGTAAAATTAAATTTCTGGTTGAAATGAAAGAGCATTTAAGGAAGCCTCACTGCCCCTTCGTGATCTTCAGAACAGCCCGGGATGGTATTAGTCTCCCTCAGGCTTTAATTTCTATCCCAGACTTTCAGGAAAATACGGCTTCTGTTCGTCATGGCATCAGCATTTGTTGAGTGAGTTTGCAAATGATGCAGGAGTCCTTGTCTACATTAAAGACTTTGCTAATCCAGGGTGGGAAGTTTGAACATGGCAAATACTATCCTGACACGAGAAAACAGCTTTCCGAGGAAAAATGATCCCTGAAGGGGTTTTGACTGCTCTGTGCTTCAGAATCTGGTAAGTTTACCAATAATTAAGTACACTGCAATTTAACGAATTGTTTGATTAGGGGCAATTCTCTCGACATTACAATGCGTCAGTTTTTCCGTGTCAGAGCTGACAGATTAATCTCACGTTTTTCTTTTGCTATAAATCACAGAGTTTGACTTGCAAACCTGAAGTATGGAAATGAGATACAATGAAATGCACAACCACACAGAGACACCGGTGTTTACAGTTTATTCTAGGCAATAAATCAAAGGAAAATAGCTAAGGCATAGAGAGTCTTTGTGTGCAAATGGATCCCTTGCAAGCAAAATCAAGCCTTGCGCAATTATGTTGAGGCACAATTAAATGGAAACATAGAAATTTACATTTTTTGTATGTGTTCAGTCAAAACACAGTTTGCTTTGCCAAGAGTTCATAATAAGAAATTGATAGCTAAAGAAGTGAAGGTAAAAGCAATTATATATGAGGGTGAAAGACATGGGTGTGAACAGAACAGCTATACCACCCTGGAAGGAATGGGCCTGAATTTCACATATTTCTAGCGTGAGATTGTTGAGGGTCTGTCATGCAGAACAGAGGTTCATACACACAGAAATGGCTACCACTATTTTATTGAGTCATTTTTTATCAAGCCGTAAGCCACGTCAGTGGAAGCTGATGGTCACTGTGTGGTAAGGTACCATCCAACTTTCCATGACTCTGAGAAATGACCTGGGAATTTATTTTTTTTTTTTTTTNTTGAAATTTTAAAAATTTCCATTTAAAAAAAGCTAAAAAAAATGTAAGCTGAACTGTTCCATCAGGGCAATCGGTAACCAATGGAGACAACTCCACCCCACCTCTGTGCGATCCTCAGCGAGGGAGCACAGGGAACGGGTGATTTCTTGGCAGTTTCAAACAAATCCTTCCGTGCCACGCGTATGGGCTGAAGCACAGCCCCGCGATGTGATTAATGCCGGCCCGATGCACGAAGCGGTGCTGATTTAACTAGCCGTGTCATTTAAACGTGGCTTGGTGAAAGCGGGGCATGGATGGACATCCACAGCAACCTTTCTGTGGGCGCTGTTTGTCCCTCTATTTTCTGGGAAGAGCAAAACCCACTGCAAACGGTTAAAGACAGTGTGTGGCCATCTGCGTTCTGAGCTCTTTTAGTAAAACTAGTTTCAAAAGTGACTAGGATAACCCAGCTCGACCCGCGCATGGACAGCCCCCATTGCACGCACGGTCCCCATACTCCCGGCCACGCCATCGCAGCCTGGATTCAGATTTCTTTCGTGGCTTCCAGCCTCAAACGTTGGCTGCAGAGCATGGGTGGCTCTTTGGTAAAGAACAGAGTCCCCGCTCAACCTTACAGCCACACAGAGCCTTCAGCAAGGGGCAGGAGAAAGGAGGGGAACTCATGGCTCCCCCCGTCAGGGTAAGGGTGCCCCTTCCCTCTCCTGTGGCTGTGAAGGAGGCAGTGGGGTTCCCTGTTAGGAGACAGGAGAGAAGAGGTGCATCTTTCAGTCCCTTTGTCAGGAGATTGCTCCTGCTAAGAGTTTGGGCCTCCTCTTTCAGGTAGATCATTGTCTCTGCTTTTGTGAGCACTGCTACATAATCTGCCTTTAAAAATAATGCAGAGGTCTCTGCTAGTAAAAAAACCTCTTTCAAGAACTGTTCCCATTTTCTCCAGGAAATCTGACACTGTCTTTGTCTAAGACCTGGCCTTCTTTGTGTTTCCATCAATCAGCCCTCTTTCTCCCTGAAAGCCTGCCCTGTAGCTCCAGATCCATTTCTTTTCGTGGAGGTCAATGCATTTGCCAGTGCCTTGATGGCTTTCAGTTCTTGGAATTTCACTGTTTCCTTTGTTCTTGCATCTGAAGCAGTTTAGATGCAGATCTGCTCTTTAAAGAGAACTGGAGCATCAGTCAAGTGGATTACAGCGAAGCTGGCAGGTTCCAAAAGCCGTATGAAAAATACAGTCCTTTTTGGCAGGCAAATTGTCCCTTGAAAAGGGAGTTCCATCAAAGCTGAACTTGTCGGGATCTGAGTTTCAGATCAATCGTGGAAAAGTTACATGCTTCATTTTTCCCACAACATGGATACCTCTGATGAAAAGAAATTAGTTCTCTTTACCATTCTTTAATGTCCCATAAATTCAGAAAGAGCACCAAATAAAAAAAAAGTCCATTATCACTTATTATTCCATAACCTTTCCATTCAGACGCAGTCTTTGAAAAACTAATTAAGGAACTAGTGGTGGCTAATGCGTGCACTCAAAATAATGCACATTCATCCTCTATTTTCAGCAAGAGCAGCCGAGGTTCATTAACATTATGCACTAGCAAAAGAATTCAGTTTGGGATAATGCCATCCGATTAAACTTTCCACAGCCCACTTAACTGCAGCTTTGGTGTGTGTTTGACAGACACTTTAAACTCCCTAGAGACCCTCTGCTTTCCCATTTTCGTTCCATCCCCTCCTAAAGGCCTGATTCGGTCTATTTTTAAGTTGATGAGTGACTTGCTCCTTCCATAGAGTTGCCGGGGTTTAAGTGAGATGAATTGCAGAGCTAAATGTTCTCCCGTCTGGGGAGAGGTAACAGAATGGGGTCCAAAATGATGAAGTTAACGAAAGGGGAGTTTTTCAGTTATCCCTTCACAACCACAGCTCAGAAAATGGGTTTCAGGTAAGACCCTGGGCTGGGATTGAAGAAATGGGTTAGGCTTAACCTTAATTCTTAAACTTGAATGAGATTCTAGGCCCTGTTTCCTTACTTTAGTTGTCCGCCCACAAAATTAAGATAATGACCCTTCCTAGCTACCATCTCCCTTTAGTGTTTTCTGCAGGTTCTGCCTCTCAGAAGAAGTGGAGGGACTGTTGCTGTGGGACTCACACGGGGAACGCAGGAAAGGGGCAAATGGTCCGAGTTGCGCAGATTTGTGCTGTGAGAAGCAGAGGAATGGACATCCCAGTCCGGGTGCCTCAGGCAGAGTGGGATGGCAGGCTGGGACCCTCCTCATCTCGCAGGGCTGACAAGTTGTAAAAACCCAGCCAAAGAGACAAGGATCCTGCAGATGAAGCTGTTGCAACCACCAAGTAGATGTTCGGAAGTGGAACCAGCTCCGCTGGCTGCCAGACACCCACGTTCAGCAGCGTGGGTGTCCCTCTGCACGTCCTGAGGGCTTTATTGAAACGAGATTCAAACAGGGACTTTATTTCTCATAGGTGGCAGCTCCGTGCAAATTGAAAAGTGAGCGTCAATAAATACACGCTTTGGGATTGCCTTTATCGTGCATTGTGATTTTTATCTTAGTGTTTTGCTGTGTTTCCTCAGAAAAGTGAAGAAACAAATTCTATGTTAATAATTAATGGGTTGGCTAATTGAATTGCTGCCCTTTTCACTTGTCTGATTAGCCAATATTCACGGCTTTTCGGAGTTCTTTCCGTTAGGATGAGAAGTGGTTGATGTCTGTACCTTCTTTCATAACCTAATTTATGAAAATACACACAAATTCCCAGCGAACATCGCAGAAACACAGCGGGCAGTTCTCTTCACAAGAAAAATCCCTGTCTGGACCTCCTGTGGGTGCTCTCTCCGGGGAGATCTGCTTTTCCGCGTCCTATTGAGGAATCACAGGAACCCCAGGAGTCTGAGCGCCCTGCTTCTTACAGTGACCCTGCACGATATGAAAACAAGGTGTGAAGTGGCAGCAGGCAAGAGGTTTTTTGAGATGATTCTGTGATTCTGTGAGATACGTTTACTTAAACTGTGCTGCGTAACAAGCAGAGGGTGCTGCTTCTAAAAAAGCATTATTGTGTTTTAAAGCAGAGAAAGCCCTAGAGCCTCTCAGACTCTGAATTGCCATATTCTCCTGGAAATCGGTTTGTTACCCGCAGCCATCTGAGCTATCGGAAAGGTCTCGATTGCACCGTTCATGAAGCCCCACAGTACAGGAGCACAGAGTCCCTCCGTATCCTTCATGGTCATGTAGAAGATTGTTAGAAACCATCAACAACTCCAAATGTAGTGTAAAAAAAGTGCCTTGAGTAAAGCGAAAGGCATTTGGCTCAATAGGGAAAATGCTTTCTACTACTCTATTTTTTTTTCTTTGAAATATGTATACTCTACAGAGTTTCCTCATAATCCAATCAGCTTTAATGTAGTGCTCTGTTTTCTGCTTAGGTTGGCTGGATGGACGTTCTCCAACAGACACACAAACACCTGCATGTGGGTGTTTGTGTCTCAATTTACATACATATGGATGCGCATAAAAAAAATGGCATACAATTCTTTCATTTTTCAGTGCCCACAGCTGGACAGGACTCTAACCACACTTTCACTTTGGAGGTGTGTGATAGAGTCACCTGGGTTTTGCGATGTCCTCTTTTGCCCATCAGTTCCCGCGTGCTTCCTGGCACAGGGATCATGTCCCCACTGTCCTGAGCAGGGCGTGCGTGTACGTGGCAGTGAATTAATTTGGCCTGAGACAGCTCAGATGGCAAAAATCCTTGACTTATCTGCCAAGAAAACTGAAAATGTGCTTCAGCTGAGGTCTGTCAACATGAGAGGAGCAGCGGGTTGCCCAGTCAGCCAGAAGATGAAATTGTGCTTGTTCTGTCAACTGCTGGAGATTGGAATGTCAATATAGAGCCTAATAAACTCCTAGTTGCCAAAGAATTAGCTGTTCTGAGATCGTGTTTAATAGCAATCTGGTCTACCTGAGGTCACGCAGCCATCTGCAGCATCGTCTCCAAGCTGGTAGCGTTGCCAAATCTCCGGTTTATCATCGGCTCTGCTTAGGTGCGTGATCCACCTAAATTAAATTTTGGCCCCTGGCGGCTTCACTTCTCAAGTGCAAAGCAAAAGAGATAATTAAAAGTAAAAGCAAAGGACTAGAGACAGAGATTAATATCTTTCATTAGATTGCTTCAGAGGAGCTGAAGTACTGAGTGCACGCAAACAAATATCCTCAGGAGGAGGGTATGACATCCCAAATTTGACAGAGCTCAGCCTTTATCAAAGGGCTGATAAAATCTTTGTGACTAATCAGGCTTTTAAAAGACTAGAACCTGAAAGCCTGAGGCCCGTGGAAAGGCAAGAATACACCTTCTGTGGTGCAGGCGCCCCTTTCCCATCTCAGCGCGGCTTGCAAGGCGCTTGGAGGGGAGGTGCAGGGCGTGCAGAGGGATGGCTGGGTACCGAAATGCCTCCTTGCACCACCTTCTCCAAAGTACCTTTTAGTGGGATACACAATGTGCAAAGAAAATATTGAATGCGGAGATTTCTTTCCTTTGTTTTTGGCTTGGCTAGATTAATTAAAGATGTCATTGATCCTGACAGGACTGCCTTGGGGTAATATGGCTGATGCTGTGCTTGCTACAAATAGCTGGTGATGAGGGTGGACGCAGTGATCTTTTTGTGCTGTATTATTCCATCCGAGTCCACTTGAGTTCCTTTTGAACAACATTTCTCTCCAGAACTATTACATTCTCCCTCTATTTATTGATAATATATGGTAACTTATTCCATGACACTGGAAATGAAATTGGTTGCTGGTGATTGCAGGGTTTCATTTGAATAGTCTTTAAATGCAAAGCAATAATTTAGATAGAGTGAAAGAGAAGATGGGAGACACTTTCCACCTTGCTACACTGATATCCGAGCACTGTGGAATTAGAGTATTGCTCATCTTGCAGCTATCACAAAGCACTTCCCTAAATATTTCTCGTCAGTGCTGAGATTCAGTTGTCAAACGCTGGCAGATTGGAGCTTGCAAAGATGGGGAAGGAGGGAATAAATGCATTTGTGGGCAAAGGGCAGGTGATGGGGTCAGAGGCACAGGACGGATCCATCTCTCCCACAGCCCTGCAATTTGTCGTGTGGCTGTCACTTCCATTTGGAGGGTACGGGTTGAGTTGGTGACCCATCGGCGAGTGATGGGCCAAAGCACGAAGCGTCTGTCTTGGTTCTAATAACGCTGTAGTCATGCCATTACTTGGGTGCCTTAGAGACATGAATGCATTTATCACTGTAGTACCCTTCGGAGGCTGGGCAACAATATTAAGATTTTTCTGATTTTATTTTGGAGGCAGCAGGAGAAGGAGTGAGATGTTAAAGGTCACGGGGAGCATTTCTTGCAGAGCCAGGAACTAAAGCATAGTCTTCTAACTCGCACTCTAATATCTTGACCGCAAAGCTCAGGTGTCAGGTATCATCCTAAAAATCTGTTCTATTTAATCAATTCCCCCAGGGTCTTCTGAATATATACATGTTGAAAATATATCTGCAGAAGACAGAGTTTAACAAGTTTTTCACTGTTTCTCCAAGAGTGAGATCACTTTAAAATCAGCTGTGTCCTGTTTTTGGTATTATAAATTATCATCTCTGACAGAAAAATATCAATTGTACATTGGCTTTTACTTCATGTCCATTTATGCTTGATGTCTCTCTAAATCAGTGATGGCTAAATTACAGGTGACTCACAGACAGCGATCCAGTGCTAAATCAAGTTTCATTCCTTTGATGAGAAGCCTGGAAGACAGAAATAAGGTGGTTGAAACTTTAGATCTTTCCCAAGAAATACCTCGTTCTTCCTATAAACCCAATAGACGCTTGTCTGTTATCAGGGACAGAGCTTCTAGATGAGGCTATTTCCAAAGAGCATCGCCGTGAATAGTTATTTACTTAGTGGTACACTCTTTCAAAAAATAAAAAAAAAGAAAAAGAAAAAGGTAGAATCTTTAGTAATTTAAAAGGAAGAAGAGTTGTCCACCCGGTCTCAACTTTTGTGGCAATACTTCTTTTTTTCCCCCATCCTGAATTCCCTTAATTGCTCCTTTCTTGCCACGTTCAGGCTGTGCGTGGCGCTCCCTGAGACCCAGTACTCCTCTAGCAAGAACTAGGAAATGTAATTATTTCCACTCCCTCTGTTTTCATTATGTCTGTATTAATAGTCTTCCTTTTCCAAACAACCTTTGCTGACAGCAAACCATTATCACATGATGCACATGCACTGAGCACAAATTCAAGTTAATACACCCTGATGCTGTGTAATGCCCTGTCCTGCTGCTGGGCTTAATCTAATACAAGGTGATGGAGGAGCCACCGTGACACAACTCGGTATTTTATACATTGCATTATCTTGCAGAATTTTGCAGAGGGCTTATTTAAAAGCTCTCATTCTCCACCAAAATCTCCCCATGTATAGGGGCCGTCTATTGCCTGCTGGTGTGATACAGGCACCTGCTGTGTCTGTGCCACTCTGCCCTCTCTCCACCGTCTCCCAGAAGAGCCGGGAGGGAAGAAGGGCTGTCAGAAGGGAATCCCCCAAACGCCACCAATCCAGCCCCCTGCCACACAGCTCAAGCTTTACTTTTTACAGCTTTTCTGTGAAAATGGGCTGTCTGGGTCAGAGAGAGCAGAGGGCACAGGGATGCCAGCAGAGGAGAGGGGGAAAGGGTGGTCCTGAGGCCGTATGCAACCACCCAAAAAAGATGAAATTAGAGGTGTGAACACAGCGGCTTCGTGGATCCTGCCAAGAAGTTTAATTAAAGTCACTTGCTGCAGTAGAGTGACCCACTTTCCCTCCCAGCTATCACATCAGATGTGATTTTATGAGATGGGCTACAACAGCAGAACAGCGTTTCTATCTTTCTGTCTTTTTAACTTTCCTAAGCAGAAAAAATGTCAATCTTGCATTGCAGGCAAGGAGAGGAAGATGAACTTTTAATGTTCCATTTGTGGTAAAAAACACTGACACATGACATCGCTCTTCTGGATCCCAACTTCTGTCAATGATTCTTTCGATCCCATATTCCCTTTTTCTCTAGAGATAAAGTTTAGATGGGGGGACAATTCTATCTGGAAAATCTGAGTGCTACATTGGCCTCGCCTGTCTTCCATCCCCACACGTCCCACTGAATTTACAGTTAGAGTCTGGATGGTTCATCTATTTGCAGCCCCCACAGGGTGCTCGCAGTAAAAGATCCCCATATTTTGGCAACTTTCTGCTCCCCATCTTGCAGGTCATTACCACTATGGCACCATGACATCCCTCTGCGATGGGGGAAATTTCCCCCATCTGCCTTGGACCTGCTGAGGGAGAAACCGGTACAAAATGATGCCCTATGTCTGGGAAATGGTTCCAGGCGTTCTCCTAGAGCCGTACAGACTGTCATCTTTCACCCTGTTCTTTCTACTAAGGCCATACTATGAGCCAGAAGAAAGAGCAAGATGGAAATAATTTGGCCGGTTATTTTTTGATTCTAATAGAGGTTTTGTATCCTCTTGCCAGTGCAGTTACAGCTGCTTAATTCATTGGCCCTCAGTGCAATTCCATTTGGCACACTGTACAGTGGCCTGAGACCCAGATCTACCATCTGCAAATCAGCAGCAAACTCCACTCTTCTTTCCACAGAGAGACAGATTTATGACAGCTGCTGCCATCTCTTCATTTTTATAGCAGACTGTTAATTTAGACTTTTCATTCAATTCCAATCCAGAGAAAATACCAGTCCACAGCAGCACTGACAATCATTCCTTTTCTAGAAACAATAACGATGACTAAACAATAAAATCTTTATTGTGAAGACTCAATAGAAGCCGTGCTGGCACTTGAGGAAAAAAACCAGACAGACTTATCTTCAGACCACAGAAGGAGAAGACTCACCCGTCTGCCATAGCGATGAGCCCAAAATGAAAGTTTTCACCTGATGCTCCTGGACCTCTAGATCTTGGGGACAACAAAACCCAGATGTAGGCAAGGGACTGTCCAAGTCAGAGCAACGTCAAACCCAGACGCACTCTGGCTTTGCTGTTCTCTCTAGGTGCTGTAGTAAACTAAATAAGACTTGTGAGGAATAGCTTCTATGAGCAGGCAGATGCTCATAGTATCAACATTTTCCCCAGCTTTTCTTGTTAACTGGGTGGGACAGGTTAGAGACATCGCATGTCCATGGCTTGTACACGCTTCATGTCCCCGCAGACATTGGTTTTACACTGAACAGAGCCAACACCAACCCCAGAAAACAGCCCACCGCTGGAAACTCCACCCTCTGCAGGAGTGGGGCAGGAGGAACAGTGACAGCGGACCTGGCCACTTAGCCAAAAAGATGCAAGCAAAGAAATATGCTGAGAAAAGATACAACAGCTTAGAGAGATTTCATTTCTCCCAGAGAATGCTTTGGCTTGACCTCTTTTCCCATTTATATAATTTCACACATTTCTGCCCTTAGCTGTATATCAAACATCCTGTCATTGTCGGAAAGAGAGGCCGAAAAGACAGCAGAACAACAACAAAAAAAACCCCTGGAAATATCCCAGTTCATCCCTACCCTCCAGTTCTCCTTCCAAAAGAGAGCAATGAGGAGGAGCCTCATTCACGAAATCCCCCCTCCGGCTGCCTCCATGCAGCTGCTTAAGATTAAATGGTTTCATCTTGGGAGCGGGTCGATGGCTAATCGCTTCCCTGCCCTCCGCCCTCCCCCAGGGTTGCCCAGTGCATCCAGTCCACCTCAGAGGCAGCAGGCGATGGCAGAAAGCTCAAGGGTTCAGCGGCTCCTGCTGTGGATGTCGCTACAAATCCGGGAGACGCAAGAACCCGGGGAGAGAAGCCCGAGAGATGACAGCAATTGCAAAGGGCAGCCCACTGCCCTGACGCAGCCTGGGCACTCGGGGCCAACCTGCGTCTCTGTAATTCCATCCTGGGGTCTTCCTGAGATGAAAGGAAGAGCCTTTCACTGTGCTCTGCAATCGATTAACTCCTTTTGCTTTGCACCTGTGTTGTTTAATCAGTATAATTAAAGCTGAACTAGTTACTGGTGCCTTTGATACAATAATAGTTGGTAATCACATACCTGACATTAGTATATATAATTTGCAGCGAGTCTCTATGCATATGAACGTGAACCTGACATTTTGCTCACATATTTGTAGCCTGGTCTATGGGACAGATGCAATGGGAAAATCACTTCCAAAGGCTCTCCAAACAGGCTTCGGTAAGGCTGAGGGCTCACGTGGTTCCGCATGAGAGATTAATAACACTAAGAGAGGTTTTATCACAGTCAGATTATCAACAAGACATGACAGAAACTATTTGGGTCACTGAGAATGAAGAGGCTGTGAAAGCCAAAGACATACATGAAACAGAGCAAATATCCAGGACTGCCTTTTCTAACGAGGATCCAGAGAATTAAACACATGAAATTCCTTGCACAGTATTCTTGGCCCAAACCAGATCCTCTAGGTATTGAGTGCCAGGGGGTTTCATGCGTACATTTATTTCTGTGCGTGATCATGCCAGCATGCAAAAGGGCAAGCGCGGATCAGTGAGGCACAAACTGCGGCCTCTTGGCAGAAGGGGGCTTGATCCCTCCTGTACCAATAAAACAGCGGCAGCTGAGGAACTGTTTGGATGTCCAATGTGCAGAAGAGCCGAAATAACCATCCCCTGAAGCTGGCAGAGCCGGATGGAAGGGCAGTGTCAGGAGGGGCTTGTTGAGATATCCTTTCACCGTGTCGGAGCCTCTGATTATCAAGTCAGCCGAGGCGCCGGAGACAGACACATAGCTGACAACCTGCTCTCGCCTGGCCCAGGCGAACCTCTCATCTGTGAGTCAGTTTTCCAAGGGCTGAGCAGAAACCAGATTCCAACTAAACAAACAAATCTCCGACAGGACACTTCTGTAAATAAAACAAGGGCTGGGGTGATCTCTTCCCACCTACCTAGGCTTGCTTTGGAACAGGTTTTATCTTTTCCTCACCAGATAATTACTCTAACAGACTACAAGTTATGTCATTTTCTGTTATTTTCTACTTCTTTTTCTTTTTTTTCTTTTAATAAGGTGAACTTATTTTATCCTTTTCCTGTATAACACAGGACTTTATTTATATATAAATCAATGCACTTAATAGAAAATATACTTCCTGAAGGAGTTTAAAGAAGTAGAAAGACTCGTCATGAAACATGCACAGAGCATCTATAATAGAATTATATCACGTGAGTCTGTTTCATGACAATTTGTCATCTTGGGACAAAGCTATAGCCAGGAAGGAATATTACAGGAGAGTTTTCTCTTTGTGCAACATTTCTGCTGCTAGCCCAACTGGAAACACACAACCTCGGAAACCTTTCCGTTTATTTAAGTGCCAGCTGCCTGATTTAAGGCAAATTGGGCCTGATCCCAAAGCCTATCAGAGACGATAGGAAATCATCCTTTGCGTTCAGTTGGCTCTGACCCAAAATTACAAGCAGATCTCTCACGGTTATATTCGTACCACATTCAGTGTCACTGACCACGAGTACTTATTACAAATTCCCTCCTTACATTCTGGATTCGAGGTTTAGGCTGTGCTTACTGACAGTTACCCAAACTCATAAATAAAGACGACTCCTGTATTTGGCCTCAGTTTTCAGTATGAACTTGTGGCACAAGTGCTACTTTGAGGCTTCCACTTCTGAATGAATGTGCTTGAAACAGTGTGGGAAAAGGAGCTCATTATGAAATTTTGCGTTACAAAATCACATTTTCAGTAGAGTGGTCCCAGCCTGTGAAGGGACATTCAGGAAGTGGGTTGTAAGGGGCACAGATTAAAAAAAAAACCCAAAATATTGGATAGTGTACAGGCAACAAGGCTAAGGAAACATGTAATGGAGCTGAGTGATAAATAAGCAAAGAAAAAAGCAGATCCATAGGCAAAACTGGCTAAACAAAATAGGTGATCATTTCCCCTGGCTGACTCTTTCAGTAACAGATCCTTTCCTCATGTTTTTAAATCCTCACTGCACTACACCCTGATGTGGGGCCATGCTCCTCTTCCAGCCACATCAACATTTATTTAATGTGGCTATAATGTGGCTGTTTTCTAACAGAAACGTCCAGCTCCATTTAAGTTGCCCTCTGGCATCCCAGGAGCCACTGATGCTGCCCAGAAAACTGGTGCTTCAGTATTTCAGGGACAGCTGGAATAGCAGGGGAAGGCTAATGTGAGTTCTTACATGTGCATCTGGAGTCTGATGAAGAGAACGAAAGAGCTGATAAAGGATGCTCACAATTAAATCCAGGACACATAATAAAATCGGGTGAAGAACAGACCTTTGCCCTGAAGCTCGAGTTCTTATTGGCAAAGAAAAGAGAGTGTTAATGCAATTTCATGTACTGCTGCATTGACTCACTTCTCTTCTTCACCAACAAATACACTTGTGGATTTGCGCACATCAAGGTTAAGGTTCTGGCAAAAGTAATTCAAAACACCGGTTCGCCTTCTGCATAAATGCTAACTTTGGAAGCCTGGCTTTACATCTGAGCTGACGGGCGGTCGCGTCAGCCGGTTGTTATGGCAGCACCTACAGCTCAAAGAAATTCTAGAACAACTGGGAGAAGGGGGAAATAGGTAAGATCCCATCAAAGTTAATTTTTCAAGGCATGAGAGCCGGGAGGGGGGCAGACCTTTTTCGTTGGGGTTGCAAAACAAAGCTGCCCAGGTTTGGCTGCCATGAGTTCGTTAGACAGTATATTACTGTCTGTCTTCAACGTCACCATCACCCAACGGTGATGGCTGCAGGTTGGGCTGCCTGTAGGTGTATAATAGACACTGGGATATGCTTGCTAACCAGTATTTGTCCATGATGGCAAAAGTTAATGTGTTATTGTCCTTGATTGCATAAAGAACGTCATCTCATCAGCCACCTTCCTAGAGCTTGGCCATCCCGACCCCTCCATCAGCGAGTGCTCGTTGAATTATTCCTCCTCTGGTCCTTCTGCTGCCAATAGTTTCTGCATCAGTCTGGGGATGTGGTGGGTTCGAGTTAAAGCTCTCACTTCTTCTGCTTCTCCTTTTGCTTCTGCCAAGGTATCTTTCTGTCTGGTGAAAGACACCGCAGTACACCTGGAAACTGAGCGTTGTATGAGAACAGTTATCACTCCAGCACAGGAATATGAACTTCCACTAATCCAAACCAGGATCGGGTGCCCAAACAGTCGGATTAACACAGCTCCGCTGCACATGGTATTTAGCTGAGAATTAATCAGACGTATTCTCTATCCAAAAGTGTAGACTTTGATGAACTTCTATTACTTTGACAGAAGGCCATTGACATCTTCTCCTCCTGATTTTAAAATGCTGCCAAGGAGGTAGGATTTGCATACATGTAAGCTAGGCCACAGCCCTGCTTCATAAAGTGCAGGCAGGGGTAATTTTGGCTGTTTGGGGTCTACAGGGGGAGGCGGAAACAGTTTGTTTCTGTCGGCTGCCACTAGAAATGCATATTGTAGCACAGAGGACTTTTTTTCCCCTGTACAAATTGCCTCAGTTCCACTTTCCTAAGTAAACAACCAGCTACGGAATTAGCTACAGTGCTAAATGAAAAAAGGAGTTGAAAGAGAGTAATGTAGAATAATTGAACAGGAAGAAAGGAAATACTCATGTAGCGGACCTGAAAAAGAGACAGAGAGCTAATTAAATGTAATACAATTAATTCCACACAATGTCCTTCACACGAGGCATCATAAAATGTTTTGCTGAATACGTGCACCCAAAATCAGCTGCGCTTTCAGGAACTTTTTACATCCTTTTTGCTCTGCCTTTTTCTGGCCAGCCTGATGCAGAGAGCTGTCGTGAGGAGAAAGCATCATCGCTCACCAGCCCTGAATGAGATTAAGGGGAAATTCCCCCATCTCAAGCAACGAATGGCAAAGTGGGCAGCGCAAGGAGACCGAAGCTCTGGCATGGCTGGCAAGTCAGA
The DNA here is from genome assembly GCA_013400135.1 of Rhinoptilus africanus. Classification (NCBI taxonomy): domain Eukaryota; kingdom Metazoa; phylum Chordata; class Aves; order Charadriiformes; family Glareolidae; genus Rhinoptilus; species Rhinoptilus africanus. The sequence goes on from VXBO01000345.1 coordinate 555,991, forward strand.
AAGCCAGTCTTCCGCCTCCACTTGGAAGAATCCATGCATATTTTTTGTGTATGCATATGCAACATGGGGCATGTTCCAGTGTGCGCATCCGTGGCAGCGTCTGCCGGTCTCCTGGGAGCTTAGTGCCATCGCAAATGTAATCCTTCCGTTGTCCCATCTGGGGACAAGGAGTCGAATCTGAGGACTGGCTGCAGGACCATTAATAATTTCTTGCTTTCCGATGACAGCGGCACAGCCCCTCCATCAGTTTCCAAGATTGCTATTTAGAATGTGCAGCAAAATGAATGCTGATAAAAATTTGACAGCGAATGAATGATAATAAAAATAGTCTAAATTTCATTATTGTTGGAGGAAAAATATTACAAATGGAGCAACCTGAGAGTCACTGGAAAATGATGGGGCTGAACGGAAGAAGGTGAGCATCGCTGAACAAGCACTAAGTGAAAAAGAACCTCTGGCAAGACCATTGGATGGATAGAAAGGGCGTCCTTTGCTTGAGTTAAGGCTTCTTCACTGAGGTGAGATCTCTGTTGTGGGCCAAGGAAAGCCATGGCTTCTTTCTGTTGTTGCTGTCAGCAGGGCCTCCATCGCTCATGTCAATGCTTTCCTGAGGAGGAGCAACTCGCCGTGCCGTTGCTGCTGCCACACCTGTCGGTACGATCATCCTCCGTGTCCTAAAGTTGGCAGAAATTAAAATAGTGACTTGGTTTCTCCTGCCAGCAAAGGAAGTGTTTGGCTGAGCAGAGATTTGGGTCCATGAGAAACCAAACCCTTTGACACCCACGTGGCCAGCGGACTGCGTTTGCTGATGTTGGCCAGCTTCTGCTTATCGAGCTTTACCCTGCGTGTGAGAAGACTCCCTGGGAAAGGCGCGCGCGGTTGTTGTATTTCAGTGTGCAGCCTGTCCCGGGAGCAGCATAGGGATCCCGCATAACCAGAGAGACAGTGGTGATACGCTTCCCAAAGCCGCAGGGCTGGAGAGGAGCTGATACTCTTGGTGTCTGCTCTGCCTGGGGAGCATTAAACCCAGACTGCTTCTACCTGGGTCTGCAGGGTTCAGATCTCATGGGACTTATTTTTTTTTAAGGGCAAGTAGCAAAAAGCAAGTTGCTTTCCTGTCTTTTCCTGTCTTTTTTTTTTTTTTCTGGAAAAGCTTTCCTGTCTTGGAAAAATCTTTATCCTACAAAGCACTGGCAGCTCTGCACCCTTACCGACTTCAGGTGGAGGGGGAAAATTGCTTAGTATCTTGCAGAGCAAAGCTCAGCAGGGAATTTTAAAACATTAAAGTCCCTGTGATTCATAGATGCTGCAGCAGTAATTTAATGCATGATTATTTTGCATGGGGATTTTGTAAATGTAGCTGAACAACAGCATTGTTTGCCCATCTTGCTCTTTCTGTTATGAGCTGTTCAGGATCTTTGATGCAGATGCCCAGGAATTAGTGTTTAAATTCAAACCTGACCCTGTGAGAGGAAAAACCCATCTTCTGCTCTTGTTTCAAGCCCGTCTGATGATGAATTGGCAGGACCTGCCTTTTTGACATAGATATTTTCACTTAGATCTTTTTTAGTATGCGATAGAAAATCAAATTTTGAAGCCCAATGACCCGTCTTAATAGGCTGGTCCTTGTCCTTGCTCTGCTAAGCATCGAAATAAAATAGCTTATGCCCCTCTGAGACACTTTGTTGGCATCCCATGGGAAAATGGGAGCAAAAGACCTCAACCGACCTCTCTGCAGCCTTGTCCCAAACGGTGTGGGCAGCAGAGCGGTTGATGCCTTGTCCCACAAAGTGCAAACAGAGGGACAGTGGCCACGTTACCCCATTAGCTGACAAAGCCCTCCGCACAGTCCCTGTTTAAGCAGGAGAGCCCTGACGCCAGGGCGACAAGGCTGCTCGGGCTCCCTCACCCTGTGCCAGCACCCAGCAGTTGCTACAAAGGAGTGGGGAGAACCGAGGACCTTTTCCAAAGAAGCTGGGCACCTGTGAGTAGGATTTTATTTATTTTTTTTTAAAATTGGATTCCACCTGTCAGACTTGTCAGTGGTGACACTGGGAGTTTGCACAGAGAACAAAATCCTCCCCCCTCACCCACCCCCCCACCTCCT
>VXBO01000345.1:558133-622987 GCA_013400135.1 Rhinoptilus africanus
CTCCTCCCTTCCCGCCGGCCCCTCGCCAGGCTCCGCTGTGACATCCCAGCCAGTTTATTTCAGCCCCCGCTGTCAGCAGGAGTGGAGGAGTTTGTGAGAAGAGGCATCCCACGGCTCGGGTTCTTAGCGGATATTTTGTGTCTGATCGGCTTTTGGGAATCACTTCCTTTGGATGCTGTTGAGAATCCGTTGTGATCCATGCCCCAGCCTCTCGGCTCCAGGAGCTTCTGAGATGCGCTGGTGCTTTAACAAGTCTGCATGGGCAGGGTGAGAGGATCGGGATGATCTGTCCATCGTCAGAAAGTCCCAGGTACCACGATATGGTCTGTGAGGGATAGTCAGCAGTCGGAAAAGAGGACCAGCCAAGATGCTTACTACAATAATGAATACCCATGGTGTGAGTACATACTTTTTGCTTTTTATCCATTTCATCCAATGACACGATCATGATTTCAGCTGGGACCACAAGGGGAAATGGGAAATCTGATGTAATAACCGGAGCCGTTCCTGGCAGTGAAGATCATGAAGCAGAAGTTGTAGCACACAGTGTTTGTCCTCTCCTCCGTTCCCCAGAGGCAAGTGTATGCTCATCTCTGCTTGTGAGTGGGATTACCAAGCAAAGGTGTCAAGACAAAGGTGTGAAAGTAAAAAGGATTCTTTCTTCCCTGTCTGTTTTCCTTCACTGAAAGGAATATGCATTAAAAAAAGCCCAAGAAGAAAAAGAAGATACTGAGGTGGATCCATAAAGATGAATAAAGCAAAGGAGTTGCTTTCTGAAGACACCCAGCGATTGGTAACACCCGATATTTGTTACCTCACTCAGCCTGGAGAAGAGAAGGAGACCTTACTGTGGCCTTTCAGTACTTAAAGGGGGATTTAAGTAAGATGGGAACAAACTTTTTAGCAGGGCCTGTTGTTATAGGATGAGGGGTAATGGCTTTAAACTAAAGAGGAAGATGTAGACTAGGTATAAGGAAGAAATTTTTTATGCTGAGGGTGGTGAGACCCTGGCCCAGGTTGCCCAGAGGTGATGGATGCCCCATCCCTGGAAACATTTCAGGCCAGGTTGGATGGGGCTCTGAGCAACCTGGTCTAGGTGAAGATGTCCCTGCTCATTCCAGGGGGTTGGACTAGACTGCCTTTAAAGGTCCCTTCCAACCCAACCCAGTCTGTGATTCTAAGACCTCCATCCTTCCCCCAGAGACCTATCTTGTCAGCTCCAGGTGTTTGAACGAGGCCCCCAGCGCAATGCTGCATTTCTGGAGGAGGCTGAAGGTGACGCCATGAGAATCTCAGTGAGTTCAACACTGCATCCCGCAGCAGCTGTGTTAACAATCATCTCTTCTCACTGCAGATCTCTCTCTGGTGGAAGGATATAGCAGACAAGTGGGAAACTTTTCACAGCGGGGTAAAATCAAATCACAGGAGGACACAGGAATGGAAAAGCTGAGCCTCCCCCTCCCTGAGGGGTCATATCTTCAAGGTCTTCAAGGTTTCTCAAGGAAAGTTTTCCTTGTACTTTCTGGACCACAAAAGCATGGAGCGCAGGTGGCTGTGGTTTGAATTGCAGCTTATGTACAAGGGGCCCCCCTGGCAGGGGCTGTGTGGGAGTATTTGGAAACTTAAACTGGGACTGCTCAAAGAGGAGGGTCCATGGCACAAGCCTTGCTTCTTCTCATGGGAAGGTGCAAACGGAAAACATGTGTGAGTGGGGATTTTGTCATTTGAGTGTTGGGGCTCATTTGGGGAGACAGAATTCTCTTCCGCTGACAGCAGAAGACAGAGGCAGAGGAGTGGACAACCCAGCCCCAGCCACGTTGTCTAACCGTACTCTGAAGTCCACTCTGCGGATGAGTTCCCCGCTCATACCCCTTCCCTTACTGGAGCTATCATATAAGAAAGACTTAGGGAGAGAAAGAGCAAAAAAGTGAAAGAGAACCACGACTATAAGTGACGGGGAAAGTGATTTTGTAAAAAAAAAAGAAAAGAAAAGGAAAAAGGAAACAAATTCCCCTTGTTGCCTTGTACACACTTGTCACCCAAGAGATCTGAGATCTACGCTTCCGCAAAATTCACAAAATTGCCTGAACTAGTGAGACAGAATGTATCGGTCCAGCATTGTGCCAACAGACAATGGAGATGACAGCGTTATTAGTGTTCTCAGGTCAAACCTGTCATGTTGAATTAACAGTTCATAAGGCACAAGAAGTACTGTTTCCCCATGTGAATCAGAACTGAGACATCACCTGCACAAATAATTGTATTAGTTTTGAATCAGCAATGAAAACAAAGGATAAACAATTATCTACTTAAGTTCTTCATCCTTTTTCGTAATACCATTGTGCAGAGTAATTGAATTACCTTTGCCTGCCCATTTGTCGTGGGGTTTATAAGACACCCTTTCTTCCTTTCCCCCCTCCCCGTTGTGCGCACGAACACTCTCAACAAACAGCCTAATGTGCCTCTGTCTCTGCTTCTAAGGACGGGAGCGCTGGTTGGAGATGTCTCGGTCCCCAGGTGCCTGCTTCCTGGGGATGCCAAACTGCAAACTCCTGCTGTGGTTGGAAAGGGACGGTGAGCTGCCAGCCAAGGGGTTGGGAGCAGAGAGGAGAAAGTACAAGGTTGCTGCACCAGGATCCTAGATCACCTCTTGAAGTTGGATGAGACTGAGACACAGAGCGGGACTTGGCCCCTTCTAGTTATTTTTCCATCTCTCGTGCTCCATGCAGTCAGGGGTGGCACTCCTGCTTGGCAGCACCGTCAGACAGCGTTAAGTGAACACGGATGGCCCAGGGATGACACCGTGTCACCCTTGGCCACGGATGTTCAACACAGGCAATAACAGCTCTTGGAGAAGAGAATGCTCTGGGGAGACCTTATTGTGGCCTTTCAGTACTTAAAGGGGGATTATAACAAAGATGGGAACAAACATTTTAGCAGGGCCTGTTGGGATAGGATAAGGGGTAATGGCTTTAAACTGAAATGGGAAGACGCAGACTAGGTAGAAGGAAGAAAATTTTCACTCTGAGGGGGGTGAGCCCCTGGCCCAGGTTGCCCAGAGAAGCTGTGGCTGCCCCATCCCTGGAGGGGTTCAAGGCCAGGTTGGACGGGGCTTGGAGCAGCCTGGGCTGGTGGGAGGTGTCCCTGCCCGGGGCAGGTCAGGTTGGACTTTAAAGGTCCCTTCCAACCCAAACTGTTCTATGCTTCCAGTGGTGGAGGTCTGGTTCAGGTGGAAAACGTGGCCGTTTGCAGCTTAGTCCCCTTTTCTGCAGAGGAGCTGATGGTAAGATAACGTTTGCAAGGGTGGCTCTTGAGGCAAAAGTACTGAAACTGTTTTGGCACAGTACATCTGCTCTGCTCACATACAGGTGTGTGAGCCTTAACTTTCAGCTTCTCTTTCCCTTATCAGAAACGTCTGATGTGTCTTCCCTTGCTTTTTATGGCTGTTACATTCTCTATTACTGTTATTTTTGAGGAGGAGGTTGTGACATTTCTGAAACTAAGTGGGGTCTGCCAGAGTCAGCTCTTGGACGGGAAACCAGGATTAGAGGCTGTTGAGGATGTTCGAGACGGCAACCTTTCCACCTGAAAAGTGAGCTCCTCTTTCAAAATAATGCTCATAAAGAATCAGATCTCTACCTACAGAAGTGCTGTCCTTCCGACGAGCTGCAAAAGTGAGATCCACACGTGGCTGCTCCTGATCCCCACGATGGGGCTGGAATATCTGTCTGCGATATCTCGGTGTCTTCATCTAATCCTGGTTGTACAACCCCAGTTTTGCCTGTCTTGGACTTGCTTTCTACGTATCCATGCAAACGTCATGCTTTGACTCTCAGTGCATAGCATTGCTCCCACCACACTTCATGATTTATTTGAGATGAAATCCACTTTTCTGCATCGCAGCTTTTCTGGGTACATCTGGTTATGATGAGGTCTCAGTGTTTGACTTTTGAAACACTACATTTTCTAGTACGATAAACAGTTTGAAGGGAAAATAACTTTTAACTATGAATATTTATGGTTAGAGTTGAATTGTATTTTATATTGCAATTCATTATTGCTGGTAGAATAGTAGATAGAAGCTAACATTCAATTTAATTGAAATATTTTCTCTTTCGTGCCTTGACCAATGAGCAAATTTATCTGAAATTTGTACACTGTAAGTCTCAGTATTTAAATCTTACTAAAGTAACAGTTTTATTAAAGAAAACAAAGCTAGGAATAAATGTCTCCACGATGCCAATAAGCCAGAAATATTTCTGCTCGCAAACAGTAAAAATGTAAAATTGACTCAAACCATTTTATAGAGCAGATAGTTTGATATGAACAGAAACACAAATGATCCTGAAACGTCCTTAAACATTCACAGCTGCTCAAGTGAAACTTCCACTTGTTAATCCTAAATAAAAGGAGCTGGCTGGAAAGATGCGACCATTTGCAGTGGAGATGAAACAAATCAAGCCAAACACACACTCGTTTTAAGAGTCTGGGGCTGGATTTTTTCCAAATTTGGAGAATAGGGATGGCTGTGAAAACATCCGTGATTGAAAAGGTGGATGTGGGAAGAGGGGTGCTGGTAAAGCTGCAGCTTGACGTGCTCTGGAGGTGTATTTGGCAGCAGATAATCCTGCAAACCTGCCTGGATTTGAATGTTTAGCTCCTTCCTTGCCATCCCCCTTCTCTCTTTCTCCTCTGAGCCAGGTGAGTGCCCCATTCCTCAGCCTTTGCAGCATCGGCTCAGATCCTCTCTCTCCCCTTCAGCTTCTCTTCTTCCACTGAGTTTCCAAGCATTTTAGCAGCTCTCTCTGTAGTCGGGTATGTACAGATTAGAAACTAAAGAAAGGAGACGCCTTTAGGTGGTCCAAGGAGCTATTATCAAACTGAATAGACGTGAATTTCATCTCAGCAGAAGGGAAAATGTCCTCAATTGCACTTTGGAATACTTGCTGTAAGAGAGAGTTGAGAACAGTTAAAAAATACTGAACTCTGGCCAAAAAGAGATAGCAATTGTGGGCACAGGCATTTGCTGGGAGACGGGAGCAAAGTTAACTCTTCGCTTCTCTGCTTTACTCTGATGCTTGGCGAGGGGATGCGTTACCCAGCAGGTTAGTGGGGTTGTGCCCATGCCCTTCCTTCATCCCACTGCGTCGGGATGCAGTGGGACATCTGACCAGCCCTCTTTCCCCTCCAGTTCATTTTGATTGTGGTTCCATTCTCTATTTCTGCGCAGTCAAACAGCTTCCAGGGAAACTCCATTTGGTGCCTCACAAGAAGTAGGCTCCATTTCAAATAAGTATGCAATATCCTCAGTTCTATCAATTGTCGCCCCAACAAAACATCTTTGCCATCCTATCATCTCATTCAGTATCTCATTTCAGTCCTATAGCTCCTAATTCTCCAGTACTCCGCGGCCAACTGCTAAGGAAGTCTATTGGGCTCGTCAAAGTCTTGCTGTGACTCACAGCCCCCTCTTACATAAAACAGCCTTTTCCCGTTGATCAAGACAACCAATCTTCAAACCCCATGGTGCCTCCTGGAGAGATGGATATGAAAACCAGGCAGACCCTGAGCCCTGGAGGCAATCTGCATGGAAAATGAATAGCACAGGGGGGGTGAATTGTTGTAAACAAGTAGAAGTGAGATTTTGGTTGAAGAGAAAAGCTTTTGACTGATTTGTGAAGATGAGAAAATCAGACAGGAGCAGAAGGTTTTCTATTTTTTTTCTTTTTCCAGTGTTTTTTTGTTACACGCTGATGTTGCTAACACAACTGTCTTCTCTCTGGAAAAAGTCTGCAAATCCTTTTTGGTGACATGATGTATATAGAAAGACAGAAAGCAAACAGAATTATCATTGTGCACTTATTTCTCCCACACTTTCTCAAGATACCTGGAGTCCTTTGTACATAAATCTTAAGCTGATATGGTGCAATCTTCCTCAAAGCTGAGCCCTGAAAAGTCAGTAGCTTTTGGGTTGGCGTGCATTTCAACGGGGGGACAAAAAAAGGGAGATCTTCTCCCCGCAGAAACCTTTTCTGCCCTTATCTCACTGTTTGGAGGCTCATTAATTTTGCATTTGCCTTCCAGACTGACGAGTGGAGCAGAGGTAGCCTCCCCCAATTTCTATTTTGGTGTTCATCTATGGGTAGCTTTGGCTTTTCCTGTTCACCACAGGTACAAAGCTGCCCCTCACATTTACTCCTGTTCTTCCTCAAGCTTATTGAGGAAATATTTCCCACCACTTCCGCAGGAATCGGATTATAACAGCGTGGCTGATCTCGTAGAGGCCCCACCACCCAGTTAGCCGTGCTAAACCAAGGACGTTGCTCTTTGACGCAGAGCTGGTTTTATCGGTGTATAAATGGAATGAGAGTGGCAGCACGGGAACATATATTTTTCTCTGTCTCCCATGAAAACTTATTAAGACACAAAATGAAATCTGCAAGGGTGTTTGGTGACTGCCAGGGAGCCCTGTATGATAAACAGTGCATTAAAAAGCACTGAGGCAAGCTGTGATAAACACTCTCCCTCCTTGCTGTTGTAATATATACAATAAACAAGAGATACCATCCTGTATTCAATCAAAATCAGGACCAGAGTCTTTGTTCCTTCCAGACACAAGCTACAAACTGTGAGTTCTGGTTTAATCTGATCAGCGCCTCTGGCATTTATGATTGGTTGTGGCGCTGCTCACATAATGAACTGCTTCTTTTTTCCCCTGCTAAATGATATTTAAAAAAAAAAAAAAAGCCTCAGAAAAGAGAAACAAACAAATCTAGACTGGGTCATTTAAAAACACAAACTGGGTTTCTTAGCAGATGCAAACTGATTTATACCAGTTGTGCATGTGAGTCTACACCTAGGATCACAAATGCTCCACAAATTTGTATTTTCTTTCATTTCTAAAGCCTGTAGGCTTGGGTTTACCTCTATTGCTAAATCAGCCTCCCCAGGAAGGATACACACTTCTCTGGGCAAGAAAATTCACCAGTCCGGCTGCCTTGCTGTGGTGTTATTGGTGACCAGCTTGAAAACCCCTATATCTTTTGCTTGTCCTTGTCCAGATGAAGGCCAGAGGAAGGAGAGGGGTGAGTCTCAAGTTCTGAGTCAGGAAAAACTACTGGCTACTTAAGGCGTTATTCTGGGATGGTCATGAATAATCTAATTTCATGCTTGTCATGATGGTAAAGAGAAACGAATCTTACCCCAACTGCCAGTCTGAGGGAAGACAAAAAAGGATGTACTGCAGTAACGTGGAACTTCGTGAGAATGCAGCCACTGTGTGGGAGCTGTACTGAAAATGCTGTTGACAGCCGTAGCTGCTTTTCAAGTGGACCGAAGAACGAGAACACCGAGAATGTCAGGTGTCGCAGGTTTCGTTATATTTCTCCACGGCACCACTAAGGTCATTCCCATGTGCTGGAGTTTGTTCCTGTTTGGGTATTTCTTCAATTCAGAACAGAACGCTTCACCTCCTGCAATCTGTATGTTTCCTGTACAGAAGCAGAAACCAAGGACAACAGCACCATCAAGAACACTTTGGAAGGTGCCAAGTGCTATGCCAAGGCTGTTGCCGTTGCTGACAGCCAGAGAGAAGTTGCTTTTAAAGGGTTGAACAGTGGCGTGGTTTGCTAATACACGTCTTGAAATGGAGGCTTAAAATAGCTCCTGGACTACCTGCTTATGCTGAATGAAGGGAAAGCTGAATCAGAGCTGACTGTGCCGGAAACACTGGGGTTTGAGTCTCTAGTCTACAAGATGATTTCATTAGAGATCTTGAGTGAATCCCTTATGTTCCCTGTGCCTGAAAACCACACCATGAAACAAGAGCGTCCTTGCAGCGACAAAGGTAGGGAGTGTGCTGGGTTGTTAGCAGTGCATCGATACTATTAAATGTCATTAACCATGGCTTTAACATCGCCATTGTGTCCATGAAATGTTGGGGTGCTGGTCCCAGTGTTGGGGTGTTGAAGTCTGCAAGTGACTGCGCGCAGGGTGTAGGTGCAGGATGGCAGAAGCGGCTGAGCGTCCGCTCTCAGGGTGAGCCCAGAGGGGTTATTCCACACCAAATAGGATTTCAGAAGAGCGAGTATCACGTTGTGCAACCCCCACTCCAAGTTACCAAGAGCTCTGGCCCCTGGCCCCTTCCTTTGCGCGTTTGGCTTTGGCAGGAGCTGAACCACAGGCCTGTGTGAGCCGGGTGGACCCCTGCTCAGCCCTGAGACATCTGTCAAGGAAAAATGGTGTGTGAAAGTTCTCATTGGAGATGACACGGTTAAGGAGTAGTGACGAGATGCAGAGCAATCAGACATTCTGATTAATTATGATGTGTTTTAGTGGCGCCTGAGGCTGAAAGCTGCATTGCAGAAGTGTTGGACACAGCCTTCCTACGGAGCAGCTTCCAAAGACAGGAGAAAGGAGAAGCAGAAGAAAGGAACAAAGAAATGCCAGGCTAACTGGTTCAGCCCTTAATGCGGCTGGTGAAATATGCAACGGTGAAATATGGTGTGTCTGTCCTTGCATCTTCACGCTGCATTTCATCAAGACGAGGGAGGATGAAATGGTCCATCCGAGATATTAGTGTTACTCACAAGAGAGGCGTTCTTTATTCTATATTCTTTTATTCGATACCTTTGCAGATCTCAAAGCAGCTCCTTTATGTACCTTCAGTTTACAGCAAAGCTGAGACATCTCAGCAGTGCACAGCGGAGCAGCAGCAGTATGAAAGCAGAGCAGACTGTTCCTGCTTTACAAAATGGTTTTACACTTTTGCGTGAAAAGGGTAAAGGATTTTGCTTCCTGTTTCTTCAGAATTTCATAGAGAAGGAGCCAAGTGTAGTCACATGTCATGTCACTGGTGGTACCAACCTGCCAAGCCAGTGCTTTCAAGCAAGAGGAAGAGATGCCCACTGGAAAGAGCAAAAATTTATAGTGCGGGAGTGCATGGGTGTGTGGCTGTTGTGCTCACCCACCTGGAGTGCTGTCTCCAGCTCTGGAGTCCTCAATACAAGAAGGACGCGGATCTGCTGGAATGGGTCCAGCGGAGGCCACAGAGATGATCCGAGGGCTGGAGCCCCTCTGCTGTGGGGACAGGCTGAGAGAGCTGGGGGGGGTCAGCCTGGAGAAGAGAAGGCTCCGGGGAGACCTTGGAGCCCCTTCCAGTCCTTCAAGGGGCTCCAGGAAAGCTGGGGAGGGACTCTGGAGCAGGGAGGGGAGCCATGGGGTGAGGGGGAATGGTTTTAAATTGAAATAGGGGAGGTTTAGATTGGCTATCAGGAAGAAATTACTCGCTGTGAGGGCGGTGAGCCCCTGGCCCAGGTTGCCCAGAGAAGCTGTGGCTGCCCCATCCCTGGAGGGGTTCAAGGCCAGGTTGGACGGGGCTTGGAGCAGCCTGGGCTGGTGGGAGGTGTCCCTGCCCAGGGCAGGGGGGGGCACTGGGTGATCTTTAAGGTCCCTTCCCACCCAAACCATTCGCTGATTCTATGATATTCTGGCCATCTCTGACATGTTTAAGTTTCATGTAATTTTTTTTTACTCTTTCCACTTAACTTGCTTTCAGTAAGTCTGTCTTCAAGAATGAGCCAATTGTGTTTTCTCTCTCTCTAGTAGCTCTTGTCCCTGGTGGGCTCAGTTGACCTGTCCTCGGGGCTGTCTCCGTGCTCCTGTACTTCTGGAGGGGTTTTGCACTTGAGTGCCCAAAGTCGCTTCACGCTCTGCTTCATGCTTCCCAGCCCACCAGAGACCTGGAATAATAACCAGGATGCGCTGCCTTATTGCTTAAACACCCTCATGAATATACTCCAACCCAATCTACAGTTCAAACAAATTCAATAAGGCAGAGGAGGATTTAAAGACATTTTAAATAAATTAACTTCTGGATGGATGTTTATTAAGTTTTATGAAGCCATTTACTAAAATGTAATGTTTGTTTCAAAAGGCGCCTGAAATTTTCCTCTTGTGAACTATGGAAATTACTTTTATAATTGAAATGAGAAATACGGGCCAAATTGAAAGCATTCCTCATTGCTCGAGGCACAGCCCTTGTGCCTTTCTCAAAGAAAAAGGAAATTAATTGATTCTCCGCAGCCTTTTTGTTTTCCTTCGCAATGGTGGGGCGGGATGCGGTGCCCGATTGCGTGACATGGGGTGGGAGGAGCAAGGAGCTCTCGTTCCCGGGAGTTTTGCGTTTTCAAGGAGTCAGCCCGGAGCTAGAGAAGTCACGAGCAGAGGGCAACATTTTCAACTCCAGCTTGAACGTGGTCCGGGTTTTTGCACTGTCAATGGCAGCTCCACTGGGAGCATCCTGCCCTGCACAAAATCCTCCTGCAGCCAGAAAACAAGGGCATCGCCGCATGTTGTGGATTTTCACTGCTGAAGAGATGAAATGCAGCTTATTTGGCAGTGGACTGAAAAGACACCTTTTAACAGAGCAGGGCTGAATACCAAATAAAAGGATCCATAAAATAAATGATTTGATTCTTTAATAATTGATGGTGTAGGAACAATAGAGGCTCCTGCTCTTCTCATCTGGAAGCAGCACCGAAATGCTTTCGGAGAGGCAGTGCATTTCAGCTGGGTTTTAGAAGATGAATTTTCCAGGCATGAATGATTCCAAATATTTAAATTTTATTTTGTTGCTGCTTTCCGAGCAACCTTTCTCTCTGCCAGACATCAAAACAATTGAATGGCTACAAACTAGGAAGATTTTTTTATAGTTTCCTAGTGCTCAGCTGAGCTATTGCACAACAGAACTTTAACCGGGAGCAGCAGGGACTGATTTTGGCTCATTAAGTGTAAAGACACTTTAATGTAGTGGGTGATACCCAAGTGTTCTCTTCCCACAAAATTACATCTATGTTGGAAAAATGGATGCCAGGGAGGAAGTGGGTCATGTAAAAGAGGGGAAGGTGGGAAGGGAAATCTCACCATTAAGGCACAGTAAATCTGCTTTGTTTTTAGCAACAAATTCTCCGGGGCGAGGGCCATCTCCTTCGCTGTGGACCTACAGCTCCCAGTGCAATAAAGTCCTGATCTGCTCAGTTTTCTGGGCAAAGCTGCTGCACAAATGATGGCCAAGACACCTCGTCTTTAACATTTGCCCTGAAACAGGGGAAAGCACGCAGGCAAGACAAGTGCCCTGGTTTGAGCGACACAGGATTCATTTCTCTTGCAGTAATTTTCTTTTCAGAGAGGTCTTGTCTAATTCTAGGGAAAACTGCATTTTATAGAAGACTCTAGTGTATGAATTTGTGAAAATTGTTGCTTGTTACTTGGGAGAAGAGACCAGCCCCTGCCTTGCTACAACCTCCTTTCAGGAGGTCCGTGGGATTTCACCAGTTTAGACCACAACCAGGGAGCCTGTGCGGGTCAGCATCCTGTACGATCAAGGCATAGCTGCCGCTTCAAGCACAACCAGCCCAAGCCTTAAATTCGGAGATTTATTTCTTAGGATCAATAAATGTCAAAATAAAATAAAATAAAATACAGTACAAAGGCTATATTGGGAAATAACCATTTCATGACAGTTTGAACAGTAAATACAATATCATTAATAGCATGTTACATTGAAAGAGTGTTTCCCATTGCTACACAAAAGGATTTCACACCCTCTTCCTTCCCTTTGTCACAGAAAATATTACAAAGGAGACACTGACACATTTTTAACATTCTTTTTTTTTTTTTTTCCCCATGGCGCAACAGGCCACAGAAAATAAAGCACATCAACATTTTGTATTTCAGAAAAAAAAAAAAAAAGAAAAAAGGTGCACTTTAAAAAAATATCTGCCGTAAATACAATATGTGCAGGACTGTCAGGTGGCACGGCTGGGGAAGGACTCTTGATCACAAAGCCAGGATGCAGCATCATGAAATTTTGGGTTAACAATTTCTGTTTTCCTACGAAATTAATCCAGACTGAGAACAGAAGAACTTGTTGATCTGTAATGCTTACATTGTTGTGTAGCTCAAGCAGATACAGCTTTGTTTAAAGCAGCCACCAAACATCACCACCAGGTAGATACCGGACTGAGACTCGAGGCGTTGCATGGGAAAGGTCCAGGGCTCTCCTGCCCTCCCCGAGGGCAGGTCCCGATGGAGCCGCACAGAGGATGGGCTCAAACCTGCAACAGGGGCTGCCTTTCGCTAAACATTCGATGCTATAAATGCAAAAGGTCCTGATAGCGTCATGCTTACGGCACGTGTCCTGCTCACCCTCCTCACCCACTCTGCCACTGAGTTTTTGAAGCGAGGTCTCATGCGCTTTGCAAAAAAAAAAAAAAGAGAAAAGTGAGAAAGTCCTGTCTGGGGGGAAATTTCCAAATAGACTGTGTAAATCTGATTTCACACGCTGCCAAATGGACGGCCCTGACGAGAACGCTGTGAAGAGAAACAAAACCTCAGAATGATATTTGAAGAGGTCGCTAGATAGACTCTCTGCAGATGGGAATTTCTCAGAATCCTTCTGGCAGGACTTCACCCCCGTGGGTTCAACAGGTTTTTTTAGTTGAAACAAACAGTTCAAAACACTTACAGGAAATTTGCATAGATTAACATCATGCCGCTCCAACGCTCACCTCTCTGCCCCAGCAGGGAGTTCAGACGAGACAGGAATACAAAGGATGGGAGTACGCATTTTGTCTAACGGCAAAAGCCACTTTCACTTGATGAGGTTTAAAGCTAAACCTTGTTGGGTTAGTAGTTGTTAAAAGGCATGGAAAGAACCATTTTTTCCGGTATAGACTGGGCAGTTTGTACCTTTTTCTTCTCTACAATATCATGCTTTCCTTTGCAAAACCATGGGGTCTTGCAGTGAGTTATCCTCCATTCTTTGTGCTCCAGGGAACTAAATTTCCAGGTCGAATATAGCAAAACTAGGTGAGGAGGGGACAGAGGATGAAATCAGCTGTAACTTACACTTCTCAGCTCAAGGCAGTCAGATTTGGCCAGTGGAAGAGGTAGCTTTGAGCCGCAATCTCAGATTAAGGCCATAGACTCGGGTCTGGTCCCACATTAAACAGCAGGAATGGAGCTGTAGAAGCCAGCGAACCGCTGGGATAAATCCCCCCACATAGTCAGCTCTTCAGGACTCGACCCAACAAACATTGCGGAAAGAGCTTATGATAAGTTCATTTTTACTCCATCTTGTTCCCATTTTCATGTCAAACCAAAAATAAACCTACCGGTTTCTCTGAGCTGTGATCAAATATTCTGTAAGCTGCCAGTGTATCTCAGTAATGAAAATCTAAGCCAAGCATTTTACGTGAAACAACAACTTCTGTACAGTGTTTTCTAAGATAATCAAGCACATTTCAGCAGGTTGGTGTTGAACAAGTATATTAATAAAGTTTAACATTTCCAAAGCAACTGAGACACGCAGGATGTTAAATCCCACTGAAAGTCAAAGCAACACACAGTTACAGCTTCCGTGGGAGGTTTCAGGAACCGCCTCCCAGCTCTTGACTCGATTTAGAGGCGAAGTTAAAAAATTTGAGTCCTCTCCAGAAACACTGAAAGTCTCTTGCCTGCAAGGCCGATGTTAAGTGTGTGACATTAAGACTCCTCTTCCTCTGCTCATCGTACCTGGACTTTTCCACGGGGCAGTAGGTATGAGTCTTCCCGAGCTGCTTCTTCCAACCTGCCCAAGCAATTTCTAACACACACATAGATAAAATTTCCTGCTTCCTCACAGATTTCCTTCCAAAGAGGCCAGTCTCCTTTTTGATATTTTTTTGTTGTTGTTGTGTGTGCCATTACCTGTTTTTCTTGACAAAGAGGAGTCAATTGTGCACAAGCAACAAAAGTGCTTTGTCAAATATAACCTCTGCCCTCTGTTTGATACAACCAGGGCAAGAAATTAAAAGAAGGCATGACAAGACAGAGCTTGCAGTTTGGCTGAATCAGAAGAAACGAAAGCCCCCACTAATATTTTCAGCCCTTTCTTTCAGAGTGGTTCTGTACTAGGCATTAACGTCATCTCCCATCCCTGGTAGGTGCGGCTGGAGGCCATGGCTGATGGCAGCCAGCTCTAGCGTATTACCTGGCTCTCTACAACTGCTGGGTTGTAAGTGCCTTGGAAGTAGAGAGCCGTCACTCAAACTCACAGCAAATGCCCCGCAAGTGTTTTCTCTATGCCCCGAGCCCCATAGGGCCTAACCCATGAGATGCCACATCTCTAGCAGAAGTCGGTGGTACCCAGTGGATCAGTAACTGGTCTCCATCGTTGTCGGACAGTTGACTGGGGCCAGATCCGCATCTCCAGCAGTGAGACTTCTGTCATGTACCAAGTGTGCTCATCAGTTGAAGAGTGACAGGGTACGGGCAAAGCCCATAAATCTGAATTGAGCCAAGTGACTCTTCTAGTTTGTCATCATAAAGAGGCAAGCCCTGCTCTCCCAGTCAAGTGTGGCGTGAAAGGGGACACCAGATCACCACCAGCAAAACCGCAGCAGAGGTTGCACAGGATGACTGGTTGGTTCCAGCTTCCTGCAGGTCACCTCCTGGTGATGTGACAGCAGGGAAAGCCCTTTAGCTCGTCCCAGAGGCCTGTGATTTCTGCTGCTAAAGGCTCTAGAGCAATTTGCTGCACCACGTAGTGGGCTGTCAGAGGTGGAACTATACGGGAGAAAAGTTCATGCTACCTGTCCTGGCCAGATGAGAAATTTCAAAGAGGATTTTCAGGTCTTGCTTCTGTTCCCCTGGCTTGTTTAAAGAAAGTAATTTTAGAGCTAAGGCTTCCCAGTTGAAACCTTCTTGTGTTCTTCATTCACACTATCTGAAGATTTGTGTGTGCAGATCAGTGTGACAACAGGTCTGGTAGCAAAAAGAAATAAAACGAAATATAAAAGAAGATGCCATGCTGCCTGCAACTGATATAGCCTATGAGACGTCAGCCTTGTGAAAAATGGTGAGGAAACAAGTAAAACGGGAATAAGAATGGGAAAAATCTGAAGGTCCCACAGAATTGGGACAGGCTGCTCTCATCTCAGCAGCCTGGAGCCCTCATGAGCCTGGAGTTTTAGTTTTCTCACCTCAGTGCAGGGCAGCTAACTGTTCTCCCTGGTAAAAAATAGGATTTGGCTGTATGGCAACAGTAAGATTTTCCATTTCTGTTCATTTTCAGTGCTCCAGCTGGGCACAGTTTCTGCATTCTTTGCTAGAGACTTTATAATTTATTGGTGTTGCAGTACCACTACCAGCGAGAGAGGGGCTTCGCTGTGCCAGGCACTATATGCTCCCTAAAGTAATAGGTGACCCCCACTTCCCCAGGCCACAGCCACCCCAATCTAGGTAAGGCATCATCTGTTGTTGTTTAATTTCAAGGAGCCAGAGTGGCTCTCTTGAGCACCTAGGTCATATTAATCATAATTTAGACGTATTTCTGAAACAACCATCTGGCTCCCTGAGTTTTCACTCCTTGTTCATCGAACATCCCACAGATGAGCATGTCCATTCTCCAGAAACACCCCTTTCTCTTCAAAACTGCTTTCTCCTCATCAGACTCTCTGCTCGGTGCCACCAAGAGGCGTGATCTCGAACCCCTGGATGGGAACGTGGCATCTCTGCACTGAGAAAAGGATGAAATGCAGTATGGTTTTGCCTAAATTTAACATATTTTGGCTTCCCATTTAACACCGCAGCTGGATTTATGCCAGACTGAAGTTACAAAACGTGTAGACATTACTCACAAGAGGCAAGGCCAATGCTTTAAAATAACCTCAAAGTTACTGGCAACACAAAGCCTGTTTTTCCAACAAAAATGACTTTGCTAAACACACTTGTGTTACGTGAGTTTGGAGACCATGTATGAAAGTCACTGAGGCCTCTCTCAAGTTTTGACTCCACCATGAAACGCATTTCCCTTCCTCCTTTCACTTCAGTATGTAGTTTCCCTCGTGACCTGGCTGGAAAATGTGTGGTTGCTGGAGATGCTGTTGGATTTCCTGGTGAAGGCCAGTCGCTTCTTCTTCTTCCTCCAAGGCAGGCACAGGAGGGTGAGGGTAGAGAGGAAGATCTGTCGGAAGTTTGCAGACACCAGGTTGTAGAGGATGGGGTTGATTGCAGAGCTGACGTAGAAGAGGACGTTTGTCAGCATGTAGAAGTAGTGGTAGAAGTTGAAAAGGAAACTGCAAGGACAGATGAAAGATGTAAATCCAAACAGAGTGTGGAGAACTGAAATAATTCAAAGTCACAAGGGTGAGACAACCTTTCTCGGGACATGAGCTGACCAATGGTGCATGAGCCACCAGGAAAACATCTCTGTTTTCAACTGGGACTGGCCAAGAGCAGGTCAAATGTCTCTACAAAGGTCTTACCCCACTCACTAACAGTTAGAAACTTATTTACGCCCTGGGTCTGGATGTGATATTTACATCATATGTTCATATTGTCTTTGAAAATAGACATGCTTGAAACTGAGAAGCCAGATGGAAATTTGTTTCTGTGTCATGCATATACATTAGCTTGACTTTTCTGGCTGCAGTTCTGGTCTACAGAGCCTGTAGAAGAGCTGAGATCCGGTAACAGATGCCGGTCCCTCCTCCCCCTGGCAGTGAGAGCTGCATCAGCTCATTCAGTGGGTCCCTGGGTTGGGATTTGTCTGTAATCTGGGATAGCATCCTCTATTCTGCGGCAAGTTGATGACAGCATGCATTCGAAACACATCCCAACCATCACAATATGGTATTTTCAACTAGAATTTGATGAAAATGTTTAGCTTGGTTTTTTTTTGTTTTTTTGTTTTTTTTTTCTTATGGAATTATCTTTCCTTGGGACAACTGAGATCAACAGCTCTGAGCTGGTAAAGGGTTTATAAACAACATGGGCCTCATTTTCAGGAAGATGTTCCCCAGGATTATTTATCTCAGTGGAAATTGCAGACCTCGTGGTTAGTCTGAGCACTGTCTAGCAAAAGATGAATAGACGTGCACTGGAGTACATCACCGATCCCTCCACACCCCCTCCGCACTGCCAAGTACCGCGTGGCCCATCCAGCTCTTACAAACAGAGTTTCTCTATAGAGTTGTGAAGAATTAATATAGCAAAAATTTCTCTTCTTCAGGGGCAGGCACATGCATTTATAAATGAACACGTCAAGCTGCTGCCAGCTCTTGATTAGCTACCGTACTGACAGTTCACCATTCACAACATGCCTGTAAACGCAGTGTTTTCCTAAAATCCCTCATGGCTTTGAAAAGAAGAAAAAAAAAATTAAACGTGAATGCAACCACAATGCATAAATTCACACTAACTGCAGCCAGACTTCTCTCCCCCTCTTGCTCAAAGCAAACGCAGTCGTTACATAAATGATCGCTGCTTTAAGTGCTTTTCATATGGGAAAGCAAACAAGAAACAACAGTTTGTCCCAGTGTGTGCCTAGAGCTCTGTTTTCCTGACTGAAGATAGGTTTTGTTTTTTACTACGGATGGATGTACAGTTCCATTCAGTAGACTGCTATATTGTGAATTACTACTTTTTTTGTGCTTGGAGGTTATGAAATTTTAATGTCTCATCGTTGCTCTGGTATTGTAGATTTTTCTTTTCCTGTTCATTGCAGGAGAAAGAGCCGGTCCCAGAGAGAGGAGGGCTGGAACACCATGGGGAGCAAAGACGTGGTTTTCACTGAGAACATCTCACGGCATCTCGGGCTGCCTTGGTGTATATCCCCAGACAGCATTAATGCTTAATTGCCTATTTAAAATGAATAATGAGCTCTGTGGCTGCTCTGCAGAGGAACCTGGCCCGACGCAGCAGAAAGGCTGCACGGAGCTCTTTGTGTGCCCGTAAGTGCGTTCAGCGTAGGTGTGCAATTATCCCCACATTCTCTGGGAATCTGGACATTTTCTAATCAGTGGCAACTGCTAGTATTTAATTTTGATCCACTCCCTGCAAACCCCAATAAATAACCTGCCCCAGACTCAGTTATTTCCCCACCTTTGTAATCTCTGCTGTCACTAAGGAAATGTGGCGTTGGGGAGCTAAATTGTGTGTCGACAGGAGCTGCTCCATCTTTGGGCCAGTGATCGATATCTCCGCCACGGAGACAGCAATCCACTCGGGATGTATAAACCCCCCCTGTCCCAACGTCATTTCATCAAGGACTGTCAGGGGGGAATATCCATCGCCGCTGGTAATGGGGGGGAGGCAGTTGCAGCCGCAGGAGAGGGAAGGCCACGCTGCTGCATCTTGGCTCAAGCTAATGCTGCCTCCACCCGCACCTGGGGGAGTTTGGTGTGTCCTGGTTTCAGCAACACAGGATTCATTTCTCTTTCCGTAATTTTACTTTTCCATAGGGTCTCTTCTAATGCTAGGGAAAACTGCATTTTTAGAACACTCTAGTGTCTGAATTTGCGAAAATATTTACTTTATGGCAGCTATGGGATATGGGTTTCAAGGTCTCGGTGTTGGAGTTCACCAGGTGCAGGGATGAGTGAGACCCGGGCACTTGACACAAGCTGCCAACAGGATTATTTCATACCACAAACGTCACATTCGATGTAAATTAGAAGGTTTGCTGATGGGTTTTCCCCATCCTATGATGTCTGCCATCCTGAGAACTCCTCGCCCCGGTGCTGGAGCCCTGATCCCTTCCCTTCCTCCCGCAGGGTCCCACATTGGCTGTCCCTGTGGGGAGCGCAAGAATGGGCTGAGTATAGTCCTTGTATATCTTACATTGGTATCAAGATCAATATTGGTTCTTTAGTATCATTAATGTTAATGATTTAGGTTTAGTCTATTAAATCCGTTTATATTTGAACTCTTGGGTTTCGTTGTTTTACCCCAGTTCCCCTTCCCAGGTGCGGAGGGGTCATCGGGTGATAGAATAATTGTCTAAACACCAATAAATTGTTGTGGGTTCTTCCAATCGTAACAAGACGATACAACTAGGACTCTTAATTTGGCTGGCAAACACGGTAAGAAATCCAAAAGAAAAGGCCAAAACAACAATTAGGAGGCTGAGGATTTAACCCCTGGAGAACACCTTTGCTCCCAGATCCTGCCTCCAGCCCCAAGCGAGTGCCCCGAGAGCCCCATCCTGGCATGGGGGGCCCTCGTCCCCCTCCTCGTGACTCACTCTGTCCAGTGACTGGAGGGGACGTAGCAGAACATGAGACGCCGAATGTGATAAGGGAGCCAGCAGACCACGAAGGCAATCACCACAGCACCTGCGAGGTATGAAGAAAGCCCGTTACCTTCCGTGAGCAATTCTTCATGGGGGGTGAAAAAGGGACCTGTCTGTGCAGTGTTTATGGCTACAAGCTCTTTTCCTAACGCCCCACTTTGTTCTTTTATTGCCACTGTGCAAAATTAATAACGCGGAGGGACAACCAGCCAGCAAAGTCGGTAAAAACAAGCACAACAGCAGTAATCGAAAATAGCCATAAGCAGGGGGGCAGTGAGACTATGAACAAAAGAAGGTGAGATACTGATGAAGGAGTGCCGGTGCCTAGTTCAGCCACTGGCTTAAATAAAACTGTATTTGCATCTGCCCTTGTGTTTCATGCCCTTGTGGCACAGGGTATTCTCTCTGAAGTACTGGCAGAGACAGTTAGCGTGTGTTCTTCATCCAGGTAGACAGGGAGCCAGGAACACTCTAATCCCATTAGTTTGTAACCCGGAGCCACTGGCTGCAGTCCCCACGGAGCTGGGATCATTAAACAGCCCCAGGAGCTGGGCTTGTCCTTTGGTTCAACGCTTGTGCAATACCTGAGACAGTGATTACAGGACGTTTGGGTCTGGACATTGCCATAATGAAAACGGCTAATTAAAGGGTAAGGAGAGAAAAACAATATGTTTTTTTCCTTTCCATATTCTAGCCAAGGAGCACAGAACAATGGCAAAAAAAAAAAAATGCAACAACTCTGAAGGATAAAAATGCTGTTGGTAGGGTATGTTTGCCAATCTAGATTAAAAAGCAGATATATCAGGCAATCGAGGGAAAGATTTGTTTCCTTTTTGTAGTATACATTTCAACCTCTGTATGAAATGACGGGATTCTGGCAGAATCCTAACAGGAAATAAAGAAATCTCGGTTAAAACATAACGCAATAAAAGACAAGAAGAAAATCAAGGCTAAATAAAATAATTATGCTATTTTTTTATCCCAAATTTGCTCTACAGAGAATAAGGGCCGCATCACTCTTGTCCTTTATGTGACCTGCAAAGGGATAGGAAGCAGCAAAGCTTTCTTACGGAGCCACACCAGTGCAATGTGGATTCAGCAAAGGTTGCTTTTCCTTCTGCCTTTGGACTGAAAATATTTATGTGGATATGACCCAAACCCAGATGCTGTCATTCCACAGGGACTAGAGGAGATATGCAGGACATGTGTTTCCCTTGAAAAACGTGGTCCAGGAGGAGCAAGTCTGGCTGTGGTTGCATCTCCCCATCATGGTTATTCAGCCAAGAGACACGGGGGAGGCTTCAGGAGCCGAGTGGCGAGTGAAGTGTGCCCTATTTTTGTGGGTGTCATCACTAGCAGAGTCACTGCCTAAGTTGTACAGAAATTAAATAATTCCTGGTGTCCAGCTCCATACTCACAGTCTTACTTCAACTCCATGTGCGATCTCTCTTATTAAACACATAACTAACAATGGAGACGGTAATACTCTTTTTGCGTCAGCCTGCATGGTGTATGAGAGCATCTTCCAGGAATGCCGCAAAAGCCATTTATTCAACGAAGTTTTAGGCAACTGAAGGGACATGTTTTGGAAAGAAGGCTAAAGGCTCTGTTTTTATTCTCTTGTCCAAGCGAATTCGTTATTTCAATCTGAATATTTTTGGCTGCTCTATGGCCATATGGCATCACTAGACGGCCTGCAGCTCTTCACACGCCATCAAGTGAATGGATCTGACCTGTGTCTGATCCTGCCCTGAGGGGCTTTGCTGGGACGTTGAGGAGGACAGCCCCTGAATGACACGTGGCACAGGAGAAGTAGGGAAGTCCACCGGGAAGCTCAGAGGGAGGGCTGGATGCCTGCCGTGCCCTTTCACATTTCTGGCCACCTCCAGAAATGAATTTGTCTGTCGGATGGGCCTTTGGTTTGCCCTGCACGGAGCCCTCCACCCCTGGCTCCCCAGGAGATCCCTCCCAGGGGCCGGAGAAGCGATGCTCTCCAGCCTCTCCCTCTCCATCCACCAGCATCAAGCCAAGATCACAGCTCCGCTCCATCTGCTTTCCCAGTGCCTGTACGGGATTTGCTGGACTTTCAGGCTGTGAAAGCAGCTTCCCAAATGTCTCCCAACACAACTTCATTTGTGCACATCACAAATGAAAGTCCCAGCTGGCTACCAGGCTGTGTGGGTCTGTGCCACCAGCCTCTGCCGCGCAGATTAGGAGCCCCTGACCTGCATTTATCACCCTTAATCCGTATGTTTCAATTTTACCGTGCAAGGGATCAAGCAGATTTAGGGTGGCAACCCTGCCCTGTTGGGTCCCCTCCCCAGGGATGAATATGAAACGCGGGAATGTGTTAACTTTTGCCTAATACAGAACAAAAATTGTCCTTCTCGCCAAGACACCTGGTGCCTTTTTGCTGCTGTCTTGTGCTTCCCTGAGCACATCTTTATCAAAACGGATGAGTTGTAAAACAAATGCTGGGCAAAGTGTCTGCCAAAATGAGTTTTTATAATTTTTATCAGCTCCTAGGAGGTGTTCTCCATTATCAAAAGCTTGACGCAGGGGTTTCTTTGGTGGATTAAGGTCGGCCTGCTGGAGCTGAGCACTGCAGGGGCAGGATTCGACCCAATGCGTGATAGGGGTGACTGTCCAGGATGGTGTTTGTGAGACTGGAGATTTCCTGCCTCTTTTTTTTGAACTATAAATAAACCAGACCCATCCCTCACTTCTAATTAATTCAAGGCAGTTTTAATAGGAGCAGAGATGCTCCATGAAATTCTGATATTTCCCACATTTGAGCAAATAAGGCGTCAAACCTGTGGATGAGGCCAGGGCTGGGGAGTGGAGAGGGGACCCCAGCAGAGAGGGGACCCCAGTAAGCTGACCCTGGTGTGCTGGGGAATGATCCTTCCACTGGGCTGCATCTTCTTTTCCCTTCTGAATCAAACTCCCAATATAAATGTGTATTAAAACCTGAATTATTCCATCCTATGGCTTTCTATTTTGTCTTGTAAGGGCCATATTCTCTGCCCGTCTGAACCACACCCTAAGGAAGAAGGGGAGAGAGGAAGAAGGAGCGGCGAAGGATGAGCCCTTGTTTGTTTATTGTGCAGGAAATCCTGCAGAGGGAAACGTGAATTTTGAGTGACAGCTTTTTCATTGTGCAAAAAGAGATTTAAACTGTGCCAGTCTTGATTTTTAGACTAAACTTGATCTGGAAGCAATCCTGGAAGTAAAATTATATTAGATCGCACTGTGTATTTTATTTTACCTTGTGTGTACCCTGTGGCTGAGGCTGGGAGACAGCCCTTCTCCTGGACCAATGTCTCGAAATGCTCAGAGCCTCATCCAGCCTGGCCTTGGATGTCTCCAGGGATGGGGCCTCCACCTGTTCCAGTGTCTCACCACCCTCACTGTAAAGAACTTCTTCCTAATGTCTCATCTAAACATACCCTGCTCTGGTTTAAAACCCTTCCCCCTGGTCCTACGGCTCCCCTCCCTGATCCAGAGTCCCTCCCCAGCTTTCCTGGAGCCCCTTGAGGGACTGGAAGGGGCTCCAAGGTCTCTCCGGAGCCTTCCCTTCTCCAGGCTGACCCCCCCCAGCTCTCTCAGCCTGTCCCCACAGCAGAGGGGCTCCAGCCCTCGGATCATCTCTGTGGCCTCCGCTGGACCCGCTCCAACAGGTCCATGTCCGTGTTTGATGTCAGAGGTGGTAAGAGCTGGGCCAAGTGTAGCTGTAGCTGGCACTGCCGAGTGAAACCTCGAGGAGCTGTTTATATTAACACGATGCCCTACCTGACAGGTCGTAGGCAATATTTATACCAGCGAGCCCCAAACTAGGGCTCCCAAATGGGAGCTGCAAGGGTGGGTATGAGCCTAGTAAAATTAAAACTGCTTGTGCTGGTATTTGGGAAACAAGGCTGCAGAAGAAAGGATTTCCATAAAAGTCGATAACAACCATCAGAGACTGGGGCTACCAGTATGCACCAGTAGCACTAAGGAGAGCAAAGAAGGAGAAACTGGGAATAGCAGTGGGCCTGGAGAGCCCTCAGCTCCTTTAGACACCACTGAAAACAGCATTTGCTGGATACAATTCCCCTGTGCTCTTGCACATGTTACGGAGCAGTGTAAACGTTAGATTTGACTCCTTAATTTCCATTCCCAGCAGCCAGCGATCTGCTTTTTATCTTTCTGTACCATTTTCCTTCTTTTTTTCCTGCTGCAATGGGATTGTCTCTTTTTTTGGATTGAGGAGTAGAAGATGCTATCTTCCTTGAAAGGAGCCACATTCCCCTAAATACTTCTTTGTTAATGGCAGTGAGACAGCAGAGTGAATAGAAAAAAATTTGGCATGCAAGCCCAATGTATTTTGCTCAGATTATATTTTCCAGTCCTGATTTTCAATGGCTTCAGCTGACAGATTTGAAAATGGACGAGAATTCCTGTCCCTGCTCATGCCAGTGATTAAATCATCCACTGGCACCGGTTTCATCCATAAAGAGCAGGGCAGAAAATGAAGGATAAAAGCTATTCCACAAACAGGGTCCAAGCAGCAACGTCCCTGATGACACAGTGCAAATGGGGGTGTCTTCTCCAGTTTCCTTCCAAGATTATTAATTTTAGGGAAGAGTAAGAAGTTGCTTGATTCCATTTAAACTTCATTTGTGCCGTTCCCCCCAAGGGATGTCCGGGTGTTTGGAGAAGGAAGAAGAAAGAAAATTTAGTCTTTGAAGGACAGAAAAGGGCTCCTGCCTGCTCCTCACCAGGCTCAAGGCTCTTTTTATTTGGTAAGATGGGGTATAACCCTGTCCTCCTCTGCAGCCCCTTTCTTCTTTCCATTTCTGAGTTTCACACGTCCTTTGTTCCTCCCTGAATGGTTTCTGCTGCAGAGGGACCCTGGGCTGTGTTTACCGCATGCTTCTGCGGTGACTAAGACCCTGGCCAGACTTTATGTTTAAAAACACATCAGCTAGCTTTCTAAACACTCATATGGCCAGGGTTTAACACCTGGAAAATCTGCTTGCAGGGCATGACCAGCCCTTGAGCTGTCGTCAGAGGTGCAGCCACGAGCCTGAATCCCGGTAGAAACGCCCAGTGCCAGCCAAGGGACACGTCTTGGGAGAGGAGCAAAAAGAGTCTCCCTGTCCCGAGAGGTGCATCCATGGTCCCTCGGAGAGTGTTTATAGAGCGCTCCGACACCGCTCTCTTCATGTGTCTTGGCAGGCTGTAAAGTAAACCCGCGCATAAAAAAATCTCTGGGAAATATATACAACGGTTGTATAGCTCATTTATCCTCCCGAATTTCAATGTGACACTTCAGCTGTTAAACTCGGCTTCTACTCACACTTAATGTCACAGGGGTTTTGCTGAGCTCCACTTGGAGCTGCTCAGAGTTTGTATTATGGATACAAACTGCCATGAGTTTAGCTCCTTTCTTGCAGAAGAAATGATTCATGGACAAATCTGATTTTCTTAGAGTATAGGAATTTAAAAATACAACTGTTGAAGGGGGAGATTTTCAGACTGATGCTCTTTTGTGTATTGTGGTTGCAAAGTATTTGCTATTTGTTATTCCTATTTGCGGGGCTGTTACACTAAATCTCACAGCAATAATCTCCTCAAACGGCTCCAGCTTCAACATCGGTGCAGAGAAATGAATGAACTCTTCAAAACATTTGTTCCGAAGGGGACTTATTAATGCAGAAATTAATGTAGGCTGCATGGATACTTCATTAATACTTGGCATTTGTTAGACAGAAATAAAGGTATTTTGACTTCATGTCCTAAAAAGCATCTTAGGGAGGCATCACCCAGTCAGCTGTGGGAGACTGAAGGATACGCTTTTAATTAGTTAAACCTCTCTAAGTGCCTGCTTTATAATTGCTTTCACTAAGCGGCTTCTGTAATGGAGCAAACGCTACCTGGCGCTGATCACATTTTAATAGGCTTAGCCAGCGTCCACCCAGGGATGTGCAAAACCTCCCCCTGATGTCCATCAATTTGTCTCAACGTGGTTATCGGAGCTCAGCTGCACCGTTCAATAACTCCTTCCTTCCATCCTCAGTGGGAACCATCCAACAGGCAGTCGGGGAGGTGCTGGAGGCTGAAAACAGGCTCCAGGCTGGTGCATTGATGGGGACAATTAGCCCATGTCACAAAACTGTCCCCTTTCAAGAAGATACATTGGCCAAACAGTGCTTTTGGCTTGAACGAAGCCCTGATTTTTGAGCAGCTGTTTGGAAATGTGAGACTGAGATGGGGAAGATTTATGTTTCTCTCTGTCTGGACACAGCCTGCCTGGGCTGGGCAGCATAGGCGAGGTTTTACCCACTGAAGGCTTATTCTGAAGGGTGCGTGTGTGCATGTGTGTGTTTCAGATTTGTTTAGGATGTTATCGGATGGTTGGTGTATCAGGTGATGCCATCGGAGAAGCTTCACCCTGAAGCATCACATAGCACCCAAGAGACTGAGCTTTCCAGCACTAAATACAGCCAAGGAATAATAACAGCAAATTGGCGGTGGTTTATAACGGGAGAAACGGCAGGAATATCGGATGGACAGAGGAGGGAGGTACTTTGAGCAGCAGCAGCGGTGCAGATGTTGCCGTGTTATCCTCACAAAAGAGCTGGGAAGCTGCCAGCGCCTCCAGATCTCGGAATCCGGATCCTCACACCTGGCCAACGCCGACAGCAGGGAGGGAATTACAATCAGAAACCACACACTTAATGAATTAACGAGCTGGCTCCCAGGCAGCAGGGCTGACACATCCCTTGATCCTGATCTCCCTAATTATCTTGTACATGACCGAAGTCAGTCAAAGCCAAGAAACCACAGAAATGCTGGCAAAGAGGAGGAAAATGGTGATGGGGATGTTTTGAATGAAGCTGTTGGCCTGACCACTTTTAGCTGCTATTTCAGTGTAAATAAATGTATAATCTCAGTAGATCTGGAGGAAGGAAGAAAGGTGTTTGCTGCTCTGATCTCATCCAACAGCTCTGCACATCAGGAACTGCAAAAAACTCTTTTCTGAGCACTAGTTTTACAGGTTCAGAGACATTTCATCCTTAAAACAAAATCAAGCTGTCTGTGCTTCAGGCCAAAGTTCTTTTTTGGAAATGGAAAATACTTTGACCCCCATGAAGCTCTGATTTTGTGCCAGCAGCTTTATTAGTGTAGACAAGTGTCCTTTCTCTTTTCCCATCCTCTTCCATAAACTAGCCAAGACTGTGTACATGGTTTTGATTGCTGTGGATCCCAGGATAAATCATACGCGTCCTTGTTTATTTTTTGCTGCTTTTCAGACAGCTCAGAGGCCCGGTTTGTTAAGGAAAAAAAAAGTTGAGAGGAACAGGTGACAAAAGTAAATGTGAATCAAGCACCTCCACTAATCGAGTGCATCTGAAAAATGAAATGGAGGATTTCACTCACTTGCTCGATAAAAAAAGCCTTTTCTGCCTGCTGTGGTGACTCACAGACAAAACTGACGGGGAGTTTTTTATTTGCTGGATCTTCCTCAGTCCAGAAAAGAAGGAAGCGGACTCTCTCTCACTGCCTTCCCCAGCAGGGCAGGAGCTCGGTCCTGCTGGGGGTGGCACTGGGGAGATGCACGTGGTACCTGGGGCCCACGTCTGACCCACTTTTGCACCATTTCAGCCTCCAGCCCCTCGCTTTTGCTAACTTTTCTCAGCTTTTGAAGTACATAACAAAAGCAAAAATTTGCCTGGAGAAGAAGAAGATGAAAATTAAGCTTATTGTTCAGAGAAGTGCCTCGGAAGAAACGTGGACCTGTTGGTGAGGGATGCTCTTCCACCACCTCCCAGCAATGCCCAGGGAGCGGCGGGTGCAGATTTAGGTCTCTCTGTTATTATTCATGAAGAGCTTTCTCCTTGTGATGTTAAAAGAGTATACAATACGAAAAGGGGAGAGAGAGAGGTGTGAGATGTTGTAGTGCAAGTGAGAAAAGGCAGCTTCTCACTTAATGGCAGTCGGCAGAAGCGATAAGAAACAGAAGATAGGAGGGAGCCCAAGGCTTGCACCGTCCTGTCCTGGCAGGTTCGGAGCCAACGGGAGGGTTCCCGTCTTATCCCCGGGTGGGTGATGGCTAACCGGGGTGCAGGGAGAGTACATAACCACAGCCCAAAAAGATAATTACGGGGAACTTAATGTCTTCTGGGTTTTTCTCTCCTTTTTCTCAGGGACATTTCCCAGCACGGTGTTCGGAGCCGGGGCACACGCGGTGGGTTACCTGAGGCATGGCCACAGCGCGCTGCGCGGGATGCGTCCCACGTGAAAAACTGCTGGGAAAAGCTCCTGGAGGCTCTTGGTGCCTTCTCGAGGGATTTCTTTCCTTGTCGAAAATGTGGCCTTGGCCAAAGCACTTGAGTTGCCACGAGCTTTGCCATGAAAGCTTTCTGCTATCAATCTCTTCCCATCCAATGTGCACGAGGACTCTCACACTTTGTCACCATACCGGCATACTTTATTAGATTTTTTGGGTACTATTTTTGAACAGAATTGCTTTATCATTTGTCAGTTTAAGCTACCAGATTCTTTGTTCTTTTCCTCAGCTTATTGAATTGAGCCATGCAGAATTTTGCAGTACAGCTCAGTTCCTGGGTGCAGGATATTTTATTTAACCTTTGTCTGAACCAAAGTTTTGCAGAAAAAGAAAAGGCATAAAGTGATATTTGCAAGGTTTAAGTTGCTGATGACTGAATCATTAAAATGCTGGGCTAGTTTTGCTTTTTCAGAGTCTCTGTGTGGGAGCAGGTCTGTTCTTTAGCTTTACATATCACCAAGCAAAGGCAAAAGAAAAGGATTGTGTATGATTACCCTAAATGTGGTCGTTTGGAAGAATTAAAAAAAAAACCAAAACTTGAATCTCTTTCTGTCTTCATCCATAGAGATCAGAGTTCTGTCTAGTTTCTCCGTGAAGTTATGAACACCCATCTGAGCGGTTCAGAAATGGCCACTTGTGCTCACAGCTACCATCAGTGTTGTTTGAGAGGTTGCGTGTGCCAACCTGAACCCTTTATTGCATGTGAAATAGGGACGAAGGTATTTCCCAGAACAGGGCTTGGGAATTTGGCTGAAATATGTTTAGATAGCCACCCCCGAAAGGGCTGCAAAATTTAGTTAAAATCATACAAGAAGCAGCATTTTTTTAAAAAAAATTCTGCTGCATACTAGTTTGGTTTGGGGCAAAAAATGTTTTTTTAAAAATTTAATATACTGTGATTATCTGGGAATCTGGAAAATATTGAGTGCAATATCCGGCGGGAGAAGGTGAAGTCCAACTCACAGAAGGTTGCACACACGTCCCTTGGGAACTCTGCTGAGTTCACAGTGAGACATTTGGCCCCCAAGAAAGGAGTGAAATCAGAGTCACCTTAACCCAGAGCCGAACCCTTGACCTGGGCAGGCGTCATCTGCAGGACAGGAACAGGGGAATTGTGTCACCTCAGACAACACAGCGATCTCCCCTGCCACTGTCCCGCCTCAGGCTTTCAAGTGTGCAGTGGCGTTATTTCTGGGCTATAAAAAATCAGGTGTATGGGATTACACGAGCAACGTTTTGCTATCAAATCAGTGTTGCTCTCATCAGAGTTTTGAAGAGGAGAAATACTAGGAAGAGTCTGATTTGATCAAAACCTTCTTTTTTTTTTTTAATCTGAGTCATTGGGCCTTTTTCTTTTTTCTAACAGAGAGAGGAAAATTGAAATCTGAATTAAAGCTGTGATCGATTGGGAGAAAGTCTTTTCTCCTGTGTGTGTACCTTCAGGGGAAAAATTATTTTCCACACACTTCTAATGAAGCAAAAAACCACCTTCAGAGCAGCTCCTGCTTTTTCCTTGGGAGCAGGGGAAAGAAAACCACCAACACTGGGTTTCCAATGTCTCTGCTTCTAACAGCTGAGAGGAATCTGCAGATCTAATCTGCCATGGGCAATGCCAGTGGGGCTGTGTCCACTGGGCTGTGTCCACTCCAGCTGATCTGCTCAAACCCAATCACACAAAACCAGTTGGGTTTTAAAACTACATCAGTCCTCGGGTCACAGTCAGAGCCTAAAACCAAGCACTGGCCAAAAGAGAGGAGTTCAGGCTGGAGCTGGCCAGAAACAGAAAAAGAAACAGGAAAACTTGTTATTATCAAGTCGTTTCTATTTCACATAACTTGAAATATTTTTTTTTTGCCTTAATTTGAAATTTTCATTTATCAGCTTCTCCCCCACTGAGCACAATTAAATAAATAACACTCAAATATCTCTTTAAATTCCTTTCTCTATATGTTTGTGGGGTTTTTTTGTTTTTTTTTTAACCTTTAAGGGAAGATTAGGACTCAGCAAAATGTCTCTGGGAGAAAAAGAAAATAGTGGAAAATAGATGGTAAAATTCCCTAGAGAACTCTTGGTTCTTGGTTATTTTCCAGAGTCTGGGGCTTTGAGACAAGAATTAGACAATTTTGGCAAATGTCAAAACATTTGGGGGTAATTTGTATTTCCAAAAAGAGCTAATTTTCATTTAAAATATGTTCGGGGTGAAAGTGTTTACCAATTTGAACCTATTACACTTCAAATCGTATTTACTTAGACACCTCTATCCGGTTCCATGTCAAAATATGCGAATACTTACGTAGGACCCTCACGCCGTGCTTCAAGGCTTGGACGCGGCTGGGCTCCATGGACATGCTGAGCATCGTCTGCTGCCCGCCGATGGTGCAGACCTGGTTCTCCTGGGCCGCCTGTTTGAACATGACCATGAGCTGGTTGGCGATGATGGTGTTGAGCACAGAAATGACGACCATGGGGAACACGAAGGAGATGAAAGTGTTGACCTGCAGGGAAAAGATGTGGCACGGTCAAGGGATGGGAAGGATTGGTGAAGCAGGAGATTGTGTTTTATTTCTCACAGCAGCAGAGAAACAGCCCGCAGTGGAAATCTCTGCCTTCCTCTCACTGTGCTGCCTTTGGGTCTTGAAGGCTTATTGCACAGGGGGAAAACTCAGCCACCACTGACATCCATTCATTCACGTGGGTCGACACTCAAAACAGGCAAATTCATTCACATCCAATTATGCTGTTTTCCCCTTTCCAGCTCACTGCCAGAAATGTCTCGACCTAAACATGCCATTGATCTTTTCATCTTGTGAACAGCAGGATGCTGCTTAGCTTTCATTGCGCGTAGCATGACTTCTAAATAACGGTATGTTGCTGTATATTTTTTTTTTTTATTATGAGCGCTCCTTGAGATCTTTTTAACTTACTTTTTTTTTGTCTTCTGTCCTTTCCTTGTAGATTTAATGGCAGCATTTTGTTATCTCATAATTAAATTACCCAATAAACCTTGTGCCTTAAGGGATAAAAATTGATCGGAATAAACAAGCGGAAGTTGCAATGTTTTTAGTACAAATTATTTGATTACTGCAGTTTTGATAAAATTAAATGGAGGATCAAATTAAGCAGTGATTGAATCAAGTGGAAGTCACCATTCGCGTCAAATAAAAGCAGGAAGGCTTTGTGAGGGCCTTATAGGCTGTCGAGGAACCCCAATGGAGCTGAGCTTAGGGGATGGCAGCCTGGGGCCGGGGGGGCCGGTGCAGAGTTTGCCTACGGCACAGCTGGCGCGGTGGGATGGTGGGATGCCCTGCTCACCCCCAGCCGCACAGAGGGGCCAGGGGCCCACGGGGCTCCTCCTCTCCACTCCCCGGCTCAGGAGGGGGCTCAGCACATCACTGAGAGGAGAGCACGACAAAACAAAACCCCCTTAATTCTTTAAAATGTCAAAATATTAACAAGAATTAGGCAGTGTGCTCCAAATCACTGCGGAAGAAATTTTATTAAAAGTGATAAAATGACGAGAAGATAAAACTACTAAAACCGGTAGGGAACTTTGCCCCATGGCAGGGTTACGAGGCACGCTACCTTCTTCCCCAAGTAGCCACATACCTTGCACCTCAGTGCTCTAAAACACAGGAGCAATCCTGCTCTCCAAGCCAACCCCACATCCCTCTGAAAAACCAGGAAATCCTCATCTACAAATGGGTGCTCCATCTGCTCGGGTGGAGATGTCTCTTCTCCACCCACCCACAGCACCACCACCCCAGCGCACAAGCATTCGCCGTACACCCAGTGCCTAGTGCACACGTGTGGGCTCTTTCCTCTGGAGGGATTCAAAAACGCCGGAGATGAACGCAAAGCTGGAGAAAGAATCCAACCACACCCCCAGGATGCGACAGGGGATCCATAAAAGAAAGCACGAAGGCATATGGGGAGCAGGTGCACTGACAATCAGAAGCACTTAAGCTTCTTTGTTGGTAAATTTGGGAAAGATGCAACTCCTCTCTTAGTGAAGACAAGCAGGGGTGTTGTTGCCAGAGTTTTCTTCAGATGGATGGAGTCTCTGTACAGCTTTGAGCTCCAGAGCCCAATGCGTTTCGCCGAAGGGCCAGCTGGGTTTCGTCTCTCACAACCCACACGGTGAGAACATCATCTCTCGTTTATGCTGGGTAATAATAATAGAGCTCCTCTGCGGATTGAGGAAATTCCTACATATAACTTTGCCCTAGCTATAAAACAGTCTTGCCTAATAGAATCATGCGGAACTCAAAAAGTCTTTTCTGAGCTTCCCTTAAAGGCTTGATTCATCCCATAATTGTATTGTGAAGTCTTTAAAGAGCTTGGGAAATTGTCTAGAATAGCATTGGCTTTCCCTTTTGTGAATTGTTATGGTACAAGTGTGAAAATTGCCTGCTTTCTGTGAAAGGCTAGACTTAAAAGAATTTTTTTCCGTTGTCTTGATTTGTACCAAAACTCTCATATAGCTGAAAAAAAAAAAAAAAAAAGAATATTTTCCCTGAGGTGGGATGTTTTAATTTGTGGAAAGAATTATTTGCAGACACAAACTCCTGAGGCCAATAACGGCTAGAAAAGCTGATCCCCCTCCTGCAAACCCTCTATTCAGTGTTTTATTTTCTGGCGAGCTGGGTGCTGGGTTGTGCCAGCCTGTACCCTGGCGCACTGCGCGCAGCAGTGCCGTGACACTTCATTTCCAGGTGACTTTGCCCGCCCCTGGAGCTGGCGCCTCCAACGCCTCTTCAAAGCCGGTGGGACATTTCCCACCTGCTTCAGGAGGAGCTGGTCTGGGATCCCAGGCCTGCACATTCAAAGGTCTTCAGGTCAGAAGATGACTTGTAGAGGTTTTTAATGGCATTTTTTACAGCACTGAAGTGGCTATGGCTGTCAGTCAACACTCGTGGGAGGCTTTGAGCCCTAATATGTCTTTACAGATCACTCTGGCCCCAGGAAGGAGCATCTAGACCGCATCCAGGTTCATTTTTGACCTGAAAGTCTCGGGCTTTATGTTGGCTTACCATGGAAAAGACAGCTTATGCGATACTGACTCTAAACAAATTCTGTATTCAGGCTTGTTTGGATGCACAGGCAGAATGGTCCAAACTGAATCTTTTGTACGGAAAACTGCTCCCCCGGCTCTGCTGAGCTTCACGCTGATATCATTTGCTTTTGCCGAGTTGTACGGCAAATTATTTGGCTGCTGTGGTTTCCCTGGGTTACCACTAAAAGCAGACATCAGCTCGCTCACAGCGGTGATGGAGATGAGCATGAAACTTCGTGAAGGGTGTCCCCAGAGGGCTTAAACGAGTCCTGTAAATCAGAAGTTTTGCAAAGGTTTATTCTTTCGTCCTCCAAAGTGACTTCTGGAGGAACAGGGACTCAGAGGCCACCTTGGAAGAAGATGATTTTTCCATCCACCTACAAGCCCAGACTTTTGTCTTACATCTATCTGAAGGGGAGGAGGGGAAATATTACATGTTACAGGCATTTACAGGTCACCTTCACTCCCAGTAAAGCCCAATTACCTGAGCCACCTACAGCTGACTGCTCCCATGGTCCGTCAGCGCATGGCTTTGGAGGGGCACAGAACTGTTAATAAGTGCTTGTAGATGCTTTACAAGATCTTGGAGCTTCTAAGTGGTTAAAATAATAAAAAAAAAAAAATAGGCTATCTTCCTGGAGATACAGTAGCAAGTTAAACACCTCCACTGAAAGTATTTATAATTAAAAAAGCCGAGAACCAGGACTATTCGTAATATTTTCATTGACAGAGTTTTGATGGGAAAATGTTTCTTCACTGACATTGTAAAAGATTTTTGAACTCAAACTTGCCAGCCTTTTTTCTAAGTAAGTAAATAAAGTCCCACAAAGGCCGTGGCGGGTGAAGAGCCGGCGGCAGCAGCAGCACGGCGTGGTGCATCCCAGGCAGCAGCAGCCGGGATCCCCTGCCAGCAGGAGCAAGACCCCCGGTGCAGAGGTGAGGGGCAGCTGAGATTTAGGGAAAGTTTTAGCTCTGGGTTACGACAGTGGTTTTGTGGCAGAGATCAGAGATGTTCCGTTGTTGCCTGATAAACGAGGCGACAGCAGAGCCAAGTTCTCGGTCCCTGTCAGTGCCACATCTCCGGAGTCACGGCCCCCTCCAGCAGTGAGCTGGGATGCTCAGAGCCATTTTTCCCTGTCCTCTTTGCAGATGTGAGAAGGATAATTAAAATGGAGAGGAGAAACATGGATGATGGTGAGCTGGTAAATCCTCACCTGGAGTGACTAAGCTGCTCTCACACTTCGTTTCCCCGCGGCACGCCTGCCTGCCGGCTGGGAGATCCTATGAAATGGCTGTCAGCCTTCCCGTTCTCTGCTGGGGAGGATTTCTCACTGCAGAGACCCTCCTCTGGTCCAGCCACCCCTTGAGGGCATGCCTGGGGAGATGGCTGAGAAACCAAAAAGGAGCTGAAAAGTATCTCGGGAGGAGATTTGTCCCTGCTGGTTTCCTGGAAGTGATGACGGAAAGGACCGAGGATGCAGGGTATCGTTTGATTCGTGGCTTTGAGCAAATCATTTAAACCACACAGCTAGGATTTAACAATCTACCACATTCTGGTTCACCTCATTTCCAATGGAAATGAAAAGTAAATTATCGTCCCCCTGACTGTGGAGGCAGTATTGTTAGCATATGTCAATCAGAAAAGCACATTCTGCTACATCAACATTCGGCTGCCAAAAAATCTTATTTGACTAAATGTACTTTACAGAATTACCAGTTATCTTACTCAGTGGCCGGAATTAGCTTTTTTTTAACCACCCAGTGGATAATTTCAGCCTTTAATATGCACAGTGCCGCATTCCTGGATACGGCAACCAGTGGAAAACAAAGCAAGGGGAAAGGCACATGGCATTGGCATGCCAAAAGGAGCATTTGGCAATGGCACTCGTGTTTGATGTTCGCAGGATGCATCTGACGCAAAATCCAAAGGTTTTTTTCCCTTGTTAAAAAAATTACCATCTAATTAAACCCTGTCTTTGCGTAGCTTTCCAAATTCCCATGCCAAGTATCAGCTAAATGCCATTCCTAAGATGCACCAGGGCAGGAGAGGTCTGCGTTTGTCAGTGATGGAAGAAAATAACAACTGCTCTTGTAGCCAGTTCCTGGTACAGGGAGGAAGGTGGAAACCAAAAAACTGCAGCCTAGGAAGGAAATTCAGCTCTTGTGGAATTTTTTGAGGAATTTTATTAATTGCAGAGTGTATTAGAATTAGATTTTAGAAGAAAATCTAATCTTTCCTCTCTCTGATCATTTATTTAGTAAATACCTAAATTTGCAGATTCAAGGAGGAAGCTTAAACGAGTATGTCAGGGAGAGAATAAACTGAGGAATGTGAAATGCTGGAGTGGGTATCCAGCATTACTGGGACCTGTACTGCAGGACAGCGGGGCCAGTCTTTGTCTCTGATAAGGGCAACCTGGTGCGTGAACACAAATCCTGGACAAATAGGAATAGGGCCGGGTGAAGCCTGTGCGAAGATCTGGAGCTCTAACAGCCTGCTTGAGCAGAAGCTCCATCTTTACACGTTGCCGATTTTAACTCCATCAGGTTTGCCTGTCACGTTTTATTTCTGTGGCTGCCGTGTCCAGCAGCCCTGACAGCGTGACGCGGTGTGACACGGCCGTCACCCTTGGATGGAGGCTGGCCGGTGGCCTGGCCGGGTGGCGCTGGGCGCCCTGTGCGGGGTCGTTTGGCAGCTGCCAAGCCGTACCCACGCGGGTATGGTCGGATCCTGCACCCCTGCGGGGTCCCCTCGCACCACCCGACAGCGCAACACAAACCACGCTGCCTTGGGACTTCATCAGCCGGGAGAAATGTCCCTCCTCTTGCCTCGTAAACAGGAACAACATGTGAATATCTGACGGAGATCCAGGTGATGGGACATTATATCCCGTCATTAACATAATGGATGACCAAAGACAAGGTACCAAAATCCAACTAATATTTTCTCTTTGAAACATTCTGAGAAATGGCCACAAAAGCCTCTGGTTGTTATCATGCCATAAACCCTGTACCTCTTCTACCCAGCTATAGGTGAGTATGGATGCCATCCATCTTATCCAAGGTAACCGAGGGAGACGGTGTGAATTGCTCTCACCTCCTCCCCAGGAGCTCCCCATCCATCGCCCGCAGTGGGAAGTGCAGAGCAGAGATTGAAGAGCACCTTCCCTCTGCCCCTTCTCAGAAGTGTTAAATACCAAACCCAGACATTTCAAATAAAGGTTAGGGTGATGTGGAACATCGCTCACAGGCACAGGTATCTGATGTCAAAATGTTACCATCAGCTAGGAATTACAGAAGCAAACCTTGAAGCTAGGACACAGGGAATGGACGGATGGCAGTCACAGGCTGGTAAAGCTCTGGGAGTCGGGGCAGTGATGTGGGTGTGAGCCCCATCTAAACACGGAGATGAGCGGGACGTCAAAGATGTGCCATTCAGGGAAAAAGAAAAAAAAATAAGAGCCTCAAACGCAGTCGCATCTTGCCCAATCCACCTCTGAGTCGATAAGAGCTGTGACAGAGGCATCAGCCACAGGAGCTTGAATTGGCCAAACCTGTGTATTTTAGACCCCCGCAGGAGTTTTCTGTGCGTTTTGGATGGGGTCTGGGAATAGGGGACTGAGGTGCTGTTGCTCAGGTGAAGAAAGAGAGCACACAAATCTGAAGATAAACTATCAGATGGGTCTGACGGATGCTCCCAAGCCTCTTGTTCCCATGATGCTACTGCCCCGCACCCACTAGAGTTAATGAGACTGATAATTAATTGCATAACAAGGACATGTGAGTCTCTGCTACTGACACATCCATTTCTATTTATCCTTATTCACTAAAGGAAAACTCATCGAAAGAGAACTCGGAGGACAACGCAAAAGACTTGTGCGTGAGCTCTGGCTGCTTGCTTCTGTTAAGGTCTTTCAGGTTTTGTATCGGTAGACATTTATACCAGAAGAAAATGCACGTTGCTACAGGGCTTAGGGTGGCAACACGCACTGCCTGCAGTCTGCGCTGTACTTCGGGATCTGCAAGGTGCAAGTACCCGCAACCTACTGCAGAACAGGACTTGTTTTGTACAACGTGGGGATGCAGAGGAACCGCTGGCAGGCTAACGGCCCTCCTCTCTCCAGGCTGGCTGGATGCCTCCCGTGGTGCCTCCAACTGGCTAGCACCAGACACTAACCCTTCCAAAGGGCTTAATTTAGCTCTAGCATTGCGATCAGGAGGAGGATCTGCCTAAAATCTGTTTTCATTAGTGTTTTGTGTTTTCTCCAGAGTTGTGATGTTCTCCTGGTAAGACACTTTCTCTCTTTAGATCCATGGCCATCATGAGAGACTGACCAGTCAGCCAGGAGTAAGATATGAAGAATAACCATCCTGTAACATTTTCATTCCTGTGTGTGGTCCCACACTGATGAACTATAATGGATATACACAGCCACTAATGATCTTGAGAAGTTAAGTTAATCACACACTCTGCAGGAGTTAATCAGATACAGAACAGATGGAAATAAATTGCACACTGACAAAAAAAAAAATCCATCATATCTCTATGGCCAAAACGTTCCACCAGCTTTCCCATTCATAAATCTCCCTCCATGGAGAAATCATTTCTTCATAAAAAACAATATTTGATGCAGAACAACTTAAATGGGTCTCTTGCTCTTGATGGACCGGCAAAGATGTCAGAGTACTGAGTAATGGTGTCATTCCTGAGCTCGACTGGATACCCGAAGAGATCATTTAACCTCATTTGTATGCATAGTTACAATCCTGTGCCCTATAGTATTTCCAGATTTATCATAAGTAATAGCAAAAAGGTATGATTCATATATGTGTGTTTGATATAAAGCTTACCATTCCTAATTGTACACAAGGGTAATACTTAGTATGAAACTCCCTGGGGACCTCAGAGCTCTTCATTACCTTGCTAAATGCCAGAAAACCACCTTTATTATAACTATTCATAAGAGAAAACATCCTCCTCTCCTGATCTTTGGGACACCGGTCTCAAACTCAAATAGTACTTCTGATTCCAGCTCCCAAAGAGAGAGAAAAGCTGTGAAATTCAGGAAATCCTGGAAA
Source organism: Rhinoptilus africanus (assembly GCA_013400135.1). Classification (NCBI taxonomy): domain Eukaryota; kingdom Metazoa; phylum Chordata; class Aves; order Charadriiformes; family Glareolidae; genus Rhinoptilus; species Rhinoptilus africanus. The sequence goes on from VXBO01000345.1 coordinate 595,715, forward strand.
TAATGGACTGGAGAATGGGCAAATGGGAAGGTTTTAAGGTTTGCCACTGTGTGATATCCAGCTTCATCAAAACCCCAAATCCTCACAACAATTACGCCTGATGAAGATGATGAAGATGGGGTTGGAGGACTTGTACATCTCACTTCAGTTAATCTGGGACCTCCTCTCACTGATTTAAGAGGGATATCTGGAAGGTTAAATGGAAGGGTTCTGGCCCAGGATGGCTGCTGAGTGCCCGTGCCTGGTGAGGGAGGAAGGAAGAAGTGACAGAGCAACAGTGATGGTCCTTCATCACATCATCATTAACCTGAAAGCTTCAACTCTTCCCCTCTTCCTCCTTTAGGAAATCCTCCTTCTTAATTTCCTGAGACTGGGTACATTGAGCTACAAGGTAATCTAATTAAATTTACCCAATTTTGCTTGCAAAAAAGAATAAAGTCAATTTATGTGCTGTCAGTTGACTGGCCTAAGCTTTCTTCCTCAGACCTAGTTACCCATAACACTATTTAGGGCAATATTTTTGGTTGAACAAAAACTCACTGAATAATATTCTTGATTTTGCCTTTTGAACAGGCAGGTCTTTGTTACCGTTTCCCCCTCACCCTCCCCGGCAGCTATATTCTGCTGAAGGGGAAATAATATTTCAGCTTCAAATGACAGGTTGGAAATATGCTTTAAATAATTTACCAGTGCAGTTGGATTTCAGTTCTCGCTATCTGCTGGTATTTTGGTTCCTACTTGTTTTTGCCAAAGGGATATTGCCCATCGCCTATCACTATATATTTCATTTTTCTCCAGTTCTGCTGCTTGTCAGCCCTCTAAATAATTTAATAAATGTTCATACGTTCATACAGTGCCTAATGCTCCTGACGTCTGAGTAATCCTAATCCAGATTTCTCAGTTATTTTGTGTCTATTGTCTTGCCCATCTTCTTTTCCACCAGGCACTGCACAAGCCGTGGGGGCTCACGTGGGGGATGTTCATCCAAAGAAAGTGCCTCCATGGCTTGGTGCTTCCCCTGGTGTGGGCTGATGCTCTCTGTTGGGGGTAGCTAATGCCGTCCGTGTCAAAACCAAGAAAATCATCCTCTTCCCTATCCCGTTAGCCACAACTGCAAGCGCTCAGCACATCAATGCTCCTGATGGGTGGGTTTTGCAGCCTGCGATGGGTGAGGGGTGGCAGCCACCACAGCCTTTACAAGAGGGCAAGACTACACGTTTAGGGCTGGATCTCCATGTGCAAACACACCACAGCAGCTGATTTTGTGAGCTGATACCCAGACCTTTGCTTCTGTAAGGTCTGCTTGTACTTCATCGGTTCATGCTTGGGGTAGTTGTTGTCATGAATGAGACTATTCCTGGTCCGGTGGGAGGTGTCCCTGCCCAGGGCAGGGGGTTGGAACTAGATGGTCTTTAAGGTCCCTTCCAACCCAAGCCATCCTGTGATTCTAAGATTCTGTGATTCTGTTCTGCTTGGATATTCACTCACAGAGCTTCTCAAAAGAAGGATCAAACCATGGAGACAGTCAATTATCCCCCAACTTTTCTTGCTCTGGTAATATTGAGTCATTTCAGCCCAGATAATCAAAACGAATGGCTTGTGCCTACGTGGGCATGAAGTCACTGCAGGGAGCAGGCCAGCCTAGGGATTTCTAGTTGGTGTTTGAGGAGTAAAATAAAGAGAAAGGCATAAGCACAGGAGTCTAATAAGCAAAGATTTCTAACTGCGAAGAGCAGGAAGGAGTTAAATTGAGTGGTATTTGCTTGCTTTCTTCCCACACTCTCTTGGTAGACCAATCATGACAGAGAAAAATGTGGGTCTGCTCCGCTCATGTGGCAACTGGCAAAATTCAGCTTTATGCTCGGCTCGTGGCAGCACCGCAGCCGCGAGGAGCCGGGTAACGGGGTCCCCCCTGCCGCCAGTGCCAAAACCACCCTCTCCTGCCCTCCGTGGGGGACAAAGAGGGATGCAGCCAGCAGCTGGATGACAGGCAGGCACACACTCGTTAGAGTCGGAGTGCAGGGCAATTAATAAATCAGCTCCAACCCCCAGGACGATACTGAACATTTTAGAGACTTTGCTATGAACCAGCAACTGAAGCCTTCAGCCTGATGCATGAAGCACTCACACTACAGGAGGATTTAGACGAGAGTTAATTTTAAAAAAAACCAACAACAAATGGAAAGAATAAGTCATTCTCCTACTGAAAACCACATTGTCCTGGACCTGGTTTTGCACGTTCTCCAGGTGAGGTGGAGGTGGACAAGGGTAAGAGGTGCTACAGGTGCCCGAGAGATGAGTGAGATCATGGCAAAGAATGATTTATCTGCCGAATTATGTTTCAGGATCAAATTTTCTGAAGCTATTTGTAATATTTCACATATGCTGAAAAGTCACATTAATATAGCTTGTAAAATAACAGCTTGTCTGCTTAAAATAATTAGTAGTTGACAAACGGGTTGAATTTTAAATCCACGAGGAGCTTTGGTTAGCACTAATAAATGTTGATTAAGGTAGCAATTAAAATCTAACAATCTCTCTGGGGGTCTGAACTTCAAAGCTGAAGTTTGGAACACTCCTCAATTGACAGAGAAAACGCTACAGTTTCTCCCCAAGTCGCATTATTAACCTGTGCCAGTATGGATCTTTTTTTTTTTTTACAGTTTACACAAATTAATGGGAGCCTAAAGTAGTGCCTCATGGCCAGAGGTGTCCACCAGCTCCCATCCTGGGTCTGACATCGGTTTGGCATAAAAACCTTGATGCAGTGGTGACATTTAGCACTGTGAGGTTTTAGCTTTCTCTCGAGGAAGTTAATGCTGAAAGACCCTCTTGAAGTCCCTATTTCCATGACAATCCTTCCCGGGAGGCAGTACCTGTCCCTCTTCTCATCAGGCTTTGAAGTGGGCTGGAGAGATCTCCATCACTCCTTCAAGATGTTCTCCTGCTTCGGGAATGGAGCTGATCTCTTGAAAACAAGCAAGGTCAAGTAGTGCCGAGTGTGTGCTCCTCTCCCCTGCATCCTTGTCCTGCTGCTCTGGGAGAGCCGGCTATGAACCTCTTCCTCAGGATGAGTGGATGAGCTACCAAGGAAAAGTCTTGACTCGGTAGTGTCTTGAGGAAGAGTAAAATTATCTCCCCCTGCTGCGCTTCAGCAGTGGGACCAAGGCAAATCAAGCAGCACATTTTTGTTTATGGACGTGTTTCACTGATTTATCATCATGGGACTATTCATGAAGGTCTCGGGTTCTTTATGATCTTACTAAACCTGAGAAAATTTCAGTCACTTCCCTGCAGTTTTCTATTTTCGAAGGAGGGAATCACATTTGTATTTCACAGAGCACCTCTTTTATGCTGGCCAAATCCTTTTGCGTTTTTTTTCACTCTTGCTGTGGGCAAGGCATAAATCTAACACAAAACCAGATTTGCCTTTCTCCCTTTATCACACAGGAGCCACGTGTCCTCCATTAATTACATTACATCCCCCGGTTCATAAGCTGAATGCCAGCGGGACAAAAATAGGAACACAGTGTCAATTGGGAGCGACTTGGTTCTCTCGTGCTCCCGCATGAATGGGAGAGCATTGGTATGTCTGCCTTTGTTGGACAACTTTAATTGCCAGACGTGTCATTATATTGCTATATTACAGTCTGGTTTCTCAGATCTGTTCCTGCTGACTTTGGGACCAGCTGAAATAAGGTCCTTTTCCTCTAGGGTACATGCGGTAGCTGTTATTGAATAAATAGACCAGCAGAAAATTTGTGCACATCGTAGTCACCGTGTTCAAAGCCAGGGACGGTTCCTGGGGGAGAAATGGGAGGTCAGAAGGAAGCCGTGTCCCCTTCGCCTCCCAAAGCTCCCACCCAGGATAGTGGCTGCTGCTTGGTCCTCCTCCTACCCAGCATCAGTGGCAAAAGAGATGTCGGCCACATGCAAACCAGCCTCCATCCTGCACAGCTTCTCATTCTGGGAAAGACCTTTAATAAGCTGCATAATTTTTCGGTGCTTTCTCAGCCCAGCCTGCGCAATCTGAGTGTGGCTGTTGGTTTCTCCGCAGCTCCGTGTGTTCCTCAGTACATTTGCTGAGTCCATGCATTGATTGCTAAGGATATTTACAGCAGGAGAGAGACGGAGGGCTGAGGATGTGAAGTGCTGGAGGAGGAAAGGGAAGAAATGTGTCCAGAGGGTGGAAAAAAAAAGCCCATTCACGCTCAGTCGATGTGTCTATCACTTTCTTTTTTTTCTGTGTTGTAAGGATGAAATACAAATGGCTCAGATAAATGCAGAAAGGGACAAAAATAAAAGCATGATCGTTGGAGATGCTCAGAGCTATTTTTTTTTTCCAAAGGAAGCTTGAGAACTGGGTGCAATGGTGCCTTTACATTTGAGTGAGCAATTTTCATGCCTAGAGCTTTGAGACAGGTCACTCTCCATGGAAGATGGATGCAAGGGTTGAACCAGCCGGGAACTGGAGCTATAGTGGGACATGAGGGAGGTAGGCGAGCATTGGCTCAGCTGGCTCAGCACTGCAATAGTGGGTCTCTCAGGGAAACCAGCACCTGCTGCAAGAGGTTCCCAGGTGGACACGGTTATCCTGGACACCTCCATCCACAGTCAACACCACCTTTCACAATTAGGGGTATTTAAGCTGGCTGAGATGGGTCTACCTGTGCTGTGATGAGTGTTCAGGGCTGCTGTGGAGATACCTCTTTGTGTCTCCAAACATTATTGTAGGGGAAACCATGAGCTCCCTAAGAGAAACTGGGGTGATTACTCATGCACAGACTTCCAGACTACTTAAAAGGGCCTATTTAATATTTTTACAGTAATACTATGCACTCTGCTGCTCTTACTGTAGAATTACAGGTGTCAACGTGAGGGGGTGTAAGGGGGGGAGCATGTTTTTGGAGAAAAGCCATTTTGCCAGAGATATGAGACGAACAGAGGGGCTGCAGAGAGACCTGGCATCTCCAAGGAGCACAGAGGATCTACAGGTTTCAGAGCACTCACCTGCCGCCTCACAAAACCACGAAGGTAAGTGAGCGGGTAAATGCACATACAGTAGGGAGAGTATGGAAGTGTGTGTTGGCTCAAGTGGCGAGCAAGGAAAGGTGGTAGCGGAGAGCAAAATCCTAAATCTAGAGTAGCTGGAGGGGAAAGAAGGTGTAAGAGCTACCCTTTCCTGGTGACAATGTCTCTATTGGCTAATTAAAACCCACCACAGGTCCCAGTAAGCTGCAGGTCCAAAGCCTAATTGGACAGGTGGAGGGCCACCATAGCCCCAAATCTGCACAGTCTTTTAGAAAATGATGCCAAGGCAGAACATATCAAGGAGGTTATGGCACTCTACTGCAAACCACAGCAAAGACACGTCTTGATTGCGTTTCCATTTCTCAAAATTGGTTTCCTTTCTTTGAAAGTAAAGTGCAAAGTGAACACGTGGGCCAGATGCTATGGGGTAAGACTGCAAATGAGGCTGATGGGCCAAATGTCAGGTGTGTTTCTGGTGTAGCTGCTGAGGAGTCATTACTGAGGACAGTCTTTATGCAACCTACTTTAAGGCATAATCCAGCAACGAGAAGACTGGCATGAGGAAGATGCTTTGCCTGTGAGTTGGTTTCTCTTCTATTATAAATTTCTTTGGACCTTTCCCCAAAGCATCTGTCTGTAGCCAGCACTTGAGATTGGCTCAAACTCTGATGGATGAAACAAGTCTGAGGTGCTGGGTTAATTAACTCCTTGGATACTATATGGAGCCGGGGCTGCCTGTAAAGACATAAACTGTTATTCCTTAAATTAAGATTCTGATTGCAGGTTTAGAAAAATCTCTATTTCCCCATGGCAGTTCAGACTCCTGCATAGCAATTTGTAGCCTGTTAACAGCATGGTTGTTTTTCAGATTTGCCTTTCTTGAAACCACAAGGGTCCAAGGACCCTTAACTGAAAACATTGACCTAGAAGCTGGAGCAGAAATCAGCTTCCAATGTCCTGGCTTCTGCAATGCAAGAGTCGGGAGCTAAATCTCTGCAGACACCCAGTAACTCTTGGTCCTGCTCAGGGATGTGAGTGTGGTTGCTGGGAGCATCATCCTCTGCTCACAGAGAAGTTGCAGCTGATGTTGCTGGCACTTGCTTACTCTGGCCTTTGCGATGTGTTAACTAAAATAATTTCCTTCTTAAGCACAAGAATTTCAGTGCAAAAATTGCTGCTTTGATCCCTAAGGCAGGCTTCCCGGACGCAGGACTCGGTCTCAGACAGAAACCATTCCCCTCCAAACAGTTATGGAGGCAGAGTCCTTGCAGAAGAGGAGGTGATTTAGCAAGATGAAATAATCACAGTGTCATGAATGCAACCAGGATTTCCCTGTTAATTACCTAACTGGTTAATTAAGGGGCTATTTTTTTATTAAAATTAATTCTCGTCTTGTAAAATACATGGCTTAAAAAGGGGATAGTACAGAAGTGTTTATCACTGATGCCCTAAGATGCTAATTTCCCAATGTTATGACTTGTAATCAAGATTAATTTTCTCTGACTTATCCTCTGAAGGAAAGACTTTACACCAGTTTTGACATTTAAATTACCTTAGATTTGCAAGTCCAATATTGTCATAAATATTCATGGCCAAGAATTGAGTATTTAGTCTTTAATTTTTTTAATTTTTAATTCACTGCTGAAAGCTGGTTTCAGAACAGGCGCAGAGAAATGAAGCATCTTTTATTTGGAGCACTGGGAGCATCTGGCTTTGCTACCCCAACACTGAACCAACACATTACCTTTGTGTTTGATGCTGCTGTTGAACATCCCATACACCAAAACATGTGCTGGTGAAAGCATCCTTTGACCATTTTCTTTACTTCTATGTGTGAAAAGCTCCTTTTACGATGAAGTTACTGGAGAGCACTGCCGTTGTTTTAGCGTATGTCATGTCCGTTACTGCACAAAACGAGGAAAAGTCAGCGCAAACCAGGAAAGCAGATCTCCGGGCATCGCTTTGCCTGGTCTCTCCTCTGGGGCAGGCAGAACATTTAGGCAGTTACACAAACAGAAGATGCTTGACATGCTGTCCCTGTGCACACAAACCCGAGCTGGGCACGGGTGAGACGCCTGTTGAAAAAAGATGCCTGAGGATTTGTGAAAAAGCACCTTTTTTGGTGCTTTCTGGCTTTTGCTCTGTGCATTGAGCGATCACTGAGATGAAGAAAAACTACTGCAAGAGGATAGAGCCCGCAGATGCTCATGTGCTGCAGAAAAACCTCAAAGCCCCTTGTCTTGGCCAGAACGCAGATGTGCAAAAGACCAACAACCGAACAAAGCCCCAGCGAACCCTGTCTTGCGCGTGCTTGTCGCCAAATAAGGAAAGAAAGGCCTCTTGATTTTTTAATTTTAATTAATTTTTTCTCCAGTCACCCCATTCATTCAGTCTCTCTGGCACCATTTCGGTGACCAAGGAGAAAGCCACGTTGGTTCACAGGGGGCTTGGCAGCCTCTCGGGGTGATGTGCCAAACCCCATCCATCCTCCCTGCGCAGAGGTTCGGCTGCTGGCAGAAACCCAGGTGGGAAGGAGGAGAGGTGAGATGCTCCAGCCCTTTCTGCTGTGGGTCTCTCTGGTGGCCAATTTCCATCTCAAAATGTTTTAAAGATATTCCATTTTTCCTCCAGGAGTTCCTGAGAATGTGGGTGGCTGTGGGATGGGAAGGGGGACAGGACCAGCCCACACACCCAGGAGGGGGCTGGCTCTGCTCAGAGCCCCGGAGCCAATGGATCCTGCCAGGCGAGTACCTGCCCATATCAGCCTCAATAAAGGGCAAACCAGCTTTTCAGTGTAACGTTCTCCTCATCTCAGTGACTGATGACTTCTTCACTTTTTTTTTTTTACATCTGATACTTTTCAAATGCAATTAATTTCTCCAGCTTTTTTTCTCCCTTCAGCAATAAGGCATGGACGCAAACCCAGCAGTATTACTACTCAAAAACATTTCTATTTGCAAAAGGCTAATAAGACCCCAAGATTCACAGTGACCCCCTCCTACCCTTACACCAAGGCATGTATTTTAAGCATAAGCACCTACTCTGCCAAAAATACTGCAAGATGTGATTTTCCGGTGGGGTGATGTTCCCTGTGGTCAACACCTGGGACTAAACTGAATGCCAGGACAACAAATTGAAATCCTTCCAGACCCACTTTCCACGGAGGACCAGTCATGAGAAGGATGAGCATCAAAATTGGTGAGGATGCAGGTCTTCAGCTCTGAATTATTTTGAGACTCCACTTGAGCCACAATGGTTAGAGAAGGCACATAAGAAATCTTGGAGGCTGTTCTCCCAAAAAACTCATTGCAGTGTAGGAAGAGATGCTCCTGTGTCACTCTGACAGAAAAAAATAAATGACAACAGCCTGAAACTTCTTGATTTCTGATTCGGTAAAAACTGAGAGTCTTTTAAGTGACAAGTTCTCATAAATAATTCCATCTAATGGAAGATACTTTGGTAATTGCAATATTTTAATTTCAGCCTTTTAAGTGCAGAGAATTCTCATTAGCGCTCAGTATTCAGGTACTGCAATGCATTTTCAGGGAGAGAGAATAGCAGACGTAGTGCTGAAGTGGTAGAAATACATTGAATTTATTCAGCATTTTATGGACAAAGACATTAAGTGATTCACTAAGCAAAACTGTCCATTCCCTTCTGGGTACAAGAAAATTTTTATTATTTCTGTTTTTCAGGTATATAAATGGAGGCAGAAAATAACTAGATATGATCTAAACTTCTTCTTCACAAGCATTTTCACGATTACTTTCTCAGTGTTTTCTAGCAAGGATTATTTTTAAATGAAGCTTTCAAGTGACCCTCAATCTAACTCCCGTGTAATATTGCTTTGACTAAAGGCAATAAAAACATCCACAGGGGAGCTGAAATGCCGGGCTGGCAGACTGAGTGCACGGATATCATAAATGAATAAAGCAAAATTTAGATTTCAGGAAAAAAGCATGCCATTTCAGCAACGCGGAGAGAATTTGGCCCGCTAATGATGTTCATGGCTGTTTAAAGGAATTTGCGGCACCTTGGAGAAGTGAGTCTTTTAATTGCCGTATGTTGCTAACTCTGAAACCAAGTCACAGAAATTAAAACATCCATGTCCTCAATTATTCCACCGGCACTGAAAGGGCTGGAGGAGGAGGAGAGATATCAAAGCAGGGTGTGCAAGAAGGAAAGTGAGGGCTTGTTTTACACCGAACTCTCGTCTCTCTCCTGAAGCGATGGGTCACGATGTCTTGGGTGAGCAGAGCTCAGCAAGGGCGGCGGCGTGGGCAGAGCAAGAAGAGTGGTAGCACGTTTTCCTTTTGGTTTTCTCTCCTCCCTTAAATGGCTTCAAAAATAGGTGTAAGCAAGGATGTAAATGCTTCCTTCGTGTGTGATGCAGTTAAATGGAGCTGGTAAAGGAAAAGCACTGCAGGTAAAGCTGGGGGGAATGGGAAGCATCAATGTGAGTCATTCCCTCCATTTAGCTCGTATTGAATTACCAGCTCAGGGAGGCATCACTTGATTTTGTTTAAGACAGAAATTAAACATTCTCAAGTCTCAACTCCCTGCTGGGCTGTTGTTTACAATCAACATGTGAGTGAGAGAGGAGAGGACCACCGCCAAAGCCAGACCTCAGCCAGCCCGGAGGATTTGCCGTGCATCACTTCATCGCAGCTGCGGATGTTTTCCTTTGGGGATGTTTTAGATATGCTGCTTCTCCTGCCTCGCTCAGACAAGGTGCCACACGCAGCTGGGTCACTCAGATCCAGACATCCCACACCAAGGCGCATTTCTCCTGCCTTCTCTCCTTGTCTTCCTTGACCATCTGAATCTTACAGGGTTTGCTGCTGTTTACCTTCATTTCTCTCTCATCAGACCCAGCTCTATTTGATATTCTCTTTTTTTACCTGTTCGTATAGCAACTCTCCATCCCCAGCCCCAATTATGCTGCAGTGCCCCCTGAGGGCACCCAGCCTGGTTTTGAAAATACCTCTTTTCTCCATTACTTCCAGTCGTACTCATTTTACCTTCCATTTCCTGCACTGCTCGATTTGGAAAAGCATCGCTACGACGACGGGGTTATGCCAACTTTGACTGCTCGATCAGGTTCGCGGCTCATAGGAGGGAGCGGAGAGGTGCAGGTCTCCCCTCTCCCACCCCAAACCCGTGGGAAGAACATCCAGGTCTCCGCGGCTGCAGTTGCCACAAGCAGCCGAGGCCGGAGGCTCCGCAAAAGCACTTCCAGGGTAATGGTGAAACCACCTTCTCTGATCTTTTCTCCTTTTGCACGGAGAAATGGCTTTTTGTATAAACGCATGTGATATCACCACTGGCTTTAATTCTAAAGGTCGAGTTCAAACCTAATTCGAGCGCGTCAAAATGCTTCACGGGCGAGGACCTGTCTGGGGCTTGTCGAAAAGGCACCGAGAAGTTCCGCTCTGCTGCACGGCTGTTGGTAACGCGGGGATCATGGAGATGAAAAAAGGGGATTTGTCTGATCTTTAATGATATAGTCAGTCTCACAACCTGAGAACAAAAACAAAGAGCCTGAACCAAACATAAAGAGGGAGAGACACCAGCCATTTGAGGGCTGTTTGGATTATTGTATTCAGAGCTTATTCGAGAGCTTGTTAAATACTCTTCCTCCAGCATCTCCCTGGCATATACCTGGCATAGGTGAGGAAAAACATTTGATCTTTAGCAGTGAAGGAACACGAGCAGACTGAAAAAAAGGACACACTGGAAAACAGATATTTTAAACAAAATGACCCTAGAGAGAATGCCAACAAGTCATCACCTAACTTTTAGGGGACAATTTCTCTCTGTGTTTACTTATTTATTATGCATTAATTAAAATGCTTAAAGGAAGCAGAACCTGGCTCAGCGTTGATAACGCTAAATCAGACATGCTTTGGCTCGTCACAGAGAGACGGTGAAAGCTGCATGAAAAATAGAACCTGAAAGATGTGTTAGGAGAATTTAAAAGCTTTGTGCATTTAAGGATATATTACACACTGTCGTAACGTAATGAAAAGTACAGGGATTGAGGAGACGCAGGAACAAAAGTTATAAAAACAACCGAGAAATGCCTTTGTCCTGTAAGGAGTATCTAATGAATGAAACAGTCCTAATTGCCAGGATGAAGTGAAAGAGCAGATCTTGTGCCCCTTGAGGACTGCGTTGTTACCCGTGGAGAGCTGCCACACGCGCCCTTGCTGCGAAAGGCCCCCTGCTACAGAACGAAGCCACTAATGCAAGTGGTGTCCCGCTGCGCTCCTGCTTCTGGAGGTCCCTGGTTCGCACAAGCCACCCAGGTTATGACCAAGGCAAAGGGATGACACGAGAGGATGGGGAGATACAAGCCTGGAGGTACAAGATTCTGCCCTTGCTTAAGTACACAGCAGTTACGGACAGCTAATCTTCTTCTGAGAATGGTGAATTTGATGAAAAATGAATTTTTGGAAGGAAATCAAAAGCTACTTGAGGGTTCCTGTTAAATTCAATAAACAGTATTGATCAAAAAAAAAAGGGGGGTGAGAATGCTGAACTATTTTCTGTGTTTTCAAATAAACACTTGTCTTCTCTTTGGAAACACCAACACATTTCATTTCAAACTATTAAATAAAAAAACACGCGAAACTTGTGTTTTATTTCAGAATTGTCCTAAGCTAAAAACGAAAGAAGAAAAAGATGGTTTATGATGCACAAGTGAACAGTGCACCACGATATTTGTGCGCTACTTGAAAAGATCTCATATCACGTTACCTTAGCATTTCCTGGTGATTTATTAACATTTTACAGCTCATTACAGAACCTCTTCTACATTATAGTTTATTGGGGATTTTAATCTAATTTGGTGCACGTGAGAAATGAGTGGGTGGGAGCGGGACACCTACACCCAACCAGGCTCAAACCAGGGCTGGGACTGGTCTGTGCTGTGGCCGGACGGGCAGGCCCTGTAGCTCCGAACATACAATGACTCTTGCCATTTTGATGGATCTTTCTCTGCAGGGAACATCAAATATCTTCATTTTCCAGGTATCATCTGGGCTGAGATTAGTCATTCTTGACACTGGCATTTTCCAGCTAACAGATTGTCTCCTACTAAATGCAAAGTATTTGGATGTTGTCTTGCAAGATTTAATGAATTGCTTGAAGTTTGCTGTTGGTGCAGCTCAGAAGAGACGGAAGGAAAGCTAACTGGGAATTGCTGGTGTTGGTGGCCCTCCTGCCAGTCCCTCTCCCAAGGTGGAAGATGGAGCTAGATCCAAAACAGGAGAAAATCTGCAAATATAAGCATGGAATTAACACCCAAAGGTTCGCACAGCCACTGGGAATTGCTGGGGCCAAGGGTTTATTCAGCAGTCTTCACGCTTTTATAATTTCCTCACCCTCCTTCTGGCCGGAGCAGTGATTGCGGTTCATCGGTCTAGACAGTGAAAGAGTGGGATATTTTGAAAAGAATGAAAAAAAATAAATCTGGGAACATTTCCATTTCCTTCAAATCTTGCTTAACTTGCTTTAAGATTTTATTAAGGAGACAGAATTGTTGACAATAAAATTATTTCTCTGCGCTGGGAGAAGTAAAGCAGATTGTTACACGCAGAGAGAAGGGAGCTGACTGCTCTCATAAATAAGTCAATGTGTTACTCCTGCTAGACTGGAAGTGGGATGACAGCTCTTCCAGATGCTGATGCTCTACTTCTCTGCAACATTCAGTAAACTTAAGTTTGCTAAAAATACCCTACAAAAGCACACGTGCTTCGGGGCTACAAAACCACCTGGAGCAGGGGAGATTTTAAATGATCAGATTCCAGTTCCCCATCCCAAAACCCAGCCATGCTGAGTACTGCACCTCTGCTCCCATTTAACGTGCCCAGATCTCCATCGATTGTCGCCACCGTGGCGGATGTGCTTTGCCTCCAGGGAGCGGGGAAGGCTGCTGAGCCTCCCAAGGGTGGTGTGGATGTGTGCTGCTGCCTTTTCCGGAGCAAATCATGGCATACGAGGGGAGAAAGGGACAGTATTTACGGAGATTATGTCAGGTTATGTTTCCAATAGGGATGTCTGCGTACACACCCCGTCTCCCTCCCCTGCCTTGACACACCAAAGAGGCAGGTGCACGGCAGTGATAAAACATGCCATGAAAATTAAAGGGAACAGGACATGGAAGTGCATCAAGTTACAAAGCAGAGCTTTGCGTTGGGATGAAAATTCCCTCGTTCCTTAAAATGAAGCTCACGTGCAGCCAGCGACTACCCCAGCAGCCACATCCCCGTCCCTCCCTGAGACCCAACAGAGGACGCGTACCAAGTGCCATCGAGACCCAGGCTTGCTCTCCTCTTGATTCGCAATTTGATGTTGGAGACGCATAAGGAAAGAGAAAGCATGAGTACGACAGGGTGATTAATGCTTATCTTTACCCACGCAGAGAAGAAGTTACCAATCAGGCACTCTGCCCCTATCTCCTTCTTTAAAATGCAAACTAACATGAATGAAACAATAACGTTTTAATTAGATGGAAATAGAAAAGCTACAGGAGAATGATATTGTTGCAGCAGTCTCAGGTTCCTGAGCCATGTGTAATTACTTTGGTAGATAACGCACTAAAAGGAGAGTTAAACAGTACAGTTTCCACAACACATCTCTGTGTTTCTTCTCATCTACAGTGACTGAAACCAGGAATAACTGGGATGGGAAATGACTTTCCTTCCAGTCCAGCCTTCTGGGGAGCGGGCCCAGCCCACACTCCGACCCTTCCTGCCACATTACCTGCCTTGTATCAAAAAAGAAGGAAAAAATACCCCCACAGCCCCAAACCAGAGGATGCCCCCAGAGCGTTACAGGACATAAACCACGATGCCAACCTGCAGGGACACGGCCTGGCGCAGAGCCAACGGCGATGAGGAGTCGGGTCACTTTACCGATGTGGCTCGTGTCCCTAACCAGGGAATGGGGAGGAGGAGAGAGAGCAGGAGGGGGGACCCACGGCTTGGAGATGGTCACCCTCATCACCGCCCAGGGCTACGCAAAGAAGTTACTGCATGTATGAGGCTGGAAAAAAAAAGAAAGAAAGAAAGAAAGAAAGGAAAAACTGAAAGCGATGTGACCCATGTAACTTTTCATAAATATAAGGATGTACTCTAACTAAAAAAGGTAATGAAAGACTGCCCCAGTCAGCTCTGATGTTAACTTGCACTCTGGTGTGGTCCAGGGATCAAGCCCTTCGTGGTCGGTTTTCCCAGGCAGCCACAATCCCAAATTTTGGAGTGGCCCAGCCCGGAGCATCGAGGTTTTTGAAACGAGGCCCGTTGCCAGCACAAAATGTGTCACCGTGAATCATGCGCTCACCGGTTTCAGAGTACAAAACTGCTCCCTGAATCATGGTAAAAAGCACAAATGTTCTGCTCTGAAAAAGGAAATTCACGGACTCCTTCTTGAGCCAAAAACAGGGAAAAAGGTTATGCAATTCATTTACTTTGAATAATAAGCATTTCAAAGTTATCTAAACAGCACTAATAGCAGGGAAATCTCTGTTTATTTAATCAGGCCGGTTTTGCTATGGGATTGATGCTGGTGCTCCAGGCAAGCTCCTCTCATCCACCTTAAAACAATTAAAACCCAGAACTTCACCCAACAGCTGGGAGAGGCTGGCAGGGCATATCTACGTTACCGCCTTAAACACGTGCTCCTAAAAACCATCCCAGTTTTGTTGAATGCTGCATTGTGAGCAGGAGGAGAAGCTGGAAGCCTTTTGCAAGTAAATCTTGGAACAAGCTGGTTTCTTAGGGGTGACCAATGCACATTTCATCGCCGATTTTTGCCCTGTTTCCAGCCCAATCACATTTCTGACGAGTTGCAGTGCAGCTAGAATTGTAAATGAAAAAGCCATGCTTATTTTCAGCTAAATTTCTTGTCTCCCTGGATGATAACTCTGCTTTCCTCAGCAGTCTTTGCAATTCGTTCTTTATGACTGGACACAAAAGCCGCGTTTTCTATGAGATCGCTCATCTCCGGCAAAGCTCAATGGAATATCGAACGAAGTTATGAAAACTCTTGTCAAAACAACCACTGTCCCATCCTGGAAAGTAATTTTTCATTTTCACGGCTTCTTCCTTGGTGTTTGCTGGTAATAATTTTCATCTGGTTCATCCACAGAAAGGGTGGGGGATTTTCTCCCCATCAGCCTCCCGGGACACTGGGCACAGCCCTCCACCACCGCTGGAGAGGTCTTTGATTGCCAATCCCATTCCTGGGGGATTCACAAGAATCTACCCATCGATTCACCATGATTTATGCCAAGGGATATGTTGGTCTGACACACGTGCACCACAAAAGCAGCTCGGCAGGCTGATAGAGGGTTGACGCTGGGAGCACTGGGCTCACCCAGCTCCAAGGATGGAAACCAGCTTCCCCCCCGCTGGAACACCAACCCTGCGCTGGGGCCCGGTGTCTGTTTATAAGGGGAGGCAGCCAGGCAGAAGGACCCATTCTCCACCTGAGTGGTTCCCCGCCGCCGAGACACTGACCTGAAAGGCCCCAGGCAGGAGCTGGCTCTTGGCAGAAGAGCAGCACCGCTCCTCGGGGGACGCCGGCTCCGAAGAGGAGTAGCCAGTTGGTCGATGCAACGGCTCCATGCGGCACAAGCAGGTTTAGCAAACGAGATTTGCAGGACAGAAATAGAGGTAAATCTGCTGAATATTGTTTTCCTTTAGTGTTTGGCACTGGGGTGCGGACCACCCTTCCAGAGAGGAAAGCAAGCCCACTGCTGAAAAGCAATTAATGCCCAGAAGATCATCGAATCATAGAATCGCCCAGGTTGGAAGGGACCTCTCAGATCATCGAGTCCAACCGTTAGATTTTTCAACTGTGCTTCAGTTCAACAGTTCAGTATCGACAAGCACCCGCAGGGCGCAAGTCAAAATAACCCCTGCCGCCGGATCGAAACGCATGGCCCTAAAAACCCTCTGCCCTCACCCACAGTGCACCCACAGCCCTATAAAATGGAGAAATAGAGGAAAAGCCATGTAAATCACCCAAACCAGCTCCTTCCCCTGAAAAATCACCTGATTTTTTATTTATTTTTTTTTTTTTGGCGGGGGCACTGACTGAGCGGGGCCCAGCAGATGCGAGGAAGTCGGTCTGTTCGCTGGCGGGTGGCTCCTGTGCAAAGCCACAGCTGCAGTTGGAGAGTCTGAGTCAATAGTTGCTTTAGCAGAAAAGCAGTTTTGTTTTGCAGGCACAAAGGCCTCTTCTATCACTACCCAGCAGGAGGTTTATAAAACTGTCATTTCTTGCCCTGTTTCTGCCCTTGTCTCTTTGCTTCTACTTTTTGCAGGCTGCCAGTGGGTTTTTTATTGCTTTGGGATTTTTTGGCTTTAATTGAAACTGAGTAAATGACGTTTCTTCCTAAAACTTAGCAAAGTTTTTCATTATTTCACGGGGAAGAAACCAGCAACCTTCAGAGCAGAAAACCGAAACATTATTTGAACTTGTTTTGTGCAAGAGCAAGGAGCCACAACCCCCCAACGAGGGGGGCAGCCCCCGACGGACCTTAAAAGCAACTTTTCCCTGGGCAGTATTTAAGGGATGGAATTTAGCACAGCACCACACCATAGGAGAAAACCCTTGCAGTATGCCCTGCAATTTTCCCTTTCCCAAACACACTTGTTTCAACGGAATGAAGACAGCAGCCAGCTCCTTTTCTGGCTGTAACATCACTATACATGTGGTAGTCTTCCCTGAAACATCTCCTTTGATAAACGAGTGGGAGGGCAGAGGGAAAAGAGAAGCATCCCTGACAGTGGAAGATCTTCTGCATCGTCTCCCTGCGCCGCCGCCGTTTCCTGCAGACCACATCTCTCTAAGCCGTTTTAGAGGAGCTCAGGCAGGGAGTGACAGGGGTGGGAGACCTCATTTGCTGGAAGAGACGGAGCTGGCGAGCAGTAATGCACCTGGCATCTCCTTCTCGAAAGAAATAGCTCCTGCCACGCTTCATCTTCCTTCTCATCTCCGAGAGAACCCTTGGCATTAGTATCACCAGTGCCTGTTCCTTCTCATACAGGAGCGAAGTAGCTCCCTCTGACGCAGCTCAGCCCCTCTGTCCTAAAGCCCTTTTCATGCTTGTGACCTGAAATACCCCTCTTGCCTCCAGCACCTCCTTTTGCCCCCCAGCCGTTCCCTAGAGAAGATCTCCACCTTCTCCTCCACAAAAATTGAACTTGGGCAGTGATCTGGGCAGGACATTCCATTCTCCAGAGGGTGGGAGGGAAGCAGAAGGGCCCGGACAGAAGGTCAGACCCAAACCTATTAATAAAAACCATAATGAGGTGCTGGGCCCACGGCATCGCACCTGACAAATTCATCACATGAAGACCAAAAGGAATAAACCAGCTCCAAATAATTGCAGGGCATGAGAATACGTTCACTGTCATCTTAAACTTAGTGAGATTAATTTTCCTGACAGCCTGTCTAAAAGGAAAGAAGGCTATATAATTAAAAGAAACAAAAACCTCGCAGATGGCCTATTGCGTGACCAGTGATTACCTCTTGAGGCTCTTGCCTACCTGGATGTCAGCATTTCCCAGAGTTTTTTATGCCTCCAGCCCTTTCCTTTGGCTGTAGAGCCACGGGCAGGCTTTCAGGCGCTGATTTTTGCAATATGGCAGTCTTAGATATAGATTTTTTGATTCAAATATTCGTAACACTTGCCTGTAAAGCACCAAGCGCAAATCAGCACCGTATAAACCAGAGCAATAGAAAAGCCAGGCTGTTAATCTTCATAATGTGCCTCTCAGCGGGGATTTCACTTGAATGTTATTTGCATTAAATATGATACCGAGTGCTGGATATGCAGGTATAAATAAATTAAAGGTTATACTTAAGTCAAGCACTGTCCCACTGTTGACTGCAGGCTCAAGCGTGAGAGCTGTTCGCAGTGGAGGGTACAGATTTGGGCGGCTGCTGGAGGGAATGGTAGTGGCCAGTTCCACCACTAGTGCCCCGAGAAACTCATTTTGTGGAGCAATTAAACCCCTCACAATTAAACCCTCAGCAAGAGGGAAGGCATGGAAAAATTAAACCAGATCCACCCTGAGTGCCTGGTCCTCAGACAGCTCCCAGGATCCCAGGGGTCTCTTGATGGGCAAAACAGACGCTAAGGGAGTGTTTGCTGATCTTCATTTCCTCTGAAGGAGGAACAAATCTCTTGAAGCAAGGTAAAACATCTGCCTCAAGAGTGCAAGTTGGCTGTAACAGCAGTGGCCCTAAATTTATTCTTTATTACCTAAAGGGAGTAATAATTGGCAGGAAAGTACAAGAAGGTATATTCAAAGAGAAGGGAAAGTGCTGGAGTCAGGCTATATACACAGTCCTGTCCAGGCTGCGTGCTCCTCTTTTCTATATTTAGGAATTCGCTTGGCAAAGAGACACCTGGAAGGTTTTATAAAGGGAGATTTACGGCAGAGGGTCCAGCTTTCAGGGAGACGTACATCCGCAGGCTGGCTGTAAGTCACGGCAGGAGCTGGGGGCAGGCCAGGAGCAGCACCACCAAACCCCGGGCACGTCCCCCGGCTCCCCTGTCGCTCCGATGCCTCTCTGATTTACTGATACTGAATGTGCTTTTCGCTCTGTGTGTGGCTTTATAGTTTAGAGGGACTCTCAGATTTTTCATGAGCACTTTGCATAAAATAAACGCTTTTTCACCTCTTTCAGATACTGAAGACTTTGTGAAAGTTTATATTTTTTCCTTTCTTTTTTCTTCTTTCATTTCCACTAGGAAAATCTCATCTCTCAGATTCCTGTCTTCAACTGACAATTGTCTCTAGTCCCCGAGAACCTAAAAGCGTCAAAGAAACCTCATTGAACTTTTTCTCTCAGGAAAAAAAAAAAAAGTTCAGTTAAAAAGACCTTGCTCATTCTATTACCTTTTTTCCTTGGGAATAAAAAAAGCCGCCATGAAGCCGTGCCCGGCAGTGCACTCTCTGCACTGAGAATTATAGAAGTGAAAAAGCCACAGGAGATGAGAAGCAAATCTCACAAGCTCCAACCACCGGCGGGTGTCCAGCTCCTCCAGCCCGTCAGACGCATCTTCTCCCCTCTCCGTACCCCCCCAGCGCGGTACAGCCCTGTCCCACAGCATCCTCCCTCCCGGCAGCAGCTGGGGTGATGGCAGGCTCCTGGTACCCCAGGGAGGGAGGAGGAGGATGGATCTCCATGCACAGATGCACCAGGAAGCCACCATCCCAGGGCACAGGGATATAAAATTGTCTCGCTGTTATTTCCCTCCCATCCATGGAAAACTTAACGGCCGATACTTTGACCGCAGGAAAACATCGGGAATGAACCGGCAGCTCAGAAATTTCTGCTGCCCAGTCAGGGTTAGTACTCCATCACCACCCCTTCTTCTAAACCAGCACTTGTTTCCCGAATAACTCATCAGCTCAACTGATTTATCACCAGCTTTTTTTTTTTTCAAATCCCACACCTAAGATGCTTTGAAATCGGATAGAAGAAATGGCATCCATGGGAGGCAAAACGTGGGGGCTGATGTTAGCGGAGCACGATGAGTTAGTTGTCCCTCTCCCCTGAGAGTTTCATTTAAGGGGAAAAAAACACCCAAAGCTTTCCACGGGATCACCCCCTCACACAGGACGGGGGGTTGGTGCCCGCAGCCGGGCGGTGGAGCAGCGTGTGGCCCCGTCTCTCGCTCGGGTCCCTTTCCATGGCAGGGCTCATGCAAGCGCCGTTGTTCTGTCCCTCGCCCTCCACGGCCCGTCCTGCCGCCCTCCAGGACTCACTCTTCATTCCCTGCCCAAAGCATCCCTGGCACTTGGTGCCATCCGCAGCCCGGGAAGCGAGGTGGGAGCGGTGCCCAGCCCTGCCCGAGGAGCCCCACGCTCTCTCCGCCGTTGGGAGAGGAGCTGCTGCGATGCAAAGTGCATTTCAAAGAGGTCTGGGTCTAGCCGGGACACTTGCCATTTTGTAAGGGGATTTAAAAAACCCTCAAATTCCATAATAAAGGCCACAAAATTTATCACTTGGAGAAAGGCATCGCTTCACAAAGCCACAAAGAGTGGCTTGGCCAAGTCTCCTGCTCAGATATGTCCTTACAGGGGGTGGGGGGGCCAGCAGCTGGGACTGGTCTCAGGTGGTCACACCGGACAAGTGACCTCAGGGTGCTTGTGTGTGCGCAGAAGTAGGGAAAAGGCCGGGAAAGCTCAGAATTTATGACCCGCTTTTCTCTCCCGTGCCAGACGGAAGGTGCTGACCCCCCTGAGAGGGATGTGGGGTACGGAGATACGGGGAGGATGGGCTTTGGAAGCATCTCCAGGTTCACACAGTGCGAGTGGCTTATACCGGAGAGCAACCAGGCAGACTGGGAGTGTAACAACCCAGCTTCATCTGCTGAACGCGAGGGAAAGGAGGGATGTTTTGGCATCTAATGCTATCTGCTTTAGGGTGATATGGCCACAACACTCAGACTTCGTCAGCCCCAGACCCCACCACGCTCCCCAGCCTCTCCAGACACCTTTGCTCACCCGCCGGCCTGTGCCCCTTGGCACCGGGTAATTTCACAGTAAGGAAAACGCGACGGTGTGACCGTGGAAACCCAAAGGCCACTCCGTGCCAGGCCCCCGGGTGTCCCGCGGTGGGATGCTGCCCACCACACACGCCTCGGGCAGGACACAGGAGCGTTTCTAAACCTCAGGAAGCCAAAGTGCCATCTGCGAGTCTCAAGCAGATGCTGCACAGAGACGATAGTAAAAGCTTTGAGGGGAAGGAGGGGGGGAGGTAGGGAGGAGACAATTAAATAGCTGTTTTAAATCATCTGGAAGAAGATTAAAGGCAGCTGCAGGTTTGGGAGGTTTGTGGCTTTTTTTTTTTTATTTTTTTCCTCTGGGTAGAGATTACCTTTGTCTCTTCTGCCTTTACAAACTGCTAAGAGGAAAACGTAAGAGCTAACTTGGTGGGCCACATTTCCTCATTCTGCAGCTGACATCTCGGGAAGGGGGAGGGAAAAAGAAATCAAGTGAATTAAAATCAATTGGGGGGGGGGGGNCAGGCCAAGTGGTTACGTAAAGCAACGAACGCGAGAGCTTATTTCATTTAGATCAATCTGCAAGACGGACCGCAGCGTAAACGGGCTGGGATTAGGCAGGGGGGGGTGTCGTCGTGCATATGCTGAATTAAAGCCTTCGGTTCCCTGTGTAGTCGGTGGAAAAAAGCAGCTTTTTAGGGATGCTCACGCTGCCAGAGATGGGCATCCCCACCAGGGCGGGTGTCTCTCTCCATCGCTGCGGGGACGGATCCAGGCACGTTAAAACATCAACTTCTTCATTTTCTGATCTACCTGGGGGCTGCCAGGGGCTGGCAGCACCGTGACCTGGCGGGACACCTTTCGTGGGATGCAGTCCCGCCACAAAGGTGCGGATTTGCTGTGCTGCGGGAGGCGTTAGCGACACCCAGGCGTGGGCTTCCCTGGTGAGCAGAGATCCTGCGTGCGCCGCCAGGCCCGATGGGTGGGATATTCACTGCAAGGGGCCGTAGGGAGCGATTTAAAACAGTGCTGTTATTAAAAGCCATAGTGGGAATTTGGCTGTGACCTAAGGAAAAAGAAACCGACTTCAGTTCTTCTAGTCAACATCACTATAAATGCAGGATTCCTGAACCGAAGCCATTGACTAATCTTGGATATGATTTGCCAGCAAACCTGGAGACAACTCAGCTGTTTGGTTTTATGGGTTGCTGTTTTCGTGTACTACGGAGAGATGCTTGTCCCGTTTATTAACACGGCACCGCAGACCTGCCATCCACAGCACCGACCGGCTGCCGTCACGGCAGAAACCTCCCGCACCGCCCCGCTGAGGCGCTCCTCACCGGAGGGAAGTGTAAGGGAGTGTTTGCAACATCGTGCAGCGAATGAATGACTTTGTGGGCCTCTCAGCCGAGTGGGAATTGGATAGATGTCCTCGGAAGGGTGTGGAGAGAGCGCGGTAATGGATGTGAGAGACCAGGCTGCACCTTGCATCTCCCAGCTCCAAGTCCTGGTCCTTCCTTCCCACCCCTGGCTCTTTGTCACATTCCTTTGAAGGCATTGCGAGAAGAAATGTAGGAAGAAATAGAGCAGAGGACCTCCTCGGGCGAGCGGTTTTTTCATGTGCAGAGTTATTTACTCTACCAATCATCCGAACTATAAGCAGACTTGATAAAACATAATAAAGAAGGGACGTGGGGGGAGAGGCGAGCTGCAGCCACGCAAGGGTGGGCTGATGCAGAGCAGACCTGCAGCCAGACAGCTGCCCCCCAAACCCAGAGGTCCAGAGGCATTCCCAGCCTGCCGCCCAAGGAATCGCTCTTCCAAATGAGCAACTGGGAGCTGATGGAGCTGTGACGGTTTACGGAGGCGCAGGGCCTGCTGCCATGTGTTTTAATAAATGGGTTCACACCAGCTGTCCGTGCAGATAAAACATTAGCATGTGTCAGACTCTGTCTACCCAGGCACTCGCCGTAACTTCGGGGATATTTTGCAGCAGAGCCCTCCAAGCGCAGACTGTGCCATGCCAGCAGGAAAACACATTCCTTTCCCATGAATTACGGGGTGTCAGAAAGATACCCCTACCCTGGCTCCTCTCGCATGTGTGCCCCATCCAGGCTCAGTTAAAATCCTGGGATTTTAAGTCAAGGAGTTGCCTGACTCTGTGTGCTGGGCCTGACGGTGCACCAGGACTGTAGGTATGTCTTTCAATTTCCCCTCTTTCCCCAAGCCCACGAAGGAACTTCTGCAGAAAAGAGGTACGAAGGCAAGAAAGTAAGAAGCAATAGAGGAAAGTCGCTTTGCACAGCCATCTGGCCATTAAAATCCAGACCTTTTTGAAAATCAGGGCTGAGAGTGTATGATGCTAACGACACGCGTGGTGGGACAGGACACTCAGGGGCTGCTGACCGGGGGAGCTGGTCCCAGAGCCGGCACCAAGGCTGTGAAGCCGTAAAATCCACAGGTACCGACCTGCAAGTGAACAGGGGAAACATCTCAGAGATAAGAGAGCTCGGAGCTCTCTTATCTGCTGCTGCCACGACGTGCTGCCACGTCGTGCTGCCACGAAGAGCGGCTTTTAAAACCTCCTCCAGCTGAAGTGGCATGAGAACATGAATTTACTCACGTGGGGATGGCTTTAAGAGGTGTTTAATTTATGTGTAAAAAACCCATAAAATTGGCTGCAGGGTGTTTTAGAGGTTGTCTGCCAGTTAAAGTGTTAACTAGACCTAAATAATGTGGCTATAATGGTCTTATTCCTGCTACCAGATCCCATGCTGGTGCCAATATTCAAAGCAGACGTCCCTGACTGACAGAGGTAACAGGCAATGAAGAATATATAATAAACCAGAGTCACAGGTGGATTTAAGCAGCTGCAAGGATAGTGATAAAGCTGGGAAATGGTACTGTTCTACAGGATTAAGTATCAGAGGCCACAGAGAGCTCGGGTCTGGATGGCAGGAGGTGAGGTGCGCAGTGCCCGGCCGCACCGGTGGCGGTGACACTTGGGGACACCCTGCAGAGCATCTCACTTACTGCTCTTCCCGCTTATCGGTATGTGCCACGCTGAGCGATCTGTAATTACTAGAAGAATATCAGTAATTACTTCGTACAGTTGTCTTGGAGCTGAAGTGGTCCACGTTAAGTAATATGAGCAAGAAGCAAATGCGCCGAGTGTCCTTTGAATACTTCTTCTTTTTACAAGGAAACATGACTGTTCACAGAGTCTAGTTTCACTCAGAAATGCCCATTAAAACTTAAATATTCAAAGCAAATAGCAAGGGACTTTTGCAAAAAGAGAGATGTTAAAATAATACACTCAAATATTCAACCCCCAGGGAAGAGCGTTCTCCTGCAGCGATCCCAGCAGAACCGGAGCTCACACTGGGCTCGGAGTCTATAAATGGTTACAATTGCTCAGTTCTGGGACCGGCTTTCAAGCAGTCAACAAATAAAACCTCTTGGAGAACTAATGGCTTCCAAAAAAAAACCCCGATTTGCTTTAGACAGTTTGCCAAACAGGAAGAGGAGTGAAATATGTTCAGTGATTTATTGCAAGTGATTTGCCAGCTCGAGCAAGTGCATCATCGCTCTGATTAATTTAAAGGCAGAAAATGAAGGCAAAGAGATGCAAAGACCTGCTCTAAAGCAGCTCGAATGCGCTGCGGAAGATGAGGGCCCCAGATTTCCGACCAGCCAGGCCTCCACGCGTCACTCCCCCACATTACCATTGCCCTTTCTTTCACAGGTCTTCCATTATATGTCTATTTTTTTTTTTTCTTTTTTTTAAACCCCTGCGCAGCTTACGACGTGAGAGTGCCCGCTCACACGCTGTGCAATGGTTTCCATTAATGCACTTCAAACCTGACTTGCAGCTGCTTTGCTTATTCACTCCGGAGCCTTCCCCGGTCCAGGGCCCTGCATCACGTCGTGTGCTGCTTCCCTGGGCTCGGAGCAACGTGCCGAAGCCATTAAAAAACCATTCCCATCTTAGCAAATCTACTTGTGTAGCCAGATCCCCTGAGAAGGAACAGTATGGTAGGGGCTTGGCTTTTTTTTTTTTTTTTTTTTTTTTTTTTTTTTTTTTTTTTTTCCCTCCAGCAGCCACCTCTTTCTTTTTTACTTTTAAATTAATTCACAAGTGAAATAATAAAAAAAAAACCCAAAACCTAAAACATGAGGAAGAGCCTGCAGGTGAATTTCACATACTGTGCATTCACGCCTGCCTACTTCTTACTTGGCTAACAGGATAAAGTACAGCCTGAACAATAGCAAGACTGTAAAATAGGTTGAGATTGTTTAAACTGCAATCTCCAAAGACATAGTTAAGAAATAATCCTCCCTTTTTAGCCCCATCATGGTAACACTGAGCATCAGTTTAATCCTAAAAGGAAGGTGACTGGAAATAATGCATTTCAGCCACATTGTTCTCAAATCAGATGGCTCACGTCTCCTCAGGGAGTCGGGAATTGGGGTTAAGTACAGTGGGCTACCACTGAGACAATCTGCAAAGCACTTACAGAAGAAACACAGCCCCCACCACCTCAAGATGAAAGCTAGGTATCAAGACACAATTCTGATTCGTTTCCATTTAATTTCCTTCTCTTTAACCATGGGAACACCTCAAAGGCTCCAGTACACGTGCCTTTTAAAATTCTCATTGCCCGCTGATTAAACCCACCTGAAATTCATGCTCAAAATAAAAGACTGAGGGGCTGTCACACGTGAGCCTGGCAGCAAAGGGACCGTGGAGGCTGGTGTCTTGCTCTTTCCGTCTCTCCTTCCACGTCTCTTACATTTTTCAAGCCTAATGCACCAGGAAACANGCTGCCCGGCCCCGGCGGCTCGGGGCGTCCCGGTCAGCGGGATCCTCACCTGGATAACCGTCTTCAGGGTGGAGGCGTCCACGATGGTGGTGCAGATGAGGGAGTCGGGATCCTGGTCCTTGCCGTAGATCTCCCCCATGGTGAAGATCATGGGGATGGCGAGGAGGAAGGAGGCGATCCAGATGCAGCTGATGAACTTCTTGGTGCGGCTGCGGGACATGATGCTCTTGGCTTTGAAGGGGTGGCAGATGGCCATGTAGCGCTCCACGCTGAGGCTGGCGATGTTGAGAGCCGTGGCGTAGGTGCAGGCGTCCCGGAGGAAGTAGTAGCCCTTGCAGACGGCCCCCCCGAAAGCCCAGGGGTGGTGGACCCAGATGAAGTTGTAGAGCTCGATGGGCATGCAGAGGAGGAAGATGAGGAGGTCGGAGAAGGCGAGGCTGGCCAGGTGGTAGTGCACGGTGCTCTGCAGGTTCTGCAGCGACTTCTTGCGCNTTACTTGGCTAACAGGATAAAGTACAGCCTGAACAATAGCAAGACTGTAAAATAGGTTGAGATTGTTTAAACTGCAATCTCCAAAGACATAGTTAAGAAATAATCCTCCCTTTTTAGCCCCATCATGGTAACACTGAGCATCAGTTTAATCCTAAAAGGAAGGTGACTGGAAATAATGCATTTCAGCCACATTGTTCTCAAATCAGATGGCTCACGTCTCCTCAGGGAGTCGGGAATTGGGGTTAAGTACAGTGGGCTACCACTGAGACAATCTGCAAAGCACTTACAGAAGAAACACAGCCCCCACCACCTCAAGATGAAAGCTAGGTATCAAGACACAATTCTGATTCGTTTCCATTTAATTTCCTTCTCTTTAACCATGGGAACACCTCAAAGGCTCCAGTACACGTGCCTTTTAAAATTCTCATTGCCCGCTGATTAAACCCACCTGAAATTCATGCTCAAAATAAAAGACTGAGGGGCTGTCACACGTGAGCCTGGCAGCAAAGGGACCGTGGAGGCTGGTGTCTTGCTCTTTCCGTCTCTCCTTCCACGTCTCTTACATTTTTCAAGCCTAATGCACCAGGAAACAAACGCCTCTACCCCTCAGAGCATGGACCGCAGCAAGCGTTGATGCCGAAACCCTTTCCACGCATGGGCGTTACGTTACACGGTGTGTGGAGACCAGCAAAGCCTTTCTGAAGCCAGGAGGGTCTGCTAGGTAAGCCAGCTATGCGTCTCCCCCCAGACCAGCGAAAGTACCAGTCTCTGCCTCTGAAGATGCAATTCCTCTCCGGGATGCCTGTGCTGCACCCTGTTCCTAAAACTTTCTGAAATTAGGATCTGTCACCGGGCAGAGGAAATGGGCTCCGGATCAGGCCAGGAGGGTGGGAGTGGGGGGAGAGAGGTTTTATTTCCCGCGGTCTTGCCGGCCGCTTTCCGGCAGAAGGAAAAGAGATGCAGAAGAGGCAGAGGAAGGGTGGAGGTTTGTGGCTTTTCTGGCCATGGAGTGCCACGTTTGGGGGGGAACCGAGCATCCCGGGCCGGCGGCTGCGGCACATGGGGGTCCCGGNGACGGCCCCCCCGAAAGCCCAGGGGTGGTGGACCCAGATGAAGTTGTAGAGCTCGATGGGCATGCAGAGGAGGAAGATGAGGAGGTCGGAGAAGGCGAGGCTGGCCAGGTGGTAGTGCACGGTGCTCTGCAGGTTCTGCAGCGACTTCTTGCGCACCAGCGTGTACGCCGTGATGGAGTTGCCCACCGTGCCCACCACGAAGAGAGCCAGGTAGATGACGGTCACCATCACTTTGGAGTAGATGTCGGTGTTGACGTCCAGGTCCTCCTCGTCGGGCCCTTTGGGGAGCAGGTCGGAGCGGTTGGAGGCGTTGGGGTGGAGG